>OZ024902.1:82324471-82776971 GCA_964017125.1 Flabesymbios commensalis
CCTTTTCACTACCATACATGACGGAAATTTCCGTCGTCATTCGTCAATGAACGTAACCATAAAATTACACAAATTTTCGTCAAATATATACTACATTCATGTATTTTTCGTCATTTGAAGCTGGAAATTGCGTTAGCAATTCCAGCTTCAAATGACGAAAAATAGAACTCCTACACCAGTATATCTGGATTCTGGCATGCACCCCGGCCTGGAAGTCAAAGGGTTAAGTTGACTCATCTATACTAGGATAGAATGTTCGCAACTTTGCGCCGTCTACGATTCTTACTTATTCAATTTCCAAGAGGCAGTATCTGCTTACTTAACAAGTATGCAGATACGGTATTTTGGATTTGAGTCTGATAATAAACCGCATTTAGATTACCTCACACACCATCGTACATTTTACTAGCTGAAGGGATCCATGATTATAAAGGTCAACGTCTGATTGCCACGCGTAAAAAGACATTTACAACATCAGGGTAACTCGATAAAGTGGCAGATTCGACCATTTAATACCAAAGTGACTATTTATTTTGATCTCGTATGTAGCCAACACAAAGTCAATAAAAAAGCCAAGTGAGAGCAACATGAAACGAGAGTATTACAAATATAATTTAGTTGAAATGTATATATATTCAATTCTCAGTTTGGCATGTCTAGAAATTAAATAATCTACTTATTTTATTAGTAAATGGTTAAAGCAATCTATTCATATGCGATTGGTGTATCCTAGCTTCTGCGCATAGTTATATAACTACACCTTCTGAATACAGTATTTCAATGCAATATCCTAATTCACAGTTACTAAAAATATATCCTGATAATGTACAACTTAATTTTTACTTCTTTGGACACAATCTAAGCTACTAGTAATTTTGCAAATGAACCTCTAGTTGCTGAACCTTCAGTTTTCATTATGGCAAGATAGAGCAAATATATATGTATATGAAAAGGGGGACTATAATGCCATGTAAATGATATGTTAACGAATAATGACTGTCTATAACTGTAAAATCAGCATTTGAGAGTGAAAAAGAGAGCTGGACGCAATCGCTGGCGGCAATAAACATGTTTATATCAATCGCTGGCGGCAAGGTATACCCCATCAAGTATGACATAAAAATATTATACAAATGCGCGTTGATGAGTTTGACAAACAGATTACCTTAAAATGGCAATAAAAAATAATCGCGAATGTTATCCTTGAAAAAGAGCATTATAAAACGAATTGAAAATAACAGTATCCCCTGTAATCAAAATATCATCAACCGTTAACATGGTTAATGTATACCCTACATGACATTAGCAAGTATAGCATAGCAGTCAGATTATCGTGAC
This sequence comes from Flabesymbios commensalis, assembly GCA_964017125.1. NCBI lineage: Eukaryota > Metazoa > Annelida > Polychaeta > Terebellida > Flabelligeridae > Flabesymbios > Flabesymbios commensalis. The sequence continues at coordinate 82,325,810 of OZ024902.1, forward strand.
ATAATAATCGTACATTATATGCGGTTTTGTGAAATTGCACATACACAAACAGGTAAAAACGTTCCAATGTATATTTTTAGTTCATATTAACGAGAAAAAACAGCGGCGCGTTATTATTTATTTACAGAAACAGTCATTGTAAACTCATAGTAAAAACTTTCATGAATTCATAATGCTGACTGGAAATCCTCTTCCCGCCAAGTTGTGTAATTAAAATGTTCACCCACTTGAAGTTCCGTCTCGCTACCGCGATCCACAACTTCAGGTGGCTAAAAAAGACTCATAATTGTTTAAATTGAGAGCAAACGTTCGCAAATCTTGATGTTAAACATCAGGATTGGCAAACACACATTTCATTCTCGATAACCAACTGTGAATTTGTCGGCTAATAAAACGATCAAAGTGGTGATCAGCGGACAAAGGATTAAAAGGCCCATGTACGTATGTAGTCAGTCAGTCAGTCAGTTAGAAATCGTCCTGTTGGAAGCAAAATGTGATTATCTTCTTATTGTCAAGATATGACATTTTGGTTCCAGCAAGACATTATGTATACACGGGCTACATTAATGTAATGACTAAGCAGATACAAGGCGTTGAATCTACGATGCTGGACCAACGGTGAACCAACATTGCTTCAACGCCAATGTCCGGCGTGAGATGACGGGTCTCGTTTGACTAGAATAGTAGTACCTGCACAGTCTGCATGCGACAGGACGCTCAGGTCTTCATCGTAATATGGCACGTGTGAAGGGGAATAACTCTTCTAACTCTGGAGAGAAATAAAACATATTTGTGGCTCAAATGTCAAGCATTTTTTGAAGAACTTACTTTTGAAATTGTAACAAAATGACGCCGGGTGTTGACATTTCGAGGGAGCACGAAGTGTTCAACTAATGCTGAATACTGTTTTCTTTGTGTACAGTTATGTGTAGATGGCACACATAATAGTATTATATTTGTGTACATTAATTTACGCATGCCACACAGAAGTGTATTTTCTTTCTGTACAGTCATGTACACTTGTCAAATGGAAGAGTATTTTCTTGATGTGTACATATAGAAGAGTCTTTTCTTTGTGTACAATCATGTACACATGTCACACAGACAAGTGTCTTCTTTGTGTACAGTCATGTATATATGTCACACAAAATAGTATTTCCTTTGTGTAGATATAAAAGAGCATGTTATACACATGTCACACAAATTATTCTGTTCTTTGTGTACAATAATGTAACATATCACATTGAAAATTATTTCATTTGTGTACACACAGTAGAATACCATCTTTCTGTACAGTCATGTACACATGTCAACAGAAAAATATGTTCTTTGTGTACAGTCTTGTACATATATCACACATAAGAGGTTTTTTTATTTGTGTACACACATAATCTTGTTTTCTATGTCAACAGCAAATATGTTCTCTGTGTACAATTATGTACATATATCACACAAAAGAGTATTTCTTTGCGTACAGACATGTACACATATCACAGAGACGAATTTTTCTCTGCACATGTACACATGTGCACAGAAAAGTATGTTAATTGTGTACATGCATGTATATATCACACAGAGGAGTCTCTTCTCTGTGTATAGTCATGTACAATATCAGTGACTGGCGCGTCAGCACCTATTGTAAATCGCACCCTGCTATTCTTCCTGGTTGGCTGTTTCGCCTCCCCACTGGAAGCGCTGGCATTGCTGCCCCGTTTAGCCGTGGATGGAGGTCGGGACTCTGCGGACTTTCTTTTCTCCGTGTCGTCAAGCACAATGAGGCAGGTGACCACCTCTGACTGGGGATGAACGGGGACTCTGTCTTCTCTGGGGTTGGGGTAACTAGGTGATGGCGCATCATTGGGATCGGCAATAAAGGAGCGGCACCTGAACGGTTTGATGGTGAAGTCCCCGCAGTGACACGGGTCCTCCTCCCCCTTCTCACTTATATTTTTATCACATTTACACATAGTGAAAGGCACCAGCCTCTCCGTGGAGTACTGGAGACGAGAGCTGGTGGTGGAGCCGCTAGACGCAGAGCCGGAAGCTCTGCCACAGTCGTTGGCAGAGCTGCCCAACAGAGCTTGTAGCTGCTCTTTTTTCTGGCGTGTATATCGCTGTCTGTCTCTTCGCAGACACTCCTCGTGGTCTGCTCCCACACCCTCATCATTCGTGTTTGACACGCTCTGAGGCTTCAAAAAAGCTGCAAATACACAACGCGAAATTAGTAATGCCATACAAAGTAATCGATGTCATTTTTAACCACTTCAAGATGTGGGTAGCAGTGGTCCGTGGATATTTAAATGGTTTAAATTATGATAAAGTTATGTAGACCCAATTTGAATATGGCCCTGAAACATCACATCGTATCAACAAAAAAGACCATAGATAGAAATAAACGAGCACGTTTTACTGTATCCACCACAACTAATAACTATTGCAATATAAAGATTAACCCAATCAACATAATATCTATGCTGTGTGTCCTATTGAAAATGCGAGAATAAATAGAAGACAGAATTTAACTTAAAGTTGCAACATCCCACAAAACGGGAACTTGTACTATACACTGAATATATCTATTATTCTGAGCTATTACATCAACAAGTAACATAACCAACAATCGGTTGAAAAATTAATTTTACAAATAAACGCTCAAATAAGGATTCAAAGGCGAGATGGTAATCGTGCGGGCCATCACTGCCGGGGAAGGCCAAATGAAATGAATCGGGCTTTAGGCCATCTTTGTGCACATATAGGCTAAACTGGGCCAGGAGAACCTCCTGAGGATGGTGAGATGATTGAGATGTCACTGTCCTCCAGACACAAGATTCGAAATTCGAGCCCTGGCGGTCTGAGGCCGAACACGCTACCTCTCGGTCACGGAGGCTCCCCACAATACTGACTTTCACACGTGGATGGGGAAGAAACATTTTTTGTTTCTTTCAAACCGCAGAGACCGGGAACCGAACCCCGGACTCTGGCGTGAAAGGCAGCGGTGCTAACCAATACCCTAGGGCCCCCGCCCCGGGGAAGGCCAAAATGCTGACATCGCATGGCGAAGTTAGGCGGCCCGGTCATGCCGGTATCCAAAATGCATTATTTGCTTACTTTACAAGCGTTTTGCCTTTGCAAAGCAACCCAGCAAACACGGGGTATTCACCCAATGCTGTTTCAATGTAGGGCCAGCGTCGAAGACAGTGGGCCAACATTGAAACAGCTTTGGTTGAATTCCCCGTGTTACCAGGGAAAGCACATAGATCTCTGTTGAGCTTCCGGCATACACGAACGTTAAGCCATTATTGCTTTAATGTTCGCCCACCGCCTACGAATCTGGCCCAACATCAATAGGATCCAGCGCCGTAGATGGTGGACCAGCATTAAAACAACATTAGTTCAATAACTCGTGTTTGCTGGGTTCTGCAGAAAAACGAAAGACAACGTTGCCTCGAATAATGTGTCGTTTCCGGATGCGTGGGCTTCAGTTTCGTACAACCAATCATTTCCCTTATTTCATTTTATATTAATAATTAAATTATTATAATGAATATTTTTTGGAATGCGCTTACATTCACTTCGCTTAGTAAACATAAAATTACTTATCTGGCCATTTGCCATTGTTAGCGTCATGTGTGGCTTGAAGAGCGTAATTGGGAATTCTTGGCTTTGAATTGAATAAATGTATTATTTCACTTAAAACTACTGAAGCTAAAGAAACTTGTGCGTACACACAGGGCATGGCCTATTAAGTCCGCTGGGGATAGTAGGCATAAAATAGATGAAAATATTATTTTAAAATATTATGGTTTAAAATTATGATAAAGTTATGTAGACCCAATTTGAATATGGCCCCGAAACATCACATCGTATCAACAAAAAAGACCATAGATAGAAATAAACGAGCACGTTTTACTGTATCCACCACAACTAATAACTATTGCAATATAAAGATTAACCCAATAAACATAACATCTATGCTGTGTGTCCTATTGAAAATGCGAGAATAAATAGAAGACAGAATTTAACTTAAAGTTGCAACATCCCACAAAACGGGAACTTGTACTATACACTGAATATATCTATTATTCTGAGCTATTACATCAACAAGTAACATAACCAACGATCGGTTGAAAAATTAATTTTACAAATAAATAAGGATTCAAAGGCGAGATGGTAATCGTGTGGGCCATCACTGCCGGGGAAGGCCAAATGAAATGAATCGGGCTTTAGGCCATCTTTGTGCACATATAGGCTAAACTGGGCCAGGAGAACCTCCTGAGGATGGTGAGATGATTGAGATGACACTGTCCTCCAGACACAATATTCGAAATTCGAGCCCTGGCGGTCTGAGGCCGAGCACGCTACCTCTCGGTCACGGAGGCTCCCCCCACAATACTGACTTTCACACGTGGATGGGGAAGAAACATTTTTTGTTTCTTTCAAACCGCAGAGACCGGGAACCGAACCCCGGACTCTGGCGTGAAAGGCAGCGGTGCTAACCACTACCCTAGGGCCCTTATTATTTGCTTACTTTACAAGCGTTTTGCCTTTGCAAAGCAATTCCCAGCAAACACGGGGTATTCACCCAATGCTGTTTCAATGTAGGGCCAGCGTCGAAGACGGTGGGCCAACATTGAAACAGCTGTGGGTGAATTCCCCGTGTTACCAGGGAAAGCACATAGATCTCTGTTGAGCTTCCGGCATACACGAACGTTAAGCCATTATTGAAGTAATGTTCGCCCACCCCCTACGAATCTGGCCCAACATCAATATGATCCAGCGCGGTAGATGGTGGACCAGCATTAAAACAACATTAGTTCAATAACTCGTGTTTGCTGGGTTCTGCAGAAAAACGAAAGACAACGTTGCCTCGAATAATGTGTCGTTTCCGGATGCGTGGGCTTCAGTTTCGTACAACCAATCATTTCCCTTATTTTATTTTATATTAATAATGAAATTATTATAATGAATATTTTTTTGGAATGCGCTTACATTCACTTCGCTTAGTAAACATAAAATTACTTATCTGGCCATTTGACATTGTTAGCGTCATGTGTGGCTTGAAGAGCGTAATTGGGAAATTCTTGGCTCTGAATTGAATAAATGTATTATTTCACTTAAAACTACTGAAGCTAAAGAAACTTGTGCGTACACACAGGGCATGGCCTATTAAGTCCGCTGGGGATAGTAGGCATAAAATAGATGAAAATATTATTTTAAAATATTATGGTTTAAAATTATGATAAAGTTATGTAGACCCAATTTGAATATGGCCCCGAAACATCACATCGTATCAACAAAAAAGACCATAGATAGAAATGAACGAGCACGTTTTACTGTATCCACCACAACTAATAACTATTGCAATATAAAGATTAACCCAATAAACATAACATCTATGCTGTGTGTCCTATTGAAAATGCGAGAATAAATAGAAGACAGAATTTAACTTAAAGTTGCAACATCCCACAAAACGGGAACTTGTACTATACACTGAATATATCTATTATTCTGAGCTACTACATCAACAAGTAACATAACCAACGATCGGTTGAAAAATTAATTTTACAAATAAATAAGGATTCAAAGGCGAGATGGTAATCGTGTGGGCCATCACTGCCGGGGAAGGCCAAATGAAATGAATCGGGCTTTAGGCCATCTTTGTGCACATATAGGCTAAACTGGGCCAGGAGAACCTCCTGAGGATGGTGAGATGATTGAGATGACACTGTCCTCCAGACACAATATTCGAAATTCGAGCCCTGGCGGTCTGAGGCCGAGCACGCTACCTCTCGGTCACGGAGGCTCCCCCCACAATACTGACTTTCACACGTGGATGGGGAAGAAACATTTTTTGTTTCTTTCAAACCGCAGAGACCGGGAACCGAGCCCCGGACTCTGGCGTGAAAGGCAGCGGTGCTAACCACTACCCTAGGGCCCTTATTATTTGCTTACTTTACAAGCGTTTTGCCTTTGCAAAGCAATTCCCAGCAAACACGGGGTATTCACCCAATGCTGTTTCAATGTAGGGCCAGCGTCGAAGACGGTGGGCCAACATTGAAACAGCTGTGGGTGAATTCCCTGTGTTACCAGGGAAAGCACATAGATCTCTGTTGAGCTTCCGGCATACACGAACGTTAAGCCATTATTGATTTAATGTTCGCCCACCCCCTACGAATCTGGCCCAACATCAATATGATCCAGCGCGGTAGATGGTGGACCAGCATTAAAACAACATTAGTTCAATAACTCGTGTTTGCTGGGTTCTGCAGAAAAACGAAAGACAACGTTGCCTCGAATAATGTGTCGTTTCCGGATGCGTGGGCTTCAGTTTCGTACAACCAATCATTTCCCTTATTTTATTTTATATTAATAACTAAATTATTATAATGAATATTTTTTTGGAATGCGCTTACATTCACTTCGCTTAGTAAACATAAAATTACTTATCTGGCCATTTGCCATTGTTAGCGTCATGTGTGGCTTGAAGAGCGTAATTGGGAAATTCTTGGCTTCGAATTGAATAAATGTATTATTTCACTTAAAACTACTGAAGCTAAAGAAACTTGTGCGTACACACAGGGCATGGCCTATTAAGTCCGCTGGGGATAGTAGGCATAAAATAGATGAAAATATTATTTTAAAATATTATGGTTTAAAATTATGATAAAGTTATGTAGACCCAATTTGAATATGGCCCCGAAACATCACATCGTATCAACAAAAAAGACCATAGATAGAAATAAACGAGCACGTTTTACTGTATCCACCACAACTAATAACTATTGCAATATAAAGATTAACCCAATAAACATAACATCTATGCTGTGTGTCCTATTGAAAATGCGAGAATAAATAGAAGACAGAATTTAACTTAAAGTTGCAACATCCCACAAAACGGGAACTTGTACTATACACTGAATATATCTATTATTCTGAGCTATTACATCAACAAGTAACATAACCAACGATCGGTTGAAAAATTAATTTTACAAATAAATAAGGATTCAAAGGCGAGATGGTAATCGTGTGGGCCATCACTGCCGGGGAAGGCCAAATGAAATGAATCGGGCTTTAGGCCATCTTTGTGCACATATAGGCTAAACTGGGCCAGGAGAACCTCCTGAGGATGGTGAGATGATTGAGATGACACTGTCCTCCAGACACAATATTCGAAATTCGAGCCCTGGCGGTCTGAGGCCGAGCACGCTACCTCTCGGTCACGGAGGCTCCCCCCACAATACTGACTTTCACACGTGGATGGGGAAGAAACATTTTTTGTTTCTTTCAAACCGCAGAGACCGGGAACCGAACCCCGGACTCTGGCGTGAAAGGCAGCGGTGCTAACCACTACCCTAGGGCCCTTATTATTTGCTTACTTTACAAGCGTTTTGCCTTTGCAAAGCAATTCCCAGCAAACACGGGGTATTCACCCAATGCTGTTTCAATGTAGGGCCAGCGTCGAAGACGGTGGGCCAACATTGAAACAGCTTTGGGTGAATTCCCCGTGTTACCAGGGAAAGCACATAGATCTCTGTTGAGCTTCCGGCATACACGAACGTTAAGCCATTATTGATTTAATGTTCGCCCACCCCCTACGAATCTGGCCCAACATCAATATGATCCAGCGCGGTAGATGGTGGACCAGCATTAAAACAACATTAGTTCAATAACTCGTGTTTGCTGGGTTCTGCAGAAAAACGAAAGACAACGTTGCCTCGAATAATGTGTCGTTTCCGGATGCGTGGGCTTCAGTTTCGTACAACCAATCATTTCCCTTATTTTATTTTATATTAATAATTAAATTATTATAATGAATATTTTTTTGGAATGCGATAACATTCACTTCGCTTAGTAAACATAAAATTACTTATCTGGCCATTTGCCATTGTTAGCGTCATGTGTGGCTTGAAGAGCGTAATTGGGAATTCTTGGCTTTGAATTGAATAAATGTATTATTTCACTTAAAACTACTGAAGCTAAAGAAACTTGTGCGTACACACAGGGCATGGCCTATTGAGTCCGCTGGGGATAGTAGGCATAAAATAGATGAAAATATTATTTCAAAAGGGCAAGAGAAAAATCAAACAAAAGTAGCAAATGGAATAACAAATAAATATACAAATATTTTTTTTTTTTTTAACAAGTGAAAAAATAATGAAAAAAATAATTTGAAAAGCGGTATGACATGAAGGCCCACCAGATTAATCCCATACATGTTCATATTATATCCACGACATTATTGTACGAATGAGGGATGAAGTATGATACATCTGGTCATAAAACTTAATAGTATATAAATATGATAGATAATATTGCCCGGAAAAAATTATTAAATATCTTTTTTGTTACCTCACCTTTAAATGAAGACGATGAGTCAATAATATCACTCTGAAATAAAAGATAAACGTTAATGACCATCATTTATATGTAGTTAAAAATTGGCATTCATTTGGTCTCGGATCTATTCTGATAACAATCGAAATGACATAACATAATATATCATTGTACACATCACGGATTATATGAAGTCATAAAGCGAAAAGAGAATAATGTTGAAAACGAACCTTATATACGGTGCCACCTGACTTTGCGCAAGCACGACACAGACATTCACACATTATCTTGCAGGGAGCATGACAATTCTAAGAAAAAAAAGATAATTAATGTTACATGTAATAAAATGAGACAACAAGCAAATACGACACATCGATCCAATGCTGGACCAATGTTGGGCCAGCGTCGTAGACGGTGGCCCAGCACTGGTTCAGCATTGGATCGATGTGTCGTGTTCGCTGGGGCGACAAACAAAGCAATACGAGACGTTGAGCCTTTACTGGTTTAATGTTGGACCAGCGTCGAGAACGGTGGGCCAACATTTAACCAAACAAGACTCAACATCTGGCGTTTCGTGTATTAATGTTACTGACGATTTATCTGCTTATATAATTCTATTCAATTAGAACTGAGATGATGTTGACTTGGTACTATTGTATTCAATGTTTTCAAGAAATTACTAAGCAGTTATCCCTTAATGTAAATTTAATCTAGAAAGCGTTATGGGGCTTATTAAAGTGATTGTCCTCAAATTGAGTAAGATTAGCCATGCATGAGTAATAATAATTTAACAATAAAGCGTGTGATTCGTGGCGAGAACGCCTGTTCCATTCAACTATCATAATAACAAACAGTCAATAATGCACTCATGAAATTTGCCTCCCATACGGTATAGCAGTTAGATATCGTATGGATTCTTAAGTGTGGTACACTATCCACATGCGTGCTAGCCACGATTCACCTGCTATAACATGAAACACAATAATTGAACTTCATTACTATACGGGTGAAATTTATTTTAAATATTCAAAAAATCGTGTCAGAAAAGGTGTCATGATAACAAATGCAAAATGGGACATACTATGCAAGATCTTATCAGGACAACAACATTGAGGTAAAAATTTGTGGCCAGCCCCAAGACCCAGCAAACATGAGACGTTGGCCTAACATTGGTTTACTGCTGAGCCAACAGTAAACATATATTGGGCCAGAGTCTCACGGTTGCTGAGTTGTCAAGGAAAGATGACGTATCGTATTAATAATTATATGAATAATTATTATATCATTATGCAAAAGTATAAGGAAGAAGCTACTAGAATCACATTTCATCAACGAGGTAAGTGACGCGCGTGAGTCATCTTGGACCTAAAATGTCGTGGATGGCACACTTTAGGTCCAAGAAATTGACTAAATGATCAGAAACGTTAAAACGATGGTGAAAGTGGTCTGTATAAAAGAAGAGCCCACACTGAAGGGCTAAAGCGGAGATATGAGGCTTTGAACTTCCACCATCGATGTACAAGTAGGAACACTGTAAGTGTGTATAATAGTATGAAGTAGATACGTGCCTGTGGCAGATAGTTGCAGCGTGTTAGTATACATAGGCCTCCCTGTGATGGACAAAATACAGTCAGCAATACAGAAGAAACGAGTGCGTGTGTACACACAAATAAGTACAACGAAAAAATAACGTTACAACAAACATATAGATATTATTATGTACAACAGTAATGGCTACAACATTGACCCTTAACCCTTTAACCGTTAAATTATTCAATTTGAATTTTCACCCACTTGAAGTTGTGTCTCGCTGACGCGATCCACAACTTCAAGTGAGTGAAAATTATTCAGATTTGACAAAATGGAGGTCAACTCTTATCAAATCTTATTGGTTGATGTCACATTTTATCTATAACATTTTTAAACTGTGATACTCAATGTGCTAATTAAAAATGAAAACCCGAATATATGCGGCACCGGCGGTTAAAGGGTTAAAGCCATTTTTTATATAAAGCATGGAAACCAAAGGGTTATTTTCAATTTGAAATCATCATCTTAGTTGGCTCTTTCCGCTTCATTTGAATACTTATGTTATGGATCTACGACCATTATAATGTGTTTATTCTATCAGTGCGAGGGCCGACTTTAGACGTTATAGTCTGTCGTCTATGGACGTGTGGCGCCTCAAGTCGGTCCCCGTGCTTAAAGGGTTAAGGGTTAGCTTAGAAGGCATATTTTAAATATTAATACAGCGATAGTTGAACCTACCATTGCAGTCTGCCTATGCAAAACCAAAAAACAGTATCTGCTTGCTTTACAAATGAGCAGATACTGTCACATGGCAGTGTCAGCAAATCACCGCAATGTTATTGAAATAGGGGTAAAACACAACACTTTAATAAGTTTTTGTGTTTTCAACACAAAAACATTAAAAGCCTCGCCGAAGCGTCTGTATGGGCTATTACCCCATCCCAAAGTAAAAACAAATCGCCTCCCAAATGTTTTAAAACACTCGAAAAGTTATTTTAACAATAATTTGAAGTAAAGCCTCCTCCCCGGAAAAATGACAAGAAAAATAGAGTCTAGTTCAATAAAATGTTGGAATTTTCTTATCAATAAAATGCGCGCCCTCCATTCAGCACCAAATTTTTCCCAAACGTTTATCATTATAATTATACATATTGAACTGTCACCGTAAATTTCAATCCCATCCAACAAACGATACAAACGATACAGAATATATTGTGTTCACAAGTTTTTTTAACTTGGGAAATACAATTTTACGGATAGGTTCTAAGGTATATATATATTTGACAGGGTTCCCTGGGTGCATATTACTGCATTTGTCATAGATTATACATGCACTTGAAAATAAATAAAATGCATCAATTAATTTTTGGGTGAGAGGTTAGTTATTTACAGCGGTGGCGGCCCCAGTAAACACAAAACATTTGTATAACATTTGTACAATGTTGGACCAACGACGAAGACGTTGGGCAGACGTTGTACAACTGTTATACATTTTTTGTGTTTGATGGGGCGGCGGTGGTAAATATTTTGTGCCCGGGAATGACCGGCTGCGGGTACGAATATTAAAAAACCGACTAGCGAAAAACCATTTTTTTTTCAGAGGAGTAGTATACATATATATACACATGAGAAAAGTAAGTAAAACTTATCACTGCTCAGAAGGTAGTGATGGGTGTTAGACAAATAAATAAAAATGATTGTGACAATATTTCAACAAAAAAGAGGTTTTTTAACATGCGTAAGCCAATATCATGAAGAAATTCCAAGCACATTTTTTTCGTGTGCGGTATGTGGTTCACTGATATCTTTTTTATTACATGAACATCTCAAAGCAAAATAATTTCAGGTAACTCACATCGCAAGTACATTATGCAAAGTGAATAAACTTTCTTGTGGTATTTCACGAATATGAAATATATAAAAAAGTGCAAATTCTTCCATTTCATATGACCACGCATGCTAAATAACACATAAAATAAGAAAAAGAGAATGCCATCAGCAGTGTTCTACATTGAACATGTTGAAGGTCAGTGCACGAAACAACGGGAAAATGATAAACTCACCTCACAACACATAATGAGCCTTAATAAAGCCTGTAAACGCATACACAACTATATCACTATGGCATAGCTACGGGGGAAGGTGGTGCACCATGACTAATTAAATAATAATAATAATCAATACATTTATACCACATAATTTACATTATACATGAACAAGGGAACAAGAAAAAGCTCAGCTTGAGACCAAGTGTAGCGTTGGCCCAATGTCAGATTTTATGTAGCTTGCTCAGGACAATCACACATTATGCATTTACATTCGTAATTACATGAGTTAATTATTCTTAGTTTCATTTTAAACCCTTTCACCGCTAAGAGTATAATCATTGTTAATACATTGGCAGAATAAATAACTGTTGTTGGGAATAAATGTGTATCTCAACATCAATATTTGCAATATTTTTTGCTATTAAATTAAATAACTAATGAGTAATTTTCCCGCCTTTGAAGTTGTGCGCCGCGCTAGCGAGATACACCTTCATTTTATTGAAAATTAAAAAAGGTTACTTAGCAGATAAAGGGTAAATATAAAGGATTATTGTGATAAATATACCATTCACAACAAACAAAATAATTTTGTCTAATTCATTACCATACCTAAGACGTTGATCCAGTGCTGATTTAATGTTGAGCCAGCGTCGAATACGGTGGACCAGCATTAAATAAGCATAGGGTCTACATCTGGTGTTCCCTGGGTAGACATTAGAACACCGAAGGTAACGCTTTTGACAAAAATCTTATATTCTGTTGTCATATCGTGCCCTTGGATATTAAAGGGTATATCTGCCACCTTACAAAGTGGCAGATACACCCTTTCATATCCAAGGTGACGATATGTGCAGCAATATGTGATCTTATACAGCACAATATATCATCTTTATAACAGATGTCATTCAGTATCATTTAAACATTGTTTTCATACAATACAAACTAGAAGAATAGGTTCACTGTAGATTGAAAGTTATACCGAAGTTATATTACATTTACTTAAAGATAAATGTATACATATAAGTATAAATACAATACATAATATAATGCATCATAATGCATAATACTCATATATGGCCATCCAAATCAGAAATAAATAATAGAATCTCTAGATATAATAAGCGAATACACAAAGCATACATACCAGTGCTACTAGGGAGGCTGGGAATAGGTACTGGTAGATATTGTGGTGATTGGTGGACGTCAGACAGATACTGAGTATCACAGCGGCGAGAAAGTACACCATGGAAAGCAAGGAGCGACAGACAAAAAACCTGGAAAACCAGCAGTAAAATAACATATTACTCAGCTAGCAAGATATGTTTATCCAATACCGGGGTTATGTTAGGCCAACGTTGGTATCGTTTGAATCAATGTTACGAGCCTTAGCTTTATCTTGGTCTAGTGACTGTGAACCAGCACTGGGCACACGCTCTTAATTCATTCAAAAGTTAGGCTCATTAAACATGTTAACTGTCAGTTATTTTCGTAGTTTTTGTAAAGCACCGTTAATTCAACAAGATGTAAACGCGTGATGGGTAATAGACCGGATTTCGACTGCCAGACAGAAAAATAACCAAAATTGACAGAAGACGAATGGCACAAGAACATGCACGCTGTTAAGGTTTACATAGGGCAGATGACTACATATAGGCTACATTAAGAAATATGCAGCTATTTGATAAAGAAATATCGCCTCTCATCAATTACTTTATTTACATTAAGTGTCTTCTATTCATTTATTGCCAGCACAATACATCATCATTCAACAATAGAAGACCGCTGGTTAGAGTTTCCAATCAATATCATCATTAATTATTGTTATTGTGATCCTGATAAATAGAAGCGAACGTGCAACTTTTATTTGGTTCATTAGATCTTTGTCCGATAAATCACGATAGCCGGACAGACTGTTTCATTTATTAGTTAGAATAACAAACAAAGAGTACTGTGCAAAACAAAATTGCTGTAACAGTTTATTTTAAAGTAAGAAGTTACTCCATTCTGGTTTTGCCGAGCAGTACTGATCACTAGACATTGTTTAATCTCAATTGCATCAATATACATATTCTCACGTATATTTTGAGCGTATTTGTTTCGCTTCTTTGGGTTGTCTGTAAATCCCATGAACGATGGTTGAACCAACAACAAAACCATAAATCTGTTTTGAACAAAACACAATAGAGACTGTTACCAGTGGTTATGCGTTGAGATACAACATACATATTTTTAGGATCGTTTATAATATTAGAGATACAGTAAACAACATGAATAAATTAAGCGGAGATAATTGAGATGAAGTTCCATAATCTATAAGATGTGATGTATTTGAGTGAGGAATAACATCTTACTGGTAAAATAATGAATATGACTGCCACAAACACATAGAGCTGCCACTCAGGATGGGTCAACCAACAACTGCAGAGAAAAGATATACATGTAACATACAAAAAAGCATGATCACAAGGCCTATTAATATATAATCTCAAATAATTTCAATGCCTGTCACAAATAGCTCATAAAATCGTAAGTTACGTTATGATACTCATGCTAATACGGCACATTTTAAAGGAATATCATTTTAAAATGAGTAAAATGTTTGAAAGAAATGTTATCCGTATAATCATGATAAGTATAATGTTAATAACAGTATAATTGCAAGACACTGTCATGTCATGAGTACTTACAATGAAGAAGAGTTGATAGAATTATAGATCAGGTTGGTTTTGTATGACAGGACTGACACAATACATGTGATAAGGACGGGTAGACCTAGTGAACAAAATAAACTCATGCACGTATACACAATTTAGAAAATTAATATTAAATTACATTTTAATAATTTTTAACATAAATAACTACTATATGTATTTTAAAGTATACATATTGACATATATTTGTTCTAAATAACTTTTATCAAGTGAAAAATAAGTACATGTATGCAAAAATACAACAATTCAGAACGTGTGCTGTGCTGTTTATATTCATAAATCTAAAAGTACAATAACAATGATAACCCGGTGGACACAGTATGTAAATCCCATCTCATTTACAGCTGACATGACATAACTTACAAAAAATCAGGTTAACGTCGCCTTAATGTTGTTTTCGGCGTCCCATGGAGTTAAACCAATGAGGTTCACGTTGATTCTATGTTGGTATAATTTTCAGCGTCCTATGGAACATTACGATCAATATCTCGTGTTAGCCGGGCAGGATTTAAACACGCGTCAGAACACTTTTGTCCAGCTGATAAACCAGGGTGAATGAATTCCCTTTCCCGAGCTGGGGCAAAACGAAGCTGGTTCAAAATGAGTCGTACGAAAACAACGAACATATTTTATGACAGATGAAGAGGGCTTAGCCCTTGAAACGATGAAATATTTCTGTCTAAACCCTGGGCACCAAAGGGTTTTTTCAATTTGAAATCATCATAAATGTCTCAGTCAGGGTTTTCCCGCTTCATCATACCTATGTTAGGGGTCTACGGACATTATAAATATTTTTACTCTTTTAGTGCGGGACCGTCTTTATACGTCAGCATCTGACGTCTGCAGACGTCAGATGCTGACGTATAAAGACGGTCCCCGTGATGAAAGGATTAAACAAATCTAAGCAACAGCCTATTGAAGTACCATAACAGCTTGATTTTAATCCGTGATAGATATTTACCCCACGCAGTGAGAACCAGTATGGTGGAGAGCCTGGTTGTTATGACCCGCTGTAGACAGTTAGCGTGTACATATACAGCCTCCACCAGCAACAGCAGCAGTGATACCAACAACAACCCAAACAGCGCCATGTAGATCATCTGACAAACAATCTGTGGAATAGATAACAGGTGCACGGTTATGAGGTTATGTTTTTTCCACCAAATAATGTTTCCTTTTAATAACTCAATAATGTCACACAGTCGTCTTTCTTGATGTCGGAAATAAAAGCAATCCGTTTCATACTACGAATTGGTTTCACAAAAAATGTGATGAGACCCTACACGATATCCTTGATGCTGAAGAAGAATAAAAATAAGCATAAAATTCATATGGAAATAAAAAAAATGTATACACCAATCCATAAAAGTTCATTGTACAGTAATTGTAGGCGCTCGTAGGCTTATTTTATATATTTTAATAAAATAAAATTGTTAGAAACAATTATATAAAGATTTTCACGTAGAAAAATAATATCCTTTCACTTGACATATCTACTCACTTTAACATGGATGGCAGTGAATCCACCTATAAGGATGGTGTTGATAAGGATCATCACTATACATATACTGACTGACGTCACACCTGTTTCACCTTTCAAGTGACTGGAAACAGAGGGGAAACAATTATAAAATTGAAGTCAACAGAAATGTTCTACTCTATCACGTCCAGTAATAACACCCTTTCTATGAAAAGTGCATATACTTATAATCATTCAACTCAGTATTTCTAAATATACTGCTTCATTAAGCAAATATTTTCCAGATTAGTAAAGTCTAAGGGGCACCCAAACGAAAATTGAGGTGATATTTTTCAGTTACAGCAGACGGTGAAGAACTCCGTAGCGATTCAGCACATTATTCATGTTAATTGTTACATTTAATTAATCACATTTATGGCGTTGAAAATGTATGTGGCGTCATTTGAAGGTGGCAATTGCGTTAGCAATGCCACGTTCAAATGACAGTCACGTACAATAATGTGCACTTTAAAATGTACAATGTCGACTGACCTCCACCAGAGGATCTGAGTTCCCAGCGTGAGAAGAAAGGCAGCCAGGGATATCCCGCAACCAATCACGATCCAGATGTTAAACAGCTCGTGTGCGGCGTACACCTGTACCACCAACATAATGTTACGTCATTCAGTGAGGGTGCTAATTAAGTGCAGCATACGTGGCTGTTTAGTTGATATAATGGTTATGGAGTATCGATGTTAGAAACATGATATTAGTTTCAGTTCATGATTAACTTATGATGAAGAGATGTATGTAGAATTTTCACCAGAGCTTGTAGATTTGGTCATACCTCAAAATGCTTGTAGATATGATTATAAACCACTAGTAAATGTTGAGCTACTATCTAAATGTTGATGAAATTGCTTTTTGGCAGCAAACTGATGATTAGGAAATTTAGCAGAAACGTAGAAATCAAAAACATGTTTGTACAGTTAGAACAAATAATTTTGTATGTTTGTGTTACAGGTGGCAAACATATTCTCGTATTCTGAGCACATGCATACACTTTTTTTGTAGTTACTCATTACAAAAGTGAGCTTATCGTGTGAATATTTGGAAAACCCACCCTTGAGGAAGGATTTCTGGAGAGCAGTGTGTAGTGACCTGGCCACCAGCAGCGACACACGGTGAAGTTGAATTCGACTTGTAGGACATCACAGCTGTCAGCTGCCCACTGGCCATCTGCTACGTGGTCACTGGTCAACAGAAAATAACACGTTTACCGTGAACAGCTACAATAAAAATTCAAATTTTCACCCACTTGAAGTTGTGTCTCGCTACCGCGATCCACAACTTCAAGTGGGTGAAAATTACTCGCACTTGTTAAATTTAGGACCAAACATTTGTAAATCTTGATGTTTAAACACACATTTCGTTCCCGTTAACTGTGGTTTAACCCTTTGACTTCCAGGCCGGGGTGCATGCCAGGATCCAGATATACTGGTGTACGAGTTCTATTTTTCGTCATTTGAAGCTGGAATTGCTAACGCAATTTCCATCTTCAAATGACGAAAAATACATAAATGTAGTATATATTTGACGAAAATTTGTGTCATTTTATGGCTACGTTCATTGACGAATGACGACGGAAATTTCCGTCATGTATGGTAGTGAAAAGGATAATGGGGTAATATACTAGTAATGGATCAAAACCGATTATAGTCGTGCTTAGGGGTGAGCGCCGCACACTTTGACTACTAGGGTCGATATGGACGCATATGCATGACTTCCAGTATGTAGTGAAAAATTGATCTTCCCATATTCACAAGATTAGTTATACTTATTATTTTATAAGTTAACCTTACAGAGCACAGCGATCACAAAATTTAATCTGATTTCACAGATCACTGTAGGTCTACTATATTTAGCAGAAGAATAATTTCACAAGTTAAGACAAACCAGTCTTAATCTCAGCCTTGCAGTGATCTAACCCTGGCCTGAATTTTGTATTCAGCAGTTGTGAAATCCGGCGTTGATTTGAACAAAACCGCATTTTTGAGCTTAACAAATTACCACACAATTACCAACGATACTATGATTAGAGGTACAATCTAAAGCGCAAAGCACACCAACGCGAGCGCGAGAGCAATTAGGCACGCGACATGGGACGCGACGACGTTGGTTTCACGCTTAATAAACAGGGTATTGACTGCGCAATCGCATATACTTTCATTGCAGCTCGAAGGTTAAGATGAAAAACGTGAAACTCGGAAGTGCAGGGTGGAAATATTTACAGATGTTTAAAAAAAAAAAGTTAATTACCCAGCTTTCCATCTCACACAGCGCGATGCATTCAAATTCGTGTTCAAAACCTGCAACACCAATAATAAGTAGAGAATAGTGAATATTAGACCGAGTTAAGTATCCGGTAGTGTACATTATCATAGGTTTCTTAAAATAACAATTTGAGTCTATGTCCACTTGAAAACATTATTGTAAAAAATATATTATGAAGATAGAGATTAACCTGTTTACCGAGCACATATCGCCTACACAGAAAAGTGAACCAAACCGTACTGATTGTCGGCGCTGTATCTACGACGCTGGCAGTAGTAGGGAGGGCACTATCCGTACACTAAAGTTGGTTGTATGATAGACCTATATTTGCCATACCTTGTGCTTGTGAGCAAATCGTATCTCTACTGGGACTTTGTTGAGCACGTAGAAATAGTCGTTGTCGCCTTCTATATTAACGTAGGCGATATCGGAATTGACCTCCATCTCAGGCCCGCTAAAAAAATAAATAAAACAATTTAAATCCAAGCATTTTCTTGCCTTTACTCTACTCTCGTATATTACAGCCTCGAGTAATTATAACAGACTTGTTGAACGAGCCGTATCTTATAAGTCAATGGAAATTTCAGTTGTCCTAAAAATGCTAGCACATTACCATTTCTGTGGTATGAAGAACCCTTTAACCACCTAATTATTTATTTAAAATGTCTCTCGCTGTCGCGATTCATAACTTCAAGTGAGTGAAAATTATTCAGCTGGTATTTGATGTGCTAATAAAAAATGAGAAAAAACCGAATATAATCAGGACCGGCGGTTAAATGATCATATTCCAGTTAACTCACTGATTGAACTTCAGATTATCATCCCTGACCGTCTGAGAGAGATCACGATATATACCGGAGATGATGGTGACGTTACGTTTGGCTGAAACAATCAAATGTATACATATACCATAGTGCAATTAGTTGTCATAAGACTAGCTTCCGGAACCTAAGCGTCATCTACTTCCACCAAGGAGACATGATATTTTAAACATATTTTGATCAAATGATGCACCACCGTCTGCCACGATGTTTTAACTTTTTTATTGTTCATGTACAATATATGAGGTCGAGCCAATATACAAAAGTACCTGAATGACAAGTTTATACTTTCACCTTCATAACATCAGGATGACTGAAAACTAATGAATAACAACTAAAAATAATCTGATAATGTCATACATTCACCCAATATTGGTTCATTCGTGAATCATCGTGTGACACATAAAAACAACAGAGGTTTTACTTAATGTTGACTTATTGTTGGCGCTGTGTCTACAACGTTGGCCCATCAACAAATCAACATTAGGCCAGCGTCTCCGTTTCCTGGGAAGACGGCGAGCCAACATTAGGTTGATAATAAATTGGAGCTTGTACGTTTTTCGTCTAGCTTCACTTTGTAAAGTTAGAATCCTACCCTGGCTATTCTCCAGTTTCATCATGCCCTTCTGCACGTGAATTGATATATCATTGTAATCCTGCAGAAGCATGGTTCCCGCTTGATCCTCGTGTAGAGACATTTGACGACCTTTCACTTCTACAACATACAAATATAGCACCACCTTGAATAATATCCACAGACTATCTGGTTTTCTCGGCATCATCCCTAGACCTATCACAGGCTCCAGGCCTGAGCTCTTGCTTAACCCTTTAATCGCCGGTGCCGAATATATTCGGGTTTTCAATTTTTATTAGCACATTAAGTACAACCTTTTAAACATGGTAAAGATAAAATGAGACCTCAATCAGCAAGATTTGAAAAGAGCTGACCTCCATTTTGTCAAATCCGAATAATTTTCACTAACTTGAAGTTGTGGATCGCGTCAGCGAGACACAACTTCAAGTGGGTAAAAATTCAAATTGAATTATTTGGCGGTGAACGGGTTAAGGAAGATACATTCTCTACATGCGTTAATCTTTTATCCGCCGATTCCGAATATATCCGTTTTTTACATTTTTTCATTAGCACATTACTTAATTATCAGCTAGTAAACATGCTGCACATAAAACGTGACATTAATTAGCAACATTTGAAAATCGTTTACCTCCACTTTGTCAAATCTGCATAATTTTACCCACTTGAAGTTGTGGATCGCGTCCGCGAGACACAAATTCAAGAGGGTGAAAATTTAAATTGAATAATTTCGCGGTTAAACTGTTCATAAAATAAGTATGCTTTTGCACTTTGCACCACGACCCCACTCACCACCCGGAACTGATACTAGGAGGTCACAAAAATCATTGTTAATTCCTGGATATACAGCTTTCTGACTTTCAGCAGTCTAAGATCATGAGTGATATCTGACTATAAGTATCCAATAAGTAAATCCTTCAGACAAACCTAGTAGGTGTGTCTTGAAGTATGTGTTCCCATGGTGTAACACAGCTGGGTCTTCTGCCAGACTGTCCATCAGCTTCATGGTGTAAGGTCCAATCCATAACTCCTGTAGAGAAATACAAAAGTGTGAGGTAGGTGAGCGATGAACTCTTTTATAGCGCAAAATTAAATAATTTAATTTTCACCCGCAACTTCAAGCGGGTGAAAATTACCCGTATTTGTTTAATGTGAGACGAAACAAAAATATTGATGTTTAAACGCTCATTTAACCCTTTTGTCATCTTCATCCACTACAAGCCGCGAATTGCTGCCGCAATTCTCGGCTTGTAGTGGATGAAGATGACTTGAGGTAGGTGAAAAATTAAAGAAAATTGCCATGTATTGGTAAAACAGTTTTTAAGGAAATTTTCATCATAAAACCCCTAGTTGTAGGAAAATTAAGTCTGTATACAGTGATGTAAAATGATGCTTTAATGCATCGTGAGGGCTTAAAGGTATTTAACCTCCTAATAAGACCATAAAACCATTAAAAACGACCATAGTTGGGGGTATGGGTTGAGATATAGTGCTATGGAAACATTGAGATAATTTTCATTTGAGCCAAATTCAGCTTCCACAGTTATTTTAAGCTGTGCTCCCAGAAAACACGAGACGTTGACAGAATGTTGGCTAAATGTTTGACCAGCGTTGGAGACGGTGGCTAAGCACTAGCCCATCATTGTGTAAACATATTGTGTTGAGTGGGTGATTAATTTTGTTTTTTAATCACACCACACAGTTTATTTCTTTACATTGTACCTTGTAATATTTATTGTTTTACATTAACACGCCATCTACATTACTGATTCTTGTTCAGTAAAATAAGTTTCTTTTAAAAATTCTCGATTTTGGTTACTCATCGATTAACCCTTTCAGCGCCCGGGACCGTCTTTATATATCAGAATCTGACGTCTGTAGACGTCAGATGCTGACACATAAAAACGCTCCCCGCACTCAAAGAATTAATAGATGTATAATAACCGTGGACCCACAGCATAGGTATTCAAATGAAGCAGAAAGAGCTAGCTAAGACATTTATGATGATTGCAAATAAAAAAAACCTTTGGTATCCATGGCTTATACAAAATATCTGAGCGTTGTGAGGGTTAAATTATATAATGTGAATAACACCCTTAATGCCAAGAGTAGGCAAGCTGCAATTGTGCACACGTTCCTTTGCCAGGCTGTAATTTTGCACACCTCCCTTAGCTAGTAAAGGGCTGGATGTGTTCTCTGCCTCGCCTTGGGTATTGTCAACGCTGCCTCGTTCTGGAGTAGCAGCGTCAGTTTTCATTCTGTTCTGTAATGCACGATCGACGTCCCTTCGCTGATTTTATCTATTGTATTAAGTAAATTTGCTTTTCCCTCCTCCTTCCCCTTTTCTCCTTCTTTTTATCAAGCAGGAATTGAGGTGGCATAATATGAAGGAAAGCAAAGGGGCGAGGCGATTGTTCTCTTTCTCCTATTTTTTGCTGCTTTATTTTATATGTTTTATTATGCTTTTAATGTGAAAGTATTTATTGTGACTTGAATTATTTTATGTTTTATAGTACAACTCATGTGAAAGAAGTTATTGTTTATTTAACTATTATGAACCCTACATGTAAAGGTATTGTAGTAAATTATGGTTCACATTTGTTTATGATGTGTATGAAGACTACCAAATGTCCGCCTGTGGCGGCGCTACATTTACATGTTTTTTCTGTTATTATTAAATGACCTTTTATCATCACTAGTTGTGCTGATTGCTTTTGTTTTTTTAATTGTGTAAAGTTATATAGTATAATTAAATGGAAGCAGAAAAAACCGAGCTGCAACCTGGATCTTGCTATCTTAATAACGAGTAAGCCGAGGTAACTCTTTGTTTTGATTAAGACTTGAGCGAATCAGTAAAATATAATTTATGGGTTTTATAAATAGCATTCTCAATTAGCATCGCGGATACATGTACTGTATAAACTCGCACCATTTGTTCTTCCGGTGTGGCGTACTTCTTTGTCATATTTGTCACTTGATCCATAACCTCGATATTGTCCTGCAAAATAAAAAAATACATTGTTACCTGATACAATAACGATTTAGTCATACAAATTTGCAATTGCCTGCACATATGTTTCTATCAGATTACTGAGCCATCAATACGCATAATAGCTAGAGGCCAATCAACATTCACTCAACAGATTCGTGGGTAGTCCTATTTTAATTAAAAATAGCAATGTAGGCTACACCATTTATTGTCCAAATGTCAGACCCCAGATAATATTGAAATGTTATCGTTCATCATTCATTAACGTCCATGATAACATTCCACATGTTTATGTAGATTAAGTGAAGTGATAGTTTACTGACAAATCCCAAGATGACGAGGAAGATAAATCACTGTGCACAGTTAAACTAACACTCCCCTCCTCCGCGCCCTTACCCACGACCGAGTACCTTATACCAGTAATATATTTAAATCAAATATATCATTAAATATGATAAAGATAAAAATATAAGTTTATTGCAGATTGCAGATTCGCCCTACTCAGGCTAATACAGTCATTCAAACAAAGGCGACATGTGGTTATCAGCTCTAAATCAGTAGACACGTTAAAAACTTAAAGCTATAATTAACAAAAATAAGTTCTACCATATACAAAGTCAAAAAGCAGTAAATGTTTATTTGAAAAATAAGCAGATACTGCCCTTTGCCTTTGCAGAGCAGTATTGATGTTACTGTGAAAAACATCTACTTGGCTATATGAATTATACTGTCAATTGTCTTCAAACTCTCCTAAATCATTTCAGTTTCCAAAGTGAGTTAATAGTATTTTTAAGACGCATGTTTGTCAGAGAAGCTCACTTCAGCTTACAGTGTTATCAGAATAATCTTGATTTGTCCATTGGCTAATTCATATCGGCTTTGATTCACTAGCACTATTTGATTTGAATAGGGCTTAAACACTGAATGTCTCCAACTGGGCACACGACGCTGAAATGCGACGTTCAATCAACGTCAATAACGTCTGAAAAGATCACGAGAATCGAACTTATGATACATCGGCTCACGAACTACTGTTCAACCAGCTGTTTTACCAATGTGCATGTTATTTCACATATTAGATGCTGATTGTACGGATACTTTTCATTAGTTCAGCCTGTAGAGGATTGTATTTTAAAAACAGCTTTGAATAATCTGATAATTTGAATAATAACCGACAAGTTTGCCTTGAAACAGTTGACAACTGCCTGTACACATATTTACATGCTATTAATGCCTACATAATGTAGATGAGCATTGGCGAATACCGCTACCATCTGCATGTTATTCAAATGATGTCGCTGAGATGCAGAATCAAATAATGATCATCCAATAATTGTAACTATCGGAATAAACAATATCACAACTGTCGGCAGCAAGTATGGTGTGTTGTGAAATTTTGTATTGAAAATCATCCCTGGCAACATATCTCACGTTTATAGACTGCATGATGTGCTTAAAATAAAATTTTATTTTATTTCAGGGCGGGGGGATTTGAAAAGTTGATGATAATAAGCATGGTAATTTAGGGTCATATATATGTTTTGCCGGGGATTTCACGAAACCTTAAATTTTTCAAACCCAATAAAAAAGAATTATACTCAATTCCACTTTTCACACTCATGCAGGCTAAGCAGGTCCATATAGCCTATAACCTGCGGAAATGAATCAAATTACACTGCCCTATAAACAGAGGATTTGCAATTGCAACCCTGGAGGTTGTGGCTGGGTAAAAAACATATATTTTCCTTGAATCATTAATACCGAGATTGAAGACGAACTCTCGACCCCTATCGTGACAGACAGTGGTGCTTACCAGCAAGCAGACAAAATTTGTATAACATTTGTACAATGTTGGACCAACGTCGGAGACGTTGAGCCGACGTTGTACATATGTTATACAAATGTTTTGTGTTTGCTGGGTATTATCACTACACCCTACCCCGCCCCCGGGCCCTTCTTGATCAAGTGATACCAGTACCAGATTTGGATCAAAACAAATTATACCAATACACACAATAAAGGTAAAAAGATAGGTTTATTGCAAAATGTATTGATCTGGTGACTAAGCCTATATCTAGTACAGTCATGTTAAACGTTTACGCGACATGTGTCTATCATAGTGCACGTGTATTAATGCTGGTCCGTACTGGTGTGTAAATGATTATGATTAGCATGATAAGTTACAACAGAATATTATGGTCTGCTGTAAAATTCAATAGATAGTCTTCATGCCGTTTTTTTTACACTTGTCATCTTATACGAGATTAAGTGCATGAAACTACACCACTACCGCCCCAGCCCTTTCTGACCAAGTACCACACCAGTACCAGATTTAAATCAAAGGATATAAAAAACGTGATAAAGATCACAAAAATAATGTTATTGCAAGATGCAGTGACTAACCCTATTTAATACAGCGTATATAACATAAGCAACATGTGGTTATCTGATTTTACTCAACCAATGCGCCTGTAATTCATCATACTCTGATAATGAAAGGTGATTGATTTGTGTCTAAGTACATGTAGTTACTTTCTGTTTTGGCGTGGTACATAATTTTTTTATGAAAATGCTGATCCAATCTCTTTCAGCAAGCTATCATTTATTGAGATATCATGTAATGATTATATTCTATGTACGCAGCTGTCGGCTGACAGTAGAAGGGCGGAAAGGGCGTTTTATTATCTTCCGACTGTTTCACCCATTATCTAGCCCATTCAGCGCGGGACCGTCTTAGACGGTTGTTTATTTATTGAGCCATATTTATACAGGGTGGACATTATTAGCAGTCAGGCTATTTTTCATATCGTCGCCTCGGAGCTAAAGGATCCTATCTGACACTCGTCAGAGTGGCAGATAGGATCCTTTAGCTCCGAGGCGACGATATGTGCTCTGTTGTGATTTTGCCATATGTAAAACAAATATTCAATTATATATTATATAATGCAGATGAAATACATATTACAGATAAAAGACGTCTAAATACGGCCCCTCGCTGAAATAATTCAAATATTTATAATGGGCATAAACCCATAACATAGCTATTCAAATGAAGCGGGAAGAACATTAGTGACATAAATAAGACAATAATATGATGATTTCAAGTTGAAACAACAATTCGGTCTCCATGGTTTACACGAAAATATGACAGCGCTGTAAGGGCTAGGCCAGCTCAGCAAACACAAAACATTTGAATAACATTTTTACAACATTTTACAAATGTTATTCCAATGTTCTGTTTTTGCTGGGAGTATTGCACGGTCACCTACCTGTACGTAGCCCGCGTCAGCTGCGTCCCGCAGCCTGAAGATCTTGAGGTAGGAGTGCATGCTGACGAGTATACGTAAGGTCTGCTCCAGATCGCCAGAGAAGATGGGCCTGTGAGTGGGCAGTCCGTCCAGGTGATCCCTGACGTCCTGCAGGATCTCATCGCACGTGGACACCTCGTATCCCAGCATCAACTGGTGCAGCTGTCGACAAAGTACCCGTGTATTATAAGTAAGGTCACACGTTCACCCAAGCTGGCTGGCTAAATGCTGGGCTCAGAATTGACCCAGCTTTATACTAGGACAACGACGACTGAATGTCTTTTTAAATAGAACAACTTTCAAGATTTTGTACACCATTACTATTTTAAAATGAATGAATGAATGAATGAATGAATGAATGAATGAATGAATGAATGAATGAATGAATTGATCAATCAATCAATCAATCAATCAATCAATCAATCGATCAATCAATCAATCAATCAATCAATCAATCAATCAATCAATCAATCAATCAATCAATCAATCAATTTTGTACACCATTACTATTTTAAAATGAATGAATGAATGAATGAATGAATGAATGAATGAATGAATGAATGAATGAATCAATCAATCAATCAATCAATCAATCAATCAATCAATCAATCAATCAATCAATCAATCAATCAATCAATCAATCAATCAATCAATCAATCAATCAATCAATCAATCAATCAATCAATCAATCAATCAATCAATCAATCAATCAATCAATCAAGCAATCAATCAATCAAGCAATCGCGCATTTCTGATAGTGTCCAGTCCTTCCAGATTCCTTGCAACCGATGAAATGTAAAGATATAAGCTTGTAGGTATATTGACATAGGGCATATTGACCCTTTAGATTTCAGACGTAAGAATCTGGCGTCTGTAGACGTCAGATTATGACGCACTGAAAGAGTAAATGATTTACAATCGCTGCAGACCCATAACATACGTATTCAAGTGAAGCGGAAATAGTACCTAAGATATTTAAGATGATTTCATATTAAAAATATACTTTTTTCTCTTGGCTGATATAAATATATTTAGCGCTTTATTTTAGCGTTTAGGTTACCTCTTGTTCATATGTATCCAAGCTGATAGATGTGCAGTGTGCGAAGTTCGGTTCTGCCCATTGACAAGTTCCTTTGTTACAGTCACATGCCCGCGTAGCATGACCTGTAAGCAGCGTAATGATCAAACTATAGTGGCAATGTGAAGGGCGTAAAGTTGAAGTAAAAACATGATAAACGAATAGAAAAAATAATTACACTGATTTTAATATATCATTTTAAACACAACAGTGTGGATTGTCCTGAGAATTCATGATGGCAAGTTGTAAAATTTGGTTTAAGTATATTACATTATATATTCTTATATTTTAAAGATAAATTAACTGCTATAACATGTTTATAGTATTGTAATTTCAAGAACTGTTTTTAAATCTATACATGTATATTATACATGTGTATCATTTTTAAGTTTATCAATTAGAACATTCTGAGGGTGCAGATGCAATGTGATCTACGATTTTCTATCGATGTAAGTACATCAAGATGTAGGCGATCTATGTTAATTCGGTGATTCATTGAGTACAATTATAAAGCATATCTAAAAAATAAAAAAATAAAAATAATAATAAAAGAAAATAACTATAACATCTAAATCCGATCTAGAAGCTTGTATTATGTATATGAACCAGCTATGTGCACATTATGCTTGTTGTATGAGTATTTATATGATTAAAAATGATATTACAATTATTGCAAATCAGAACAATATATTAAAGGTTTTTATTTAAATATTTAGCAATGTATAAATATTGGTTTTAAATTCAACTTATTCTTATTTACACACCATAGTGCAAACATCAACGCACAAAACATTTGTATAACATTTTGTACAACGTCGACCCAACGTCTTGGACGTTGGTCCAACGTTGTACAAATGCTATACAAATGTTTTGTGTTTACTGGGATGTACTCATGGTAATTGAGCGCGGATAATATGTATTCTCCGTGTAAATTACATGATCCAAAAAATGCATAGCGTGTTTTAATCAAATCAGACGCAAGCAGAAGTACTAAATAACGACGTTACTCTTAAATAACACAAAATAAATTCCCGATATCCCGGTGGAACACTTGTGTTCACGTTGTTGGCGTTCATTTAATGTACAGTGACGTTTAACGTACTCTGACTTGAAAACATCTGACAGTTGTATCTAATAGACCATGATACTTTGACCCGGGACTAGGACTATATAGGTCAATCCAGGAGGCCAATACCCCAGATCCTGACATAACTGAGTTTTCCTTTTGGTCAATAGACCCATGCAATCAGGCAGAGTCCGTAACCATGATTTTATTCTAACTAGGATCACCAGTCCATATATCTGTGTCTATAAATTTCTCATACTCTTTAGTTTAGATAATTCTGTTGAAGGCGGTTTCGTGCAACTTATCTACCAGATAACAAGAAATGCATTCCTCATTGCATGCACCAGTTTGTATCGCGCTGTCCGTCTAGCTATACCACAAGCAATTAGAAACAGTGTTATTGAAAATAGAAACAAAGATTTGCCAAAAATACCAGCGGTCGCTATTCCTATCACTGTACGAGATACCGACACCATGATGGATTAAGGTTGGCTGCAACATTGGCCCAACATTAAACCAGCATAGGTTGGCTGCATTAAGTATGCATGGCGACGAAGCTATGAAACCGTGTATGCTTCACGCCATCAGCCCGCTTCACGGCGCTGCTTTTGCTCCTTACAAATGAAGCCGAGATGGTGTGTGCTAGCATTAGAAAGATATAATGTCTATGTTATTGAAGCTGTAGGTGCATGTAGCCATATTGCTCGTGTGCATTCAGATAACAGGAAGCGTTGAGTGTGTGTGTGTTAGTTTAATGTTGGGCCGCCTCCTCTACGACGCTGGTCACACAATAGAATACCATAGATATGTCCAACGTCTCGCGTTTTGCTGTGTAGTTGTTAAAGATCAACTGCGCCATGCCCGTTTCGATCACCAAGGTGGTTATTCGTCGGAGAAAAGCTACAATGAGACATGGATAGTCCAGTCCGATCGAACCTTCTTAACCCTTTAACCGCGAAATTATTCAATTTAAATTTTCACCCACTTGAAGTTGTGTCTCGCTGACGCGATTCACAACATCACGTGAGTGAAAATTATTCAGATTTGACAAAATGGAGATATACTCTTTTCAAATCTTGCTGGTTGATGTCACATTTTATTGTTAACATATTTAAAATGTGGTGTTAATAAAAAATGAAAACCCGAATATATGCGGCACCGGCGGTTGTTTTGAAACAACGTGCCGTACTCTTAAAAACAATCGGTTACTTTAACA
The DNA here is from genome assembly GCA_964017125.1 of Flabesymbios commensalis. Taxonomy (NCBI): domain Eukaryota; kingdom Metazoa; phylum Annelida; class Polychaeta; order Terebellida; family Flabelligeridae; genus Flabesymbios; species Flabesymbios commensalis. The sequence continues at coordinate 82,355,296 of OZ024902.1, forward strand.
AGTTATTGGTTACTTTATGAATCAATTTTAGGTTATCCCAACTTCCTAATAAGATGTATATAATTATAGTTTTATATGGCAAGGGCCTAATCTATTCTAAGCAGACTTTTTAGTCACCTTGGTATCAGAGTGTCGTATCCGCCACTTTGTGAAGTGGCAGATACGACATTCGAATACTAAAGTGACGATTTACATTTAACGTTCGTCCAACATTGCATAGATGTCCTACAAATGTTTTGTGTTTACTGGGAATACAATCAGATACATGCCATAGACAAGTAAATGTAATAACAGATAGGGTATGGGTGTGACTTGTGTAATGACAGAGATGTAAGACAATGTGAAAATACCAGTACTACACAAATACAGATATATCACCTGGGTGAGATACCAAACAAGCTTCATTAAAGCTTCTATAAGTATCACACACCTAGCAAGGTATAATTATATCAGACAGGCTTTCACACCAACCTCTAACAACTTAAATTTATGAATGACAACAATCAACATTTACAACACCACAAACAACAAATAGTTCACTCTAAGTGGCTATCTAAATGTTCTAGTTATTTTTGTTTAATATGTCATGTATTATATGGCGGTCAAACACAGCATGATCAAAGTATGGGGATTGGAAACATGCGTTTGACTACATGAAAATGCTTGACAATATCTTAAGTGACCTCTAGATTGTTAATAGGAAAACACTGATCCTAAAACACATTTGAATGAAAAACCTAGGCTAGTTCGACCCATAGACGTAACCTGTGATTTTCCGGAAAAAATACAGTTTCAAATGTGTCTTATACAAGTTATATTTTGACTAAAACTATAGAAGAGTCAATTTTAAGAAAGGAATACACTTTTGCTCACTATTATTAGTACGAAAATAAACGATGGAAAATAACCAATCAATAGTTTGTCGACCATAAAATAACCAATGGCAGGCAAAATAACCAATTGTTTTTTGAGTGTGGGCTGTGCATGACAGTTGGTTTTTTCGTGTCATCTTTCATATTAGCGCAGTTGTTAGGGAAAAAATCGTTCACTTTTTTCTACAATGTTGAAACTTGGCAGATATGTAGAAAAATGCATACTCTTTGATATTATATAAGGAGACAGGCTCAAGAGTAAAAACAAACTCGGCAAAATCCAAGATGGCCGCCAAAATTGCTTTAATATATTGGTTATGTCAAGTTTTGTTACAGTTGTCTGAAAAGTTCGTATCAAGTATATTAATTACTGTTGTGCAGTAGATTAATTTATAAAGTTGAGCACCTGAAAATATAATGATGTAATGGAATTAAGACAAAAGACAATATTGAACCTAAGATAGTCGTCTAATATAACACAAAGTCCACTTCTCACGAACTCTTTAATTTTTTTTTTTATGGACATGTAACATTCTTTCTTTAAAAAATACCCAAGAGAGTACCTATCTTTACCTCTCATCGTGCCTTTGATAGAAATATACATTATTAATAATGTTTTCTAATAATGCTTTCTAAGACATAAAAACTACGAAAGCAAAATCACAACCGGTGTAATGATGGCATCTGGATTGTAGCTGGTGTGAATGTTGAATGAGACATACGATTTTAAAATTCTGTTTTTTTACAATAAAATTAGAGGAAGATTGTATCTGTCTTTTTACCATATACCATAAACATTACTGAATGATAAGTGCTCAGAGATCAAACGAAAAAGTTACTATAGGCCACTTAGAAAACAAAACCAAAGTTAAAGTGAACGGTAGTACAAGTGAAATTTTGAATGTACACCAAAAAGGGATTGGCAACATGAATACGCCTAGTGAACAAAATGCAACAAATTCCTCTAATATTGGAGTATGAGAACATCATTGCATCAAATAACAGCGTCACAAGTGAGAATGGTCGCCGGTCGATCACACCATTTGAAGAGATAGGAAATCCCTTTCTAGAAAACAGCAGGTCATAGTTTCAGATCTAGAAGGGGTAATCTGGTGGTTTGGAACCCTGTCATCGTTTTAAACACTATATTATTATCGGTTCTAAAACAAAAGTGGCATGTGTCTTTCGTTGTTTTTAATTAAAGAAACAAATAAAATTATTGATCAGTCTAATCATTGGCACAAGAAGGTTCATAGGGTATTTAGACAATAGACTATAGACTATGCTATAGGTATGGAATAGACTATATAGGTATGGAATAGACTATGATATAGAATAGACTATATACTATACCATAGGTATGGAATATTTGGGCAGGCTCAAATTTGGTTTTCTTCTTATTTGCAAAATAGGCACCAATCCGTAAACATTAAAGACATTCTGTCAGATAAAGTCATACTCTCATATGGAGTTCCACAGGGCTCTGAGCTGGGACCAGTGCTTTTCACCCTATACACTACACCACTCAGCGCTATCATCTCCAGTTTTGACATAAACTACCATCTTTATGAGGATGATACTCAAATTTACATGTCTCTATCCGTTTCCAATGCTAATTTGCAACATTGTATAATGGCCGTGTTGGCCTGGATGACAGGGTCTAAGCTGAAGCTTTATCCTAGTAAGACAAAATTCTTAAATACTTTCCCATGCCTAATTCTAGGTCAAGACACAAATCCATCTGCATCAACCAAAAATCTTTGTGTAGTATTCGACGGTAGCTAGAATTTCCGAAAACACATATCATAAACATGTAGGGCATGCTTCTATCATATGCGTCGAATTCGAAAAAGTCTGTCCTTAGATCTTGCGAAGCAAATTGAAGTGGAAATGAAATGCATCGGGCTTTAGGCCACCTTTGTGCACATATAGGCTAAACTGGGCCAGGAGAACCTCCTGAGGATGGTGAGATGATTGAGATGACACTGTCCTCCAGACACAGGACTCGAAATTCGAGCCCTGGCGGTCTGAGGGCGAGCACGCTACCTCTCGGTCACGGAGGCTCCCCACAATACTGACTTTCACACGTGGATGGGGAAGAAACATTTTTTGTCTCTTTCAAACCGCCGAGACCGGGAACCGAACCCCGGACTCTGGCGTGAAAGGCAGCGGTGCTAACCACCACCCTAGGGCCCCCGCCCAAATTGCAGTGGAACTAGTCAGCAGCAGCTTAGATTATTGTAACTCACTTTTTTTACAATATACCAGAAAAGGATATCGCTAGATTACAACGCGTTCAAAACTGCCTTGCAAGAGTGGCAACTAAGGCCTCACGTTTTAGTCATGATTTTAAAATATGCACAATAACTTTCCGAGCCCTGAAAGACAACCAACCTGCATATCTGGCTGGTTTACTTGTTTGTCCGAAATGCTCAAAATATCTACGCTCCACAAATTCAAATAGATTTGCTGCTACTCGTATAAAAACTAAGACCGGGTCAAGAGCTTTCTCTATATCTGGCCCAGCCTTATGGAACGCCCTGCCTGTGCCAATACCTAATGCCGAAACAATTTTAACATTCAGGAAATTACTTAAACCGCATCTATTTGATCTGGCTTTCCCACCCTAGCTCCTCAGCAGCCCGGCTCCCTGTTGACGAGTCTGCTTCGGCCTCGATTATGACACATGATCACGCTAAAGATTTGTGCGCCTCAGAGCTCGGTCCGCTGAGGATATAGGCGCCATAGAAGTTTTATTGATTGATTATTGATTGATTGTTTAATAAACTCGGGCCATACATGGTACAATTAGTGGCTACGCCTTATTGATGCGTAAACAAAAGATCATTCGGACTATAACTGTTAACATAACATTCACACCACCCCTTGTGTCCTATGACTTACATAAATGATACACAATTTCATCATGTTGAATTCAGCCTTCGAGGTCATTCAAGGTCAGCTTGAGGAAAACCAGCTGGGTGGTATTTGAAGGCTAGGCCTACACCTCATCTAAATATATCTTATTAATATAAATGACTTCCGTTGTGTGTCGAATTTTTTAACTTGCAGGGATAAACGAAATTAGCTATAGTTTGTACACATGTTTTAATAAGCCATCACTTCGTAAATAAAAACATTACAAATAACTTGATTCCTCGTAAAAACCTAGAAGTAGATATCAAAATAAGGCTAATTTTTCATCAATCAGGTTTGAAGATATAGCCAGATCTCGATAGCCATGGGCATTTTGGCGGCCACATTTAATTTATCTCTTATTATCAATGACATATGTGATTTTATCTGATTATATTTTTTAATAAACACTACAAATGATTTTCTTGCCTCTAATAAAAACATTACAAATAACTTGATTCCTCGTAAAAACCTAGATGTAGATATCAAAATAAGGCTAATTTTGTATCAATCAGGTTTGAAGATATAGCCAGATCTCGATAGCCATGGGCATTTTGGCGTCCACATTTAATTTTATCTCTGATCATCAATGACATATGTGATTTTATCTGATTATATTTTTTAATAAACACTACAAATGAGTTTCTTGCCTCTAATAAAACATAAAGCCAGTCTTGAAATCATTGTTTTTTTGGCGGTCATCTTGGATTTACCTGTTATTAATCTATGCTATATTACTTATTTGAAATGCTTACAGGACACCCCTCCCCCCTCCTATCAGCTGATAGATTAATAGTACCACAAAAAAGTATGGCAACATTTTGAGATAGAGGTTTATATATGCCTAAAAACAGCCACTCGTTGTTTATATATGACATATATGCAAAATAATTTGTCTACTACAGTATTTGTGTCCTCGGATGCAGCTTTATAACGCTTCAGTAAGACCTTAAATATGTATACATCTATTCAGGACCTTCCTGGCGGCCATCTTGAATTTTGAAGTTCCGATGACTCAATTACTTGTCTCCTTATCTTATATGAAGCAGCATATCATGCTTGACATATCTGTCAAGTTTCAGAGTTGTAGAATAATGTGAACGATTCTGCTGATATTTAACACTTAACCGCTCCACTATATCAGACAAAGAGAAAACACCTAGAAAAGTAGAGAATAGTACGATATGTGGTCACTAAACGTCACTAGCCGACTGGCGCTGACGTCATCTCTGACGTCACGCAGTGTCCCGTATTATAATATTGGCTTAGATTTGGGTCATGGTTCGCCCCGCGTTGAGTCTTTAACTTGTATTAATACAGTATGAAATAATGCTTGGTGATGTAAATAACCCCTTAAACGCTGTGTTATTTATTTCGTCTATTCACCCACTTGAATAAGTTGTGTCTCACTCCCGACACCCACAACTTCAAGTGGGTGAAAATTACTCATACTTGTTTGGTTTGATACCAAATATATCTTGATGTTGAAACACATTACTTCCCTTCCCAATAACAGTGATTTTGGATCGCTTAACCCTTTAAGCCCTCACGATGCATTAAAGCATCATTTTACATCCTTGAAAACATATTTGATTTTCTCACAACTAAAGGTTTTAGAAGGCAAATTTCTATGAAATTGTTCTACGAATACATGGTAATTTTCTTTAATTTATCATCCACTTCCAGTCATCTTCATCCACTACAAGTCGAGAATTGCGGCAGCAATTCGCGGCTTGTAGTGGATGAAGATGACAATGATAAATTCAGGCCTGAAAGGGTTAATAGAACGGGTTTAAAACGATAATAGCTGTGATTAGCGGTGAAAGGGTTAAATTGGTGGGTGTGATTGTTGTATTGAATTCATTCCACCCTCCTGGCACTCATTCTAATTTTGGTATTCTTTCTCTTCGAGATGAGAATTGCAATTCCTACATCAAAGTGAATGAAAATATATGAAATACCCACATATCTCAACAGAAACCTCATACTTAAGATTAATACCATTTTATTCAATTAATTGTATCTTGAATGGGCCATATGGTTCATTAATTCGACGAGTGGGTTAAAGGGTTATTATCCTCATATAAAATATCACGGGATTTTCAGATTGAATTGGACTCATAACGCTTCACACTGGACTTAGAGAGGCGTATCTGCCACTTGGCAGAAACGTCACCTAAAGTCCGCAGTGCGTCGTATTTATAAAACAAGATGGCGGCATGTGAGGTAGGACCACGTACCAGACAGAGGTATACCATGCGCAAGTAACGCTTCAGACAGCTGATACAACAATTGACAGCGGCCATTTTGTTATTTACCCACTGTTTTCCAGACCAGAGAGTCCATCTTAGAAGGCTTTTGACTGACAAACTTGTGACGACGCAGCCACCCTGTGTAGTAAGAAACATACAAATGGGAACGACCTTTTTCAGTCACAAATCAGACGACGACATTGCGGCCCCAATAATATACGAGAATAGTCCGACCAACATAGGCCTACTAATTCTGTTCAGCTAAAAAACGTCATCTGATGACATAAAATAATTATACTATTATCAGGTACGGGTCCAGCTGCTTATAAATGGCCGCCCATTAATAAATGACCGTGCGTTTATAAGCACTCGCAACGCACTTCCGGCGAGTGTTTATAAAGACTCGGGCGTCTATAAACAGTCAGCTTATATGACTGGGTAACTGTACATTTTATTCCATAATATCAGGCATTTTGTCTTTATTATACCAGATTAAGCATGATGTATCAATTGACACAAAACATCTCTACTTAGTAATGCACTTCTAGAAGCAAAATCTGTGAGATACGATGCTTTAATCGGTAAAAATCGCCAAAAATAGGTTTGCTGACCACTGACCCCCCACCCCCTAAAATGACATTGCTGAAAAACGTATATGCGTTTCCGGTACAATCTGCTAATACCCTGAGGTGGTAGATATAATGATGGTCAACTTGTATGCGTAATTTGTATTTTCTATGTGCTATTTTTTTGTACACAGCATTTAGTGCAAAAAACAAGAGCTAAACTCGCAGATTTCGGACTTCGATCTTACGTTCTTAGTGAGCTCCACAATAATCTGATAATGTACATTGCCAAAACAACGAAATTGGCGATTATTATCTGATTATACATCATATTGTTAAATATATATATATTGCCCGCCCGTTTTTTAACGCACGTGTGCTTATAAACACTTGCCGGAAGTGCGCCGCGGCGACCGTTTATTAACGGCTGGACCCGTACCTGATTATAGTCTTGTATAGCCACTTTCAAAGACACATGTGCTTTGCAGTGAACAAAGGTGAACTCTCAAAAAACTCAGGTGTCCTTAGTAGCCAAAATGTGCTAGATATTGTTTTTTTTTCAATATGTTTAGGTGTAATACATTATTAATTATTACAAAAAAATAAGCTTGGTAACAGCGACGCATGACGCGTGATCGTCCTTGGGAACTGAATGGCTACAGATCTATTTTCCGTGACTAAAGCACTATACACTCTTGAATTATTCTTCGGTCAGTAAACACCGTACATTGAATTCACGTTTGGTCGAAGCTGGGCCACGCTGACACAGCATCGACCCAACATACAATCAATGTATGCTGTTTACTGGTCCATGCAATCAATCGGCTGTTTAATCATATAGACAAGTTTTTAGCCTGCTTTTTGCACCTGGTACAAAATAAACACAAAACATTGAGGCATGTGTCGTTTTAATGGTGGGTCAACCTGGCAGACTATGGACCAGATTAAACCAACATCGGCTTAAGTTTCCGTGTTTGTTGGATAAACAACTTAACCTACTAACGGAAAGTGGAGTTAACGTTCACCTAGATAGATTTGAAACATCACAGCAGACACAAGAGGTTGATCCAATGCTGTTTTGGTGCTGGATCAGCGTTGTAGAAGTGACCCAGCAAAAAACAGCATTTGTTAAACATCTGGTGATTACTGCGATAATAGCGATTACGTGGGGCCAATATTAACTAACGTCGTTCACAAATATATGCATTCTTGCATTTCACTTATAACAAGTCATGCTGGAACAATGCCATATAACATATAACAATGCTGCTCTGCAAAGCCAAAAGGGAGTATCTGCTCAGCTGTAAAGTACACATATAGGCCTACTGCCCTTTGGCTTTACATAACAGAATGTCAGTTAGCTTTTTTAAGTCACTCAAATAGTAGGCCTATCGTATATATAAGTTTTTTTCACGAGTAAGCTATAGGGGCCTATGTGTGTTCCTTGCTTTATTTATCATTGTGTAAAACATTAAGTAAAATATTAAAGTGAGACAGCCCAATTGCCATTAGCAATATTGCCTCAGTGAAAAGGCACGGCCGATGTTTCCACATCCTAATGCGGTCATCTCTGTCATCCCATGCCCGACATTTAAACGTGGGCATGAAATTATTCTGAAAACAATCCCATAAAAAAAAGCGCATAAATAATGCACAAGTATAGGCCTACAATCAACTACACACGCCTTTTCCCGTTCTGTGACTTCCTTCGATTCTGTGAAACGCAGTGACGTCACCGGAAACGGTTTTGAATGGGAACTCGGTGAAAACGAGGTGATGTAAGACCCCCCCCCCTCATAGTTCATTGTATTAGCTAGCTCGGTGAAAACAAGGGAGGTCAAGGTCATTGAGTCTCACAGAATTTGCACAGAACTGTGCCACCCCTTTCCACCACGACGTGCCCAGGACGCTGTGAATGGATTGATATATCAGCACAACCAGACGACGATGCTACATAATTACCAAAGTCTAATTATGCAGATCCTATATAATACGTAATGCACTATATACACAATATACACTTCAAATAATCGACAGGTAGAGTTATTGCAGAAAGACAGACAGTGATAGGATTCGAGTGCGAGTGCGAGCACACGGCAAACTCGAGACGCCGGCTCGGCGTCGGGTGAATGCGGGTCCGCGTTCATCCGACGCTGGGACGACGTGCGGAATTTACCGAGATGGAGAGAGAGACAGAGAGGACGCTCGCCAGCAATTGAGAAAGAGATGGGGGCCACCTGGTGGCCGAGGATTCAACCAGCTGATGGATTTACCGGCATTGCAAAGTAGTCACTGAAAAGACTAGTTGAAAAGTAGAGTTTTTCATGCCAGTGAGTCCACCAGCTAGGGGACTCTCATCTCTGTATCAATTGCAGGGGAGCGCGAGATCGAGTTGATCTATGCCAAACTAAGTCTTGATTAGGTCTGTGTACTGTATACATAGGGGGCAGCCCCTGTGTTGACATACCGCGGTCTTTGCGGCTAAGCTTCCGCACCTGTATGTACTGATCTACTGTCTTGACCAGAGCTAAATGACAACCAGCAGGCATTAACATGGAGAAGAAATCAAAACAGAACCTGGCGGAGATGGAACGCCAACAATTCGTCCACTTAGATATGAAAGGGTGTATCTGCCACTTTGTAAAGTGGCAGATACACGTACCCTCTCATATCGAAAGGGACGACTTATCAACAATTACAATTGTCAACGCTATTGTGAAAACCAATCTGGGTGGGGTTTGCCGTACTGGTATATGTGATTTTTCTCTTTAAAAACAACTTTTCGTCATATTTAAGTCAGACATAAATGCTGTGACAAGCAGTTGTCCTATACCCATTGTCACTTACCAAGAACCACTTAGATATGTTATAATGAGCTTTGACAAAAATGGTTATATTGTCATTTGATAAAAATTCGTAAATGGTAAACAGTGATTTGATAAAAATCAATAGTCCTGTGATAAAAAATTGTAAATGGTAAATAGTGATACTAATACGTGAATTTACACAATCATCGTACTATGTGCATTTAAGTAATCGTACATTTACATAATCATAATAGGTTATTTACATACTCATAATAAGCATTCCATACAGTGAAATCAAAGAACAAAGCTAATTATTATATTTTAAGAATGTACTGATTTACAGAAAAGCACAATAATTATGTTTCATTGTTCCATTTTTAGATAATGCATATGATACAAGCCTTAAATATTGATTATCAGCAGCTAGTATTATTTTTTATCGAAGATACACAATTCAGATTTCAATTATATAATGTTATTCTGTACAGTCGTTAGCAGGAATATCGTCCCTTTACAGTACAAGTGTCATAATTTACTGCTGAATGCAGTTGAAAATATGACACTTCAACCCCAAGGATACGATATCTATTTGAAACTGATCCAGCGCTAAATCATCTTCCCTACAGCAAGGCACTGCGTCTCCCGAGGTCGCAGACATTGGTCAGCGACTCGGGAGAAGCCGAGCCCTGCTGTAGGGAAGATGCGGCAAATGAGCATTCTAATTGACAACCCAGAAAAAGCTGCACAGTACGTCAACCCGACGTGGTTCTAATGCTGGAACACCGTGGTCCAGCATTAGAACCACATTGGGTGAATGTGACGTATTAGCTGGGATGTGAATCAGACGAATCCTTAATGAAGTGGATTATTTCTAACTGACCTGCTGCGTCTCGTGGGCATGGCTTGAAGGCTGAGTTATTGGCCACCGTGGTGTCCCATACCACCTGATCGTAGTCCTGCACCGAACACACCTCTTCCCCATCTGAAAAATCAACAACACAACTTCAAATATGTATGCATGCAGAATAACCTCTACAGCACTGAATTATTTTGTACAAACCATGAAGACCAAAGGTTTTTTTTGTAAATTTGAAATAATCATAAATGTCTTAGTTAGCTCTGTCTGATCCATTTGAATACCTATGTTATGGGTATGCGGTCATTATATTTTTTTGCTCTTACAGTGTGGTGATGGACTTTTGACGTGAGAATCTGACGCCTACATACGTCAGATTCTGACGACTGAAGTCGATCCCCGCGCTGTAAGGATTAACCCTTTCACACTCTACATCCGAATATATCTTGGATGGGAATATCTCTGGCAACTCCACACCCTGTGTGTTTCTGACACAAATAACAAAGACTGGATATTGGGTGAAGAACTGGTTCAAAATATGTAAAATAGGCTTGGCTGTTTTTTCGCTTAACACACCCTGTGTGGTCCTGATCTCTCTGGAATACTTACTATGAGTATGAGCAAATACCCTTTTAGTGATACTTTTGACATTTGCATAAATTCTCAATTGCTCATGTTACTTGTATTATATTGTACATATAATAACTACAGGTGACAAATTAATACAGAATTGTAACCATCATACATTAGGCTAAAATAGTATGTCCTGTCTAATCAACAATCCACAACAACACCATAGTTGTGTCATTTTTGTAGATTCTGTGACCATTTTCACGAAAGCTGACTTTCTCGGTGGTTTTACGTACTGCAGATGATGATCTTTAAAATGAGCCCTTATGACTCTCTCAATTTTGGAAGTAAAATCAGAAAAACAACGTTTTTGAAAAGAGCTGGTGAACATGCGCTTTTTATTTGTGAAGCTATTTGGACAAATAAAATGTCATTTTTGACTAATTTTGCTATGAGGATTCCATTTTTGACATTAATTTTTCCCTTAAACATATTTTCACCATGAAATTCAGGACGGCGGCCGCAAAGAACGCAATTCAGAGAAGAAATTAACATTTCATTTGTGGGCCTATTTTGACTAGAGGAGCGCGCAGCGCGATGGCTGACGCGAGATTATGCACTAGTTCTGGTATAAACCTTATAGTGCCTCTCTCTTTTCACCTGGTGAGGTAAGTGATTGTACAAGCATTGGCAAGAAGTCCAGGAGACAAGGAACCAGGGCAGGGCTGCTGAACCATAAAGAAACAGCCGTTTGAGCGACCAGCCACCAGAGTAAAGGCAAGGACTGACCCTTTTGAGATGTGCTCTGCTTTCTGAGCAGTGTGTTTGAAACCACCATCATGAACCATGAACCGTCATCGTTAGCCAACCATCCGTGTCCGCCGTGCCATCACCCAAGCTAGCAATGTAATGATAGAGAGCTCATTGCTTAAGACCAGAATCCGTCTCCTTCAGTGCTATGATTGAAAGCCCACTGCCTTAAGTGTCTCACAAAACGGCTCCTTTCAGAGCCCCTGTTCTCTGTGGGAACAGGAGTTCAGGAGTTTAACCGATATCCGTCAACCGTTAACCGTGTTCTTGTCTCATGCAGTGGAGTGATACTCTGCTTTTGGTATGTCACACAGAACGACGCCCCCAGAGCCCCTGTTCTATGTGGGAACAGGAGCTCAACCGTTATCCGGCCTATTTTGACTGACAATTTCAGACTAATTTAGGCATGGAAGTGCATTTCTAGCATCACCTTCAACTTGTTTTCTAAAGCGCTGGGTCGTACTGGTGTGGGGAAATACAAAATATATAATGACAGTACTCCCCTCCGAGGTCAGAGATTGCCGTGAGAGGCGGAATAGCAAGTGCAGTATGCTGGAGAGGGCTAAACTATCAACTATATATAGTACATGGAGTTTTTTAATTATTTTGTAAAAAAAAAGTGATTTTCTGTGGATTACCAAAAACTTAAAGAAGTAACGTTTATGTTTGGTTATCATTTGTCTAGGATCGATGATTCTCTGGACTGGACTCTTTGATACTATGTTTTTATGTTTGAGTTAGCGTTCTGCTAGTGTTCATTTTAAAGATCACCGTCTGAAGTACGTAAAACCCCCAAGAAACTGAGCTTTCATGACAATGTTCACGGAATCCAGAAAAATGATCCAACTAACATCCAAGCATAAGCCATGCAAAAAAAAAATTACAGTGAGACCAATTAGGTGCCGCAGATATGTAGGCCCTATACACATTTCCAGAATATATCATGTAGATATAGAACATTATCTACATTACTAGTATCTATTAGTATCTATATCTAATAAAATAAATAAATATTTGCTCGTAAAAGTGTATGCCGCTTCGAACAGACAAATGTGAAGTTTAAAATATTAAAATGTTGATGCATATCACTGAAAGTACAAAAAGTATCACATCGAATCTACCATAATAATATCATTAATACTGACCGCGCATAACGTGTACGTAACACGAGTCCTGTACAGTACCAGCCGCGCTCTTCACCACACACGTGTACACCGCGTCCTCCTTCACGTCGCGCAGGTACAGGTGACTTCCGGTGGGGAACAGGTCTTCCGGTGTCTCTTCGTAGGTGGGCACCAGGGGATCGCCGTCCTTCAGCCAGGTGTAGACGAAGGGATCAAAGTCGTCATCCCTGGAGAGGCAGGAGATCTTGGCCTCCCCGGCCCACGGCACGGTGTGTGACAGGGGGTCCACCTGGAGGTGTGGTACCGGGATCACACGGATGTGTACCGTCTCCGTGGCCGTCTCAAAGTGATCCTGTACTTTACAGCTATAGTCACCTGTAAACACCACAAAACATTGTTACATGCCCGCTGTCAGAGACTACATCAAACTGATACCACACAGAGCCAAACTAGAGTTTTTTAACTCCACAACAGAATTATCACATTACAAGTATGTTGACCTCTTTTTAAAGTTTTTTTAACTCCTGGAAAGGCATTTATAACTTCCCTGCGGAGTACTATTTTTGATCCAAGTTATTTATGACCAAATGGTTTTCAGATATCATAATAATTTACAAAGTGACACATATGTACCCAGAAAGCATCACGCTGATTAAAGAGAGACAACGGGGTGGTAAAACTAAAACCAGACACAAACATAGATTGGTCTATAGCCTAGATTTAGCATGCATAGTGCTTCCACATGAAATATCTAGTAGGAGTTACAACGTTGTTTCACATAATAATAGACGTTTCCCCGTCCAGTCAAATGCCATGCAAACGTCGCAGACATAGGCCCAGTATTGAGCCAAAGTTAGACCGGGGTGCCCTACCTTCATCCCACTGGTCGGCCTTTTCTATGTAGAGCACGCTCATGTGAGTTCCATCATCAGACTGGCGGTCTCTGCTGATCAACATGTTTCTCATAAAGTGGTGGTCGTGTACAGGGGCCTGGTCCTTGTACCAGGAGAAGGTGACCATGGAGGAGCCCTTGACACTGCAGGTTAACGTCAGGGGGTGACCCTCGACCGTCTCCTCCTTCTCATACTTACGCAGCATCAGGGCGTGAAGAACTGAAAGTACATAAAAAAATGAACGACCCGGTAACTACTAAACATCTGAAGAACTGAAAGTACACCGGCTTTACTATGGGGGGGGGGTATTAACCCCTTTTCAAGCCGTTAAGCGATGTAATCCCGTCACGCCGCTTTTTAACTTTTGAAGAGGGGTATTTGTAGTGCCTAATTATTCTGATTTTACAAACATGACCCATGTTTAGTCACAAATAATAACATGATATGGAGATATGTTGTTCTTCAACCAGGTATCTCCTCAAGGTCATGCCAAGGTAACTTCAAGGTCATTTTAAAGTCAAATTGTCAAAAATATACAAAGGTTCCCTTTTAAACAGGTGAAGAACAAGTGCAGACCATATCACCTTTCATATCCAGTGATATTAGTAGCAGGGGTATATAACTTAGGCCTACCTGAGAAAAAAAAAAGTTTTTTTTCTGATATGACAGAAGGTTACTACAACCCCTTTGACCCCGGAATGTTGATAACCAGCCCCACCATGTATGGGGATAGTGATCAGCTGAAATTAAACAGTATATACTAATGTCCAACGTTCAGATCTTCAGTAGAATGCAATAAACAGCTCACAAAGTGATAATTTGTTTAGATTTGCGTGTAGTTTGACCTTGGAATAACTTTGAAATGACATTGGTCTGATATTGATGTACTATACCGGGATAGTATAACCCCAGTCAATACGAACATTCACATCCATTTTGATATCCTTAGACTGTGATGAAACCTTATCCAAATGATGTAAATATGACCTTTAATTAATCATTTTGTACAACTGAATTCCGCAAATAATTAACGATTAGCCCAGGAATATTTCGCATGAAAAAGGATAATACATGACATGATTTGACAGGTTTTTTTATTTGTTCTCTCCCTTACTTGGCTGGGGTTCAAAGTCTAGTTTACTAGGATCCAAGGGACGCTCACAAAGCCTTGTGTTCTGCAGAAAAATATGAAACATGTTCCAAACAGTGTCTCTATCAGTGCTCTCCGCGATGAAGTACACGCTCATCTCCATGGCATCTTCTTTAGTTCTGAAGAAAACATGTACAAAGATAATAATGGAAAAATCCTTACATTTCTAATTAATGCCTTCCTTACTTCAATGTTGGTTTTGAAATGGTGAAATGTATCTGGACATACATGTATTTTAGAAATTCAACGAGTAACTACGTAAAAGTTTACCATGTATGTCGAAGCTGACAAATCAATCTGGGGTTTTACAGCACAATATTTAATCAGTTTGTCACTACTGCGTGCTTTTTAAAATCGAACTCTGCACTGTGTGACACAGTTTAATTATTTCTTGTGAGTGATGTGTGGTTCATGAACTTTGATATGCAGAATTTGAATTAGCATGCATCACGTCGAATTTAATGTGACTTTTTAAGTTGTATTACATTCAATATTTCAATAAATAATTAGCTCTTATAATAAAAAAAAATATATTCTGAAAGACTGATTTGTTCTACAGTACGAATAAAAAGGAATTAGACTTACGTTATCCTCCAAATCGTGAGATTATGAAAATCCCTCAGCACAGAGCCAAACACTTCTACCATCTGAAAGATCAATGATATGATGTAACAACAACACTGCACTGCAAAATACCAAGATCAGCCTAATTGTAGCAACGCAAACTGAGTAATGCTTAACTAATTCAACGCTCAGCACGACTATCACCGTTTTTAGCCCTTTAACCGCCGGTGCCGCATATATTCGGGTTTTCATTTTTTATTAGCACATTAAGTACCACATTTTAAACTTGTTAAAGATAAAATGTAACATCAAGCAGTAATATTTGAAAACAGTCGACCTCCATTTTGTCAAATCTGAATAATTTTCACTCACTTGAAGTTGTGGATCGCGTCAGCGAGACACAACTTTAAGTGGGTAAAAATTCAGATTGAATAATTTGGCGGTTAAAGGGTTAATACGTTTTTATTAGCCGATTACATCACTGTTATTGGAAACGAAATACGCGTCTAAGTAGCAAGATTTGCAAAATGTGTGATCTTAAATTAAACATATATAAGCCATTTCACCCATTTAAAGCTGTGTGTCGCGGTAGCGAAACACGGCTTTAAATGGGTGAACCTTTAGTGGGGTTATTTTGATAATTTAGCAAGTGAAGGGTCAATACTCAATCATCAATCAAAAACAAAATAACGACGAAGAAAGTTATCTACATTTGTGTCCTGCATTCAGCACCTTCTACAAATAATTTTCCAATATTATTTTATAAGCTCGACTCAAAACGACAATCCAAACAGAATCGTAAATAATCTGATAAAGTGGAATATAAGTATACACGAAAAAGTAAGCGATCAATGCTTTTCGACGACAAACATGCACGTAAAAACTAATGCAATGCAAACATAATTCAACGTGAGAGTAGAAATATAAAAGATAGTAAGCTTTAATATATACACACAGCGCCGATCTAAGCATTACGCATATATACAGCTGCCTAATCATGATAAGTAGGCCTATCTATGTTTTAGTAATATCTATATTGTCTTACACAGGTCGAATGTCAAGCGACGTCAGACCCGACTTGATCCACTGCAGTGATTGTATCCGTTATAATCACAGCATTACAATCATGTTAGAACGACAAACAAAACTACAAAGGGAAATTGTAACCATGCTTTCTCGAAGTTAGTGGCTGATGCACTGTGGTGTTCAAAACAAACATATTTATTAAGTTAATATATCAGATGTTTTAACACAAATAGTCTGTGTCAATACCTTTAAAAAATATATAGGCCCATTTGTAGCTATTACGACCGATTCAGTTAAATCATGCTCTTCCACATGTGTTTCGATGATTTGTATACTATATAGATAATTATTTATGGTTTAATAAACATTTTATCTTTTTAAAGACCAAACAAGGACAATTTAATCAAGCTTAACTTGAAATTACAACAAAAGTAGGCCCACTCTGCCGTGCAAGCCAAAAGACAGTATACGCTCACCTTGCAAGTAAGCAGATACTGACGTTCGGCTTTGCAGTGCAGTACTGTACTGCTATATTGAATCCAGTGACGTTGTGTGGACTCTCTGTATAATATATGTACGTGTAACGTGGTTAATGATCCGGATTTGCAGTTATTTATTGACAGAAAAGTAGGACATTTGGCACATTCAAGGGTGACAATTTGAAAAGGGTGAATATGAAAGGATGTATCTGCCACTTTACAAAGTGGCAGATACACCCTTTCATATCCAAGGGGACGAATATTTCTGGACAGATTGGAACAAACAAAAAGTGCGATAACCGCACGGACTGAAGTCGGTTCACGATGGATTTCCGTTTAAAATACGCTACGTTGATGCTGAAGTTATGACAAAACGTACGTGTTTCCTGTCACATAATGCTTTTTTGCGATCGGGAAGGGGTGGAGCATAACAAATTGGGAACATAAATTTTCTATAGTCCGCCACTTATCTCCTACAAGTCTACGTCCTGTCGCCAAAAGATATTAACCCAATGTTGAACCAATGTTGGGATAACGTCACAGACGATGGGCCAGCATTAGTCCAGCATTGGATCGATGTCACGTGTTTGCTGGGATGATAACGCAAACAATTCCGCGGCTTTGATAAGCGGTGTAGCTCAGACTAATTTACGTCCCATCTACGCGGTCAAGTCGATGTTTTTAAGCAACACATCGGATTTACTATTTTAGCACAGCATAACCCAGTACGTGCGTGCGTCTCTCGTATTTACAGTGAAAACACCACAATCAACTACTGACAACCACATTGACAAAAGACCGTAGCTACTTATTTGAAGAGTAAGCATATACAGCCTTTCGGCAGTAGGCCTAAATTCCCTCTGTTCTATCATTTACACACCTCTTTTATCTGCTTATCACCAGGACTAGTTTTCTACAGCCGATTCCCCCTTCATAATTACTCCGTTGCTGGCCTAGCGTCAAAGAAGTTATCTGGTATTTTGTTTTGGCTGAATGGTTTTCATTTGTCTACCCTCGCAGGCTTATCAGCTAATTGGGGTGATGAACGACAAGACACGAGTTCTAAATGTAAGTCAAGATCAGACCATTGTGAATGAGAAACACAAGTTTCACCTTCATATCGTTATCAATCAATATAAATCAGTACAACTTCTATAGAGCCTATATCCCCAGCGGACTGAGCTCAGAAGCGCTATATGACTGAAATATACTGATCAATTGAGCTAGATATAGTCGCAATCACGACTCTTATTATTACATACCATACAGATTAGACATATGACATAGCTGACCAGTTATTATTTTCAGTAAAAGTGTTACAGTACACACATTCAAAGGAATATTAATACATCATTATGCATGCATGAGGATGAAGGAAAATGTAAAGACATCGCCTTAATATAGTATATAGGCCTTTAATCATGTTACTAATTTAAAAATCTGCAAAACGTTCTCCTTCTGTATCTCATTACATATCATGTTTTGTTATTATTGTTGTGTGATAATAAAAAGTTTCTATTTTTGTATGTGAAGGAATGCAACTTTACCTTTAAACTGAAAAAGCCCTCCCGATTGTTTATGTTTCAGGGATATGTGGTTAGGTTTATAACTGGTACACTTATATCGTGTATTAAGCCTATACATTATATTATTACTACACGTACCGATAATAACACAGAGATCAACCTGTATAATTTATCTTATGTTGTTATTAAAAGCTCTCGTAGATTATCAGACCGATAATATGCTAGCGAGTAGCGTCATCGCTTTGTTTTTGTTTTGATCGACAGGAACGAATAGCGAGCCTCTTGAATTACTCGGTCTGACTTATATGAGGACATCATGGCACCAAAGGTAGGCAGCAGTGCCATCTCGAGCAATCAGAAGCCTACGATATATCGTAACTTGTAGTAGAATACGGGCCTACCAGTGTGGAACCTACATATCGTGAGAGTTCATCCAGCTCCTTCAATAACGTCAGTGTGTGTACATCGCAGTTACTATGCATTTAGGCCATTATGTTTTTTCTTTGACTTAGATGACAAGAAATCCCATAATCTATTGAGGGAGGGCAGAAAAATAAAAAAAATAAAAAAAATGTTCTGGACACATTTCCAGAAAAGGTATTCAGGGCGAATAAAAAACAATCAATACCAATTTCTGGAAAAAATTAATTAGGGCGATAAAACAAAAAAAACTTTATACCAATTTTTTTATTAAGTTAATGAGGGCGCTGAAAAAAATCATAGTTATAGCAATGTTTTTATATCCTGAAATTGGCATGCTTTTTTTGGAAATTGACAAACATCCCATGCGAGCGCTGGGCAGAAGAAAACATTTGTTTTACGGTAATGCGCGGCCTTAATTTAATGCACGCGCTCATCTAAAACAGAGAAAAAACATAGTGGCCTCAAGCTCATCATTGAAATTAAAAAGGCAATCACTCTGCCGATCATATGTGATAAATAGGCCTATGTTTATTTGATATAGTACCAGTCTATCATGCCCATATTATTGGCTGATCAAGTCACAGTTTACTTTCTTAACATGTCTCATCCGATTGAGCCAGAAGTTTCAGCATCATTTAAAACTTCCGACATGTATTCATTGACATTCAAGTAATCATGGTAATAGAGCGTATTTTCATTAAATCACCGTATTTGAAATATTAGGTTTTAAAATTATGGCGGAATATCCCTGCACCATATATATATATATATTTATATCTATCTATTCTACATTTGGTTAGACTATATCTATGCCCACCAGTCTACAACAAAGATTTTTAAATAATTAGTATTGTATTTTACAAATATTTGAGGGCGATTGTACTATTAGGGTTTCATCACAACAGCAATCATGAATGGGATGTAAATTAGTTGACACCCGTAAGAATACTATACATACAAGCTACATGTAAACCGTAATACGACCAGGATTAAACAAGCTGTCCCAGAGGAAATGTATACCTCTTACCTGAGGCTTCAATACAAATTTGTCAATCTGGTAGGTGGATAAAAATAAGAGAAAGTCCAAAATAATAATACTCAAAAGCTAGCATCAACATTCGAAGGTCACCTGTATCTGTTATCAGATTATGATAAATATGTCCGTGGTTTCGTATAATAAAACAAATGTGTGTTTTGCATGTTAGACAGCTGGGTATAGTTACAAAGTATACAGATTTAACATGGTTAAGTACAGAAAATGTCTAGGATTCATGTAAAAAAGAAGAATCGGTTATTTGTAGAAACATGCAATTTAATTGTGAGTTAACCCTTATTCCCCAAAGCGCTGAAATACGTAAATCAAGTGAACAAAGGGATTTTCCATTTTAAAATTATCATAAATGTCTTATATTTGCTCTTTCCGCTTAATTTGAATACCCATGTTATGGGTCTACGGCCATTATAAACATTTCACTCTTACAGTGCGGGGATCGACTCTAGACGCCACAATCTGACGTCTACAGACGTCAGATCTTGACGTCTAAACACCGCCACCCGCAACTTCAAGTTGGTAAAAATGGATATTTTTTACCTTAGCGCTTCAAGGGTTAATATTTAAAACCAAGAGATAATAAACATTACACAAGCAGTGCGCCATATAATCATTACAGTGCATTTCGTGATGTTACTTAAAAATTGAGATAAAACAGAGAAAAGAAAAATAGGATACAAGATCTGCACACTCAAACATTTCAGCTACGTTCTCATGTGTACGTGTGTCGTCAATATCCGTATCTGATCCGTAAAATCGATTAACCCTTTACCCGCTGGTGGTAATTTATGCGCGCAGAATATTTTCAGTAAAAAATAGTGTGAAAATTGCGAAGACACACGAGTACAAAACTGCATTTGTGCCATCAATATATCTTTTTCTATCTGCTCACTTGAGCTCTGGCTACATCGTAGCCAGAGCTCAAGTGAGCAGATGGAAAAGTAGCTGTGTCAAACACAGATCAGGTTATATCTATTGTATAGGTAGATGAAGGGTTATTATCACTTACGGATCACATACAAATGAAAGACGTACACAGAAATATAGTTTTACTACGAGGTGCTGGATCTACAGCTACTAAAAAGAAGTGATGGTTAACTATAGATTATAGGCATACGTGATTAATCTATGCTATGACATGCAGATTAAAGTAAGCAGATCGCCTCGTTTTTCTTGGGATTGAAAGACCGTATCTGGCAATAATTCCGCGTGGAAATTACGTTCTTTTAATCCCGACAACATTTCTCCGTAATTAAGAAATATCATAACTTCCTATTCGTAGTGCATATGATATCATAATTTATTTATTTTGTGTGCGTTTTTGCACTGATATTAAATTTGGGTAAGCGAGACTGAGACGATCCACGTCCTTTTTTGTCGATTCGTAGAAAAAGCACACGTCAGAATCAGAAAACTTCTATCTAAACTACATGTACACCACAAAGTGAACCTCAATCTGCGGCCAGACAAGTGTGAGCCGCATACCTGCATAAACCAAATATCACTATGATTCCTAATTACATAACCGTGGCGCCCCCGGTCCCCGATTTCATCGACGGCAAGAAGTCAAAGTTCACGTCAATCGTGGGCCAATTAATCAACAAAGCCCGACAGATGCTTAGTTGTTTAGTTGTTTATTTCTATTTTTCATTCATTTGAAGCTGGAATTGCTAACACAATTCGCTAACACAAAAATAGACATACCCAAAAAATTTAGAAATCTCCAATATTGAATTATTAGATTAACTAAGCATCTACCAAGCCCTGTTTTAGAAAATTTAGTGATATTTCTATCAATCTAAAACTTGCTTGACACCGTATGTATACGCATATATTATACAGAATTGTTACCATATTATAACGGTAACAATCTAGGGGATATTTAGCTAAGTAACGCGTAGCGAAAGTCTATTCACGTTTGGCCATTAGCTAATCAAATTTAAAATATTTGATTGGCGAAATATTTATGCATGAATGATGGAAGAAAGAAGTAAAGCGTTAATCAATAATTTTCGAACAATTTGTTTCTCCTGCCGTTTCAGTAGAACAAGAAAAAGAAAAAAACAGCCGTCGGCGTGGAGGAAAACTAATAACGTTATACTCTGAGATGACAATGCCTGTCATATACATATCTCAAACAACTGACCATTCTCATAAAAACAATGCCGGGCCTTTTAATAATCAAAGCGCCTCCCCGAGGAATACTCTATAAGAAACGTCTAGACACACACCTTGGCAGTGAGTTCCGCCTTGAGCATGGTGGGGGTACATTCCGGTAGATCGTCCAGGGTTGTTCCAGGGATCAGCACGTCAAGTGATGGGGACAGAGGCAGATTAAAGATAGCCTTGTACATGGTGCGTCCTGCAACATACATTACAGTTCTGCTAGTGTCGGTAAATTGCCACCTAAAATTTCATTAAAAACGTTAAATGTTCAAATATTGCCGATTTTAATGTACTGCAGCGAGCTTATGTACTACGGTAAAGAAACAAAAGCAATTGAACAAGTACAATTAAAATACCTTAAACTAATGTTGGGCGTAAGTCGCCACACTTCTTCGCCAGGTGTATATGGGGAAACAGGTCAATTTCCCATTTTTATACTTCAAAAAATAATGACTTTAAAATATTGGTGCCACATACTGAACTCTTCGTCCCGTAGCCCATTGAGGCATTGTTATAAATCTTTAATTCATTTCGATCGATCAGGCAAAGTTAACTGGGTAACTCATGGCAAACAGCTTTTATGTAGCATTGGTCTTCAAGATACTTGGCGGGAACAACGCATAGAAAACAGTAAACGTTTTATGAAAGATATTGAAATTACCATTAAAAATGATTACATAAACATCCGGCGTCAAGCAACAACCAGCGCCCCCAAGTTACGTACTTATATTACTTTTAAAAAATCATTTAATATCGAACATTATTTATTATTTTTGACAAATATTAAAGACATAACAGCTATGGCTTTTATCGCCTTATTTATCCGTATTTTGAAATTATTTTGCTGCTTTATATTTGTTATTAATTATTTGTGGATATTATTTTACAATAAGAATCACCATTGTTTTTATCGGCTTGTTTATTTGTATTTTAAAATAATGTTAATGTTTTATATTATTGAATTATACTATATTGTATGTTTTTCTATGACAAATAAGTCCATGAGGACTTTTTACGTCAATAAAAATCTGTCTGTCTGTCATAAGAGACAATCAGTACTACCCCATTATCAATCGATCAATCAATCAATCAATCAATCAATCAATCAATCAATCAATCAATCAATCAATCAATCAATCAATCAATCAATCAATCAATCAATCAATCAATCAATCAATCAATCAATCAATCAATCAATCAATCAATCAATCAATCAATCAATCAATCAATCAATCAATCAATCAATCAATCAATCAATCAATCAATCAATCAATCAATCAATCAATCAATCAATCAATCAATCAATCAATCAATCAATCAATCAATCAATCAATCAATCAATCAATCAATCAATCAATCAATCAATCAATCAATCAATCAATCAATCAATCAATCAATCAATCAATCAATCAATCAATCAATCAATCAATCAATCAATCAATCAATCAATCAATCAATCAATCAATCAATCAATCAATCAATCAATCAATCAATCAATCAATCAATCAATCAATCAATCAATCAATCAATCAATCAATCAATCAATCAATCAATCAATCAATCAATCAATCAATCAATCAATCAATCAATCAATCAATCAATCAATCAATCAATCAATCAATCAATCAATCAATCAATCAATCAATCAATCAATCAATCAATCAATCGATCGATCGATCAATCAATCAATCAATCAATCAAACAATCAATCAATCAATCAATCAATCAATCAATCAATCAATCAATCAATCAATCAATTAATCAATCAATCAATCAATCAATCAATCAAGCAATCAATCAATACATCAATCAATCAATCAATCAATCAATCAATCAATCAATCAATCAATCAATCAATCAATCGATCAATCAATCAATCAATCAATCAATCAATCAATCAATCAATCAATCAATCAATCAATCAATCAATCAATCAATCAATCAATCAATCAATCTTGATGTATATATTTAAACTGAATATTTTTATGAGCTACCAGAGACAAGCAACCATCGATTAGACACTTACCTTTCTCTACGCATGTTTTGTTGTCAGCCGATAATTTGTGGCCAAGAGCTTCGCAATCTGTAAAATAAAATATACACAAAATATTATATCATTTTTACGGTTAATAAATTGTCGCGTGATGTCAAAACTGAAGTGAATGACTTTCCACACGGTAGAAGACTTATTAAACATTTGACGAAAATGTTGTATTAAACATAAACTGCATTTTCAGATATATAACACAATCATATCATCTGTAATAATTGCATTGCGAAACCTGACACGTTTTTTATTATTTTATTATCATCATGGCGACGGATGGATCACGACGTGAACGCTGATTTGCTTCAACAGATTTTAACAGTACAAAACTGAAGTGAAAAGCCAGAAAAAGCAGTATCTGCTTACTTTTCAGATATAGCTTTGCATTTCACAGCCTTGCACTCGATACCATAAAACTGAGATTATTCGGCAAACAACATTTAGTAATCTATTTTATATATCATATGTCAGTTTTTCAAACTTCATGCAATCCGGCTTATCCTGCTAAGTTAATTTACTTAGATTTTCACCCACTTGAAGTTGTGTCTGGCTATCGCGATCCACAACTTCAAGTGGGTGAAACTGATTAGTGTTTATTTTATTTGAGACAAAACATTTGCAAATCTTGATGTTTGAAAAGTCATTTCATTCCCAATAACTGTGATTTGATCTAGAACTAAAACGACTATGATCGTGATCAGCGTTTTAAGGGTTAACCTTTTCAAGCCTGGGTTTACCATTGTCATCTTCATCCACTACAAGCCGCGAATTGCTGCCGCAATTCTCGACTTGCAGTGGATGAAGATGATTTGATGTGGTTTAAAAATTGAAGAAAGTCACCATGTATTGGTAAACCATTTTCATGGAAATTCTCGTTCTAAAACCCTTTGTTTTAGGAAAATTAAGTATTTTTTTATGGATGTAAAATGATGCCTCAATGCATCGTGAGGGCTTAAAGGGTTAAACCTTTCTCTGCAAACACGAAACATCCACCCAACGCTATTGGGTAGATGTGTCGTGTTTGCTGGGAATATACAGCTCTGCAAATACAGACAACAATAACTGCTTACTTTTTAAGTTACCGCTATCTACATTTGCACGACAACACTGCATGCTTCAATGACGCGCCTCACTAATATATAGGCCCTATATATTATGTAAGATAGCAGATGTCAAAAGTTTTACCCATACATCATAGACATTGCATACACTCGTAGTGGCATTTGGTGGCGGACACATAAGACAGAGAAACATACTGTATCAGGCAGTCTGGCTCTTTAAGTTTTTATCACTCGTTATTACATCATACATGTGCATTTTGTTTTCTCCCTGACCAGAAGTCATTTTGACTAGTGTCGCGTCGTGACACGATTCATTATTTTTTTATGCAAAATATTCATTAATTTATAATTGCCAGTGCTCTAAACCTAGTTGGATAGTCTGCATATAACGACAAATATAGTGCGTATGAACACGTTAAACTAGTTAGCTAATTAACTGGAAAAATATTTTTACATGTGGCGTATAAGTTAAACATAACTTGGCGGCAATATGAAAAAATAGAATCTGTGTACATGGTCAATGTGTACGCTGAGCCAACACACATCAACCCAGTGTGGAGTTCAGGGTGAAATTAATTGCAAATTAAAATCAATACACGATAATGTGTAAATGTATATTTCATACGATTGGACATCAGACCTGGGTTTTATTTCGGAATTGAACTGGAATTAGACCTATTCCAGGAATTGGAATGGGAATGGGAATTACCTTTTAAGGAATTGCGAATTGGAAATATTACTATGAGTGAAAAAAGGGTATAATACGTCACAATCAGAAGGTTTTCAGCTCAATGTCCCTGTCACACTTGGCCGGACTGAACAACGGACATTACCGGACAACTGTTCGTCTTAAGTTCGGTGATGTTCGTTACGTCCGTCAGAGATTCGTTTTCTCCTGTATAATATGTCCTGAATGTGTTCCTTGTTCTTCCGTATTAGATCTTGTGGATCTTCGGTGGCGAACGCCGTTGGCCGGTGATGTCCGTTTATCAGTCTGGTCCAGTGTGACGGGGACATTAATCTGACATGTTTCTATACCGAGGTACATTATATTTAAATCGTGGTAACAAATCACATCTCAGGGTAAAGTGAAATCTCGGTAACCATAGCATGCTAGGAGGGGTAAGTTCACAGATAAAAATAGTAGCCCAGCAATCACGTGACGCTGAATCAATGTTGGTTTCATGTTGGGCCAGCGTCGAAGACAATGGCCATCATTAAACCAACATTGTTTCAACATCCAATGTTTGCTGGCTATGTTTATCATTTTTATTGGCCACGTCTCTCCGCGAATGCACCTCAGTGCGGAGGTCTCTCTGTTAGACTACTTACTAAATCATTTGAACCCTTTGAGCGTTATAATCGTTTTTGACTGTTTCATCAGCAGATTAATTCACAGTTATTAGGAATGAAATGAGTGTTTAAACATCAATATTTACAAATGCTTGGTCTCAAAATTATGCAAATATTTTAATTTTCAACAATTTAAATTTGTGGGTCGCGATAGCGAGACACAACTTTAAGTGGGTGAGATGAAAATTTTAATAAGATGAATCAGCGAATAAAGGGTTAAAACATGCACTATAATTATTACCATTCTACCCTTACAGTGTGTCAGTTTTTGTTATGACACATCGCCAGGCGTAGCTGGTGACACACACTGCTACGGGTTATTTCAGAATATACAACTTGACAAATAGTCGCTTGTAAAATGAATGCTTTTCATGGCGGACATTGGCGGACATCTTGGTTTCGACCTCTATATGACCTTGAGACGTAAAATTACCCATTCCAACGTAATCAGTGTACCCAAATTAGTCAAAAATGAGTTATTACATCATATTATGGGGAAATAATGTCAAAAGTTAAAAAATCAAAATGAGAACGTAAATGTTGGCGGCCATCTTGGATTTGGCGGACATTTTAAATGCTTTTTATTGATTTTTTGTTTTGTTACCGGGCACCATTCGATTCAGCATATGAAAAATAACCTTTATCCACATTTTCACATTTTAAGTACAAAAACACCATGGATCAGTTAATTAGCATGACATTGGATATTTTGTCCTGGCTATTTATTGCATAGTTGATTTTATGATATTTCACTACACATTTATTAAACGCACACCCTTTATTTCGTTGTCATTAAAATCAGACTGTATTATAACATCGATCCATGAAGCGACCAACGTGTTGTTTATGCCAGTCAATTGACATTTTGGCGACTAGGGGCACAATTTAGGTAGATAAATATACGGATTGATTATCAAAATATTCAAAGGTTTCAGGTTATTGCACACCGTGCATTGCACTGAGAATCGGCATCAAGCAGAAATAGCCGGTTTGTTTGATTAACCCTTTCAGTGCAGGGACCCTCTTTAGACGAATCTGACGTCTAAAGACGTCAGATTCTGAAATCTATAGACGGTTTTCTCACTGAAACAAATAAAAATGTAAAATGGTCGTGGACCCCGTAACATAGGTATTAAAATAAGGCACAAAGAGCTAGCTAAGACATTTATGGTGGTTTAAAATTGAAAAAAAACCTTTGGTCTTCATGTTCTAAGGCTGACAGCCTCTTCCCGTCACAGGCATTAGTGGATGCCTTCATATAAATCAAAGATGTTATATTTGTATAGAACCTCATATAGATACTAATGTCAAACAATCACCACCGCCTATGATGTGGTTTACTAGCAGACGAACAACTGGCAAATTTCATCCAACTTGTCCACCCAATGCTAGCCCAACGCAGAGCGGAGCCTTGCATGCCGCATACGACTTTATAGTTGGTGATGACTTCCTCAGGCATGACATCATAAGTTGGCGAGTGAGGTCTGCTTGACCTATAACTGTCTACACAGTAAATGCTTATTGAAAAGTAAGAAGTTGCTGCGTTTTGGCTTTGCATGACAGTACAGGGAATGTGATATCTGGGGCCGCGTTCCTAAAAATTAGGCTGATTGAAAAATTAGAGCCGTTTCAGTCATGCAGTACATTCATGTCGCGATTCAGTACTTTAGCTCGTAACTTGACCCTTTAACCGCCGGTGCCGCATATATTGGGGTTTTCATTTTTGTATTAGCACATTAAGTACCACATTTTAAATATGTTAAAGATAAAATGTGGCATCAACCAGCAAGATTTGAAAAAAGTTAACCTCTATTTTGTCAAATCTGAATAATTTTCACTCACTTGAAGATGTGGATCGCGTCAGCGAGACACCACTTCAAGTGGGTGAAAATTCAAATTGAATAATTTGGCGGTTAAAGGGCTAGCTCGTGACATCACCTCAGGCACGGCTCATAGCACAGCCTCTGCTGCCATTAGTGAGGTTTGAGTTCGTTTGGTTGTTTCAATGTATATTCTAAACATTGCCGGCATTAATTAGGACACTGTGTCGTACATCGGACGACAATGGCCTGAATACATTATGGTCACAATTGGCCTGGGGGTGGGGGGGGGGATAGTATCATGGTGTGTGATATATCTACTCTGCTTGTTAACTAGACAAATATCTCACTGATTTAGAGGACAGGTGAACTCGACACACAAGGTACACTCTGTTTGAAAAAAAACACCTCTGACTTAATTAGACGGGTGTTAATAATTAAACTTAGGTATCGCTCTCCTTGCCAAACAGCAATAACGACAATGGCTTTGCTGGCAGGGGATCAAAAAAGCCGCTGCAAAAACTAACCCATCCAACGCGAACTGGCGTGTTTCAATGGCGTATCAACCAATTCCTTAAAACGCCAGACAAACATATACTGCTACGCAAAACCAAAATACAGTAACTGCTTACCATTTTAGTAAGCAGTCCCTGCTTTTTGGCGTTGCGCGGCGGCATAGTGAATATTCTGCTCATTTAGTGGAGATCGACCCATTTTTCAGATTGAATAGACCCAGTTTTAAACCAGTTTGCAGCGTGTTGCTCCGGAAAAAAATATTTCAATATAATTTTTAGAGCCCGTCTTTGATTACTAAACAGCTGAAGACAGAACATTAGTGTGAGCGACCGTCTTTAGCGTGTTCAAACATGTGAATAATTTAATCAGCTATAAGGGGATGTGTACTCGCTCACACCTTACTTAGGGGCCTAACCCTGGAAGCGCTGTATATATATGATTTAAATTTTCACCCACTTGAAGTTGCGTCTCGCTACCGCGACCCACAACTTCAAGTCGGCGAAAATTACTCATATTTGCCTAACTTAATATCAATCATTTGCAAATCTTGATGTTTAACACTCTTTTCTTTCCCAATAACAGTGACTTGATTAGCGAACGAAACAAATTAAAAACGAATATGGTCTTGATTAGCGCTTCAACCATTTAACCGCTAAATTATTAAACTGGAATTTTCACCCACTTGTAATTTTGTCTCGCTGACGCGATCCAGAACTTAAAGTTAGATAAAATTATTCAGCTTTGAAAAAAATGAGAACAACTATTTTCAAATCTTGCTGATTTAAGTCACGTTTTATCTCCAAAATATTTAAAAGCTAATATTTAAAGTGCTTATAGAAAATGAAAAAAACGAATATAAACGTTACTACGGGCGGTTAAAGGGGTTCGGGGTTAGCACGTTCATGACAAGTTGAGTTTCATTAGTTTTCGTCACTTTCACAAGTCCTGCTATACTCACCACGTGACATCAGAATATATAATATTATACTCTTATAGCCTTTAAATTTAAACTAATTTGCGTAGACTTCAAAAATATTCCGGCTGATCGGTGAACGTGTGTTTATAAACAGAATAAAATAAAAATAGCATATAGTACATAATCGGAAATTTAAAATATATATAAATTATATATAATTTGTGGGTTACTCCCCCCCCCCCCCTCACCTGCTGCCAAACTGTATTCTTCATCTTTGAGCTCACATTGCGCCCCGGCAAAACCCCGGGGGCAGTCACACGTGTTCACTTGAGATCCGTAAAAATATCTGAAAATAAAAGTACAAAATGATAAAAAAAACACGACGTCATTACTGTGCGTAACAGCATCTGTAAACTGTTTTATAATATCAAGGTATCATCCTGAAAAAAACCATGGAGACCAAAGGGTATATTTCAATTTGAAATCATCATAAATGGCTTAGAATACCTATGCTATGGGTCTAGGACCATTAGAAATATTTTAATATATTAATTCTCACACTGCGGGGATCAAGTATAGACGTCAGAATGTGACGTCTACAGACGTCACATTCTGACGTCTATAGTCGATCCCCGCGCTGTAAGGGGTAATTTATATATCATATATTTCTGGTATCACTCGTATCGTGTCATTCAAACACTTGGATATATAGAATTATTCATATAAGTATTCGTTCCCGAAGTGCAGATTAAAGCCGACATCATGAACATGTATGTATAGGCTCATTGTTTGATACAATTCAAGACAATATTGTTACACAGATGAAGGGATCCAAATGGTTCTCCCCATTGCCCAGTGAAAAACAAAATCCTGAAATAAAACTTGTTCAAGAGTATGTATTCCTAATCATGTTAATGAGACCGGTATGATTAAAAACGCTGCCCAAAGCAAATAAATTATTGGGCTTTGTTTGAAAACCACAATAAATCACATCCCTTTATATACAAATATCGCGCCGCACAGATCAATAACATTTTTGTAAAACAAAATATATTCGTACCAACGTTTCGTCGTAAAAAATCGTCATTTAAATAAATATGAAAATACTTTGTTTTATTAATTGGAAACACTACATGAAACATTTTTTATTAAACGAACATTCACCACTGCATTGTTTTACCGAAAGCAAATTTCCAGAGTTTTGTTAAGACAAAATTGCAATATACAGTTATATTAACTTGATCATATAGGCAGGGCCGTAACTACATTGAGGCAAATGATGCAATTATTTGACTAAATTCTGCTTCACCAAATTGTGCCCACCAATGGTATTTTGTCTCTTAAACATGTTAAATATTATGGTTGTGATTAAAATTATAGGAGAGCTTAATAACTTGTAATATTTTACGCCCAACTGTCACTTTTCATAAAAATTTGCTGCCTCTAAATATTAATGTAATAAACATGTTTGACACTAATAATGAAGTACCACATGCTCAAAACTCTGTGCCTGTCGTGTGCTCTTCAGGCGTGCCTCGGTGGCTTACAAAAAACACAAGCCAGATCAATACTGGGTCATTAGTAAACCAATGTCACAAATATTATCCTAACATCGAGCCAGCGAAGCAGACCTCTCGCTGTCTCTCCAATTCGTATTTGTTGAAAAAAATATGTTTGCAAATTTGATCTTGAACTTGACTTCTTAACCTTGAAGATGACCTTGAATCATGAAAATCATTTTATAATAGGAAAATTGCACGAACACTAGGAATTAGCCTTCATTTATTTCTAGCTATATTTGTTGAAAAATCTTATTTCCTGACAGATCACTAGCACATTTTAGTGGCTATTTACGGAAAAATTAAAGCACCGCTTAAAATATTCTACTTCGGTCAAGTAGCATTATATTCTACCACAAAAACGTTTTAAATGAATATTTCACCACATACTGTCATTAACTGTTCCAAAGCTTAAAACCTGCATTCTGAGTTACACTCCACCAGCATTTGATAAAAATATTACAATTTATCAAAATATTTCAATATATTGATCCATTTATTATAATGTGTTAGGTTTGTCTGGTTGTCGTAAAAAAATACTGTATGCTATTGGAAGAATATCTGAAGATAACGACCATCCGAGATGTAGTATTTTTAAACTGATCATTCTAAAAAAGCTAGGCCTCTATATATTTCCAATAACAAACTAAACACAAAGGAAAACAATGGAAGATATATTATATCTATGGCTATATCATTTTTGTTTTTTTTCCAATTGATTTTGGTCGCAATAAAAAATGACCTCTATCATAAATTATATTGACTACATGTTTTTATTTAATTAATTCCCGATTATATTTATTTGTTTTCTACATAATATTATTTTAAAAAATGAGTTTAATTTTGAGTTTGTAAAATTCGCGACACAGGTCACGATTCCATATAAATATAATAATGCGAATATTTCTTATTCGATTTATCAAATTATTACAGTGTAGACGTTCAGAAAAAAAAACACAATTACAATATTTTTTTTATTGTCTACTGTTGACAGCGGGAGATATTAAATCATTAAGTCGATAGCGTCCACCATATTATGGTTACGACACTGATAGACCCTATTGTACTGATCAATGTAGACCCTATTGATCAGTACAGCAATTTTATGTCGTTAGAATGATGAGAAAATATGTGGTCCACTCAACCGCGGTCCCGTGTTGTTTTAATGTTGGGCCATCGTCTACGACGCTGGCCCAACATTAAAACAACACCAGAGCAACGTCTCGTGTCTCAAATCATCCAGAACGATGGCCTAATGATAATAACCAAACATTGGTTCAGTGTCTCGTAATTTACTGAAATCTCATTACTTGAGGCTGACGATCACGGTGCAGTGGGTTCAATATGTTCCATATTGTAGGGAGCCTCCGTCCCAGCTTGGAATAGCTTGCTCGTTTCAAATTCACGTTCGTTTATTGTATCAACAGTTTTTGTTCAATCAACAAATTCTATGATAGGCCTACATAGAAGTAGAAGTGCACTAACAAATGTTTTTGTTGCAATATCATGAAATACCAAGACTACACAATTTCCAATATAAAATATAATTTAGTAGGATTTGTCATTAGGAAGCACGGTATTGAATGATTTTGTCAACTACATCGATAGAGTGCATAGTGTAGATTACATTGTGATGTACACTACTAACCAAGGATAAAGCCCGAGGAGCTCTACATTCTTAGCTGTGAAAACGGGTCGAATCCTAAGGCCGAGGCCTTTTTCACAGCTAAGAATGTAGAACTCCGAGGGTTTTAACTGACTTAAAACACATCCGACCATAATGAGGATCCCTCATAATCATCAGCTCGGTCACACCTGATTGATTATGGTACCATAGGACTACCATTATAATTGGTCTGTACTTTTTTCATTTCTGGCTAAGAATGTAGTGGTCGGACAAAGAGAATAATGTAGTGGTGTGTTTTAAAATACTATTAAATATCAATAAATGAAACTCAGCTTCGCTTACACCAAACAAGCTGTTTGATGCCTTGTACCTAAATATTTAATGTTAATAGTTACAGTGGAAATCATTTATGATTGCACACAGCAGTAATAAAAAAAGCCATTGTGGAAATGGGAGGTCTAATTATCATGTATACGTGTTGAGACTAATTATATTCATTGTAATCTTATGCTCCATTGCCAGACTATCAGCATTGAAGAACCACAGAAACACTGCATGTATATACTTTTCTTTATCACTTACGTTATTAATACAAAAGGTAAAACGTAAACTGAAATGTGTAATATTATATTTTCATTTAATCGATAAATACGTTTAAATTAAATAGTATAGTAATATCAACACATATGTTCAACCCTGCATGGGAATATAAACCAGACTACTAACTGACAAACAACAAAACAAACGTCCATACATCATCAACTGATATTTATTTCGGAGTATAATTAAATAACTATTTGTACAGTTGTCATAACATTGCCATGAGAACCAGTGGAGCACGTACAATGAATAGCCAAGTAGTAGAGGAGACACGTGCGTTCATCAGAGCTTCCAAAGAATATATAGTGATCTTCTGAGCAGTTTAGTCTTATTACATGCGCAAGACAAATAGGAGAGAACATAGTTTAGTGTTGATGTCTCTGAAAACTAGCAGCGAATATAGCAGAGCAAGTTCATATTTATTCCATTCAGGTTGATTTAATTTTAAATAATCTAGCTAAGTTTTTTTTCCAAGTTTTCGCTTATCTTTTAGCAATTCCCACCTTAAAATCACAAAATATATTACTACATTTGATCTAATTTGATCTAATTTTGATTTACTAAGCGTCCACCATGAACCATTAACATGATCAAATCTATTTCATTTTGCTTGAAACCGTATACGGTCCTAGTAGGACATACGTTAGATTAATTAAGACCAGAGCGGCGACAGCAAACTATGACCATAAACAACCAGGCCCGTACACGAGGCTAACGTTCAGAAAAAAAACAGAGATAAATGATTGCTGTCTGGGACAGGGAACTATTTAATAACATGCGTTATTTAGAGAGTGATATAAATTCCAAACGTAAATATGTCGCTCACATAGTGTAACTTATAGGGTGACTGCCCTGTGTTCAGAAAGTCCTATGTTCGGAAGGTTCTATGCTCAGAAAATATTTGTTCAGAAGCTTCTATATTTAAAAGGTCTTATGTTCAGAAGGTCCTATGTTCAGAAGGTCCTATATTCAGAAGGTCATATGTTCAAAAGGTCCTATGGTCAGAAGGTCCTATGTTCAGAAAATATATTCTCAAAAGGTCTTATATTCAGAAGGTTCTATGTTCAGAAGGTCCTATATTCAGATATGTTCAAAAGGTCCTATATTCAGAAAAGCCTCTGTTTTATTTAAGAAAAAACGTACATCTTTCAGTTTCAGGTAAACTACATGTACAATGCAAGATAACAAATCACAGCCTCTCATTTTAGCTTAATCGGTCAAAGGTCAGATGAACTTTTGTCATGGATCGTTGTCCATCGTTCGTCAGTCCATAGTTTGCCAAAATCTCTATTGGGACTTCACTACTAGTGAACAGCCCCAAACCAGCAGTGCTCACAGAAAGATAATCCCCGCAAGTCAGAAATATGACACTATATCTGAATTCAAATCTACCTAAAGCCGGTGCTAGCGTAAACTTTTCCTATAGTGACTATAGGAAAAGTTCACTTTTTACCATGCAAGTCTAGTAGACATGCATGGTAGAAAGTTCAAACCAAAACACCTGCAATTACAAAGATGAGCTACTATACGGTGCCAATGACACGTTTCTTCCTATTAGTCTATTTCAGGGGGGGGTGTCTGTAACCCCCTGTATATCCACAAAAGGCGTTGTGTTGTTGCGTATTGTTGTATTGTTGGGTAGACAGAGTGGAAATCGCCATTAAAATAAAGTCAATTTCCCCTCTAGATTACACAAGAAGGCACCATTTGGAGCCTTGTTTTAACTATACTCTGGGCCTTAATTATTTTGGTAAATCTGTAGCACATGTTCTTCGTTGATTTCTCAACGATTCTGAACCAATTTTTTGATTTTTTGGCACAGGCCATTTTCAAGTCAAATCCTTACACCTGTAAAAATTTAGTTAGACGATATGACATGTAATAAAATGACAGATAGCGAATGGGTTGATAGAGGGATGTCAAATGGTCGAACTTTTGAAATAATGCATATAATTTTACGAAAATTTCACAGATAATTGGATTCTGTTCAAATATGATGTTTACAAAATTGATTGATAATTGACGGAGAAATTAACGAGAAACATGGGCTACTGGTTTGTTCTGTCCTAATGTATAGCGTGGGATGACCGTGGATTGCTGTATTCGTTTTACCCGAAAAAAATAACGTTTTTCAACATGACAGTGACTGAAAGCGATCTTGACCCCAAGGTCTGAAAAATGGTCATAACTTTTTAATGACTGTACGGAAAATGAGTTGAGCATGCGACCTCGTAGCTGAAATATTACTGATTCTAAAGAAAACTATTTATCAGATATGAACGGCCCACGATTTTGTATGGGACCAATCTGTGTCCGAGCCTGTTTCAGTCACTGGGTCTAGAATGGAGTTACCTTCTGCTATTGTTGCTCTGGGAACTATCCAACCCGAGGATATCGGAGATGTGTGAAAGGCCATGATATTTCAGCATTGCAGTGCATAACAAAACCAAAGTATACGGCCGTCTGGGCATGTCTGGGGGTAAATCCTCTATAGTCAGATTCACATTAAATTCATCAACCAGGGTGAATGAATTTCGCGGATTCCTCAGTCGATTCTGAACCAATTTTCGGGACATTTTGCACAGACAACTATCTAGCCATGGTTAATGTGAATCCGACTATAGACAAGCCAGAACCCCCTTATCGGGCGAGTGAAGGGAAATACTCTCAATAACCCACCATGCCCTATCACCTCACCCTCACATCATCATCTGTATATCATTCATCTCATCAATTAACTGCACTGTTTGTAGCATATTGCAATTTTACTTAAATGTTAATCTACTGCTCTGAAATGTATACCACATGTGTATTTCACTGGTCACGGTGGACCAATTTATTCTATTTAAAATTACGTATTTCTTATTGTAGATGGGCTCCGATAAATTGATTGAATAATATTTTTCCATTACTAGCGTGCATCATCACCACTCGGTATATTTACTTGTGAAGGTTGTGACATATGCATATTTACCTACCACCACATAGGCCTACCGCTTAGAAACTACATTGAACAGAGAATTTTGCCATAGAACATATCAGATAAGAGATTTTGATATTTCTACATCTATATCACTCGTTTTTATAGGACATTTCGAACAAGGTATAATTTAATGATTCCATCAAATTTTATCAAACCTCATTTAAACTCGGAAACCCATTGGGCACACAACGGTTTTGCGACATTGAATCAACGTCATTGACGTTGATTCAACGCCGCAAAAAACAAATATTTCTGAACATAGGACCTTCTGAACATCGAACCTTCCGAACATAGAGCTGTAACCATAGTAGACAGCAAGTGTCTAACAGTTACTGAACCATATTTACCCGCTGGGCACACGACATTGTTACGACGTTGAATCAACGTCATCGACGTTGCATTCCGCCAATCGCGCTGGTTGATTGTTGGAGTAATGTCACAAATTTGAGCGCAGATAATCGAGAAAAAGTTTCTTTATTTTCCGTATGGTAATAGTATACAGGGTGTACAGCGTCTATGGTGTACGCCACCTAAGTTTGTGGTGTTGGGCTAATAAAACAACTCTTGTCTTAGACCAAAATATAATCATTTCATAATTATAGTGTAATTTGTAATCTGGTCTGACATTAAACGACGAAAATGTCGGAAATGCCCAACACGTGATATTCTCTTCCTAGAGGTAGCGTTCTTGACCATTTGGCAAGGATTATCAGGTTTTAGTCAAGCTTCGGTATCACCTAAATCGTGTCAACGCAGAGGAGTGATACTCTAACCTAACTGATTGCTTGAGACTTAAGTGTTCATTAATAATAGTTAGGCTAAGACTGATTTAAGGGAAGCTCGTCCCGTATAATTATCGTCGAGATGGCTATCCCGACCAATTCGAAGTCAAACACCTGTATTGTACCTTGTACGAGAATACGTGCCAAGTTTAGGTCAAGATTTGAAGCATCAGACCGATTTCTTTCGTCCAGATGTGGATTGATTATTAAATACATTTTACAAATTTAATACGGAAATTAGATATATTTTTCTATGTAGAGTAAATCCCTTATATTTAATGCGCAAACCGATTAAACATGGTATATGTGACCTACTTATTTGATCTCTCATACAGTAATTACGTCTGGCACATGTATGCGGTCTACCTTATTTTAAAGACAAGTCAATGACCGGCTCCGCAAAGTCGGAAAGCAGTAACTGCGTTCTTTTAAGTATGTTGTTACTGCGTTTTGGTTTTGCACGGCGGTATACTTTGTCTGAATGGTCATGGTCACTGAACACAGATCTATGGTATAAGAATGACACATCGACTAGAACGCTCAATTTACAATCATTATGTACACACATCACAATAGCCCTGGAATAAGACTGACTTGATTAATTAGTGTGGTCGTTTGGCAAACTGTTTGTCAGTAATTTATGGTGTCCAAGGTCGTGCACTGCTCTGCAAAGCAAATAGGCAGCATATGCTCACTTGTAAAGTAAGTAGATACTGCCTTCGGTTTAGCACAGTCGCATACATGTCCATGTCCGTTCGAGATCAATTGTACAATATACCAAAACAGGGTGCTTATCATGATAGTATTGGTATTATTTTAATCAGATGAATTAAAGCGACTCAGTATGATGACATCATTTTTCGTTTTTAATGTTTTAATGAAGTAGTGGGCGGGGGCCCTAGGGTAGTGGTTAGCACCGCTGCCTTTTACGCCAGAGTTCGGGGTTCGGTTCCCGGTCTCGGCGATTTGAAAGAAACAAAAATTGTTTCTTCCCCATCCACGTATGAAAGTCAGTATTGTGGGGAGCCTCCGTGACCGAGAGGTAGCGCGCTCGGCCTCAGACCGCCAGGGCTCGAATTTCGAGTCCTGTGTCTGGAGGACAGTGTCATCTCAATCATCTCACCATCCTCAGGAGGTTCTCCTGGCCCAGTTTAGCCTATATGTGCACAAAGGTGGCCTAAAGCCCGATTCATTTTATTTGTAATGAAGTAGTACATCACACAGAGCTTTCTTTAATTTTTTCAAGAATTTCAGATTTTTAGAAACATTTTCTAACAATATTTAAAAGAATCCGGACAAAACCCGAACATACAATGAGTTCTCCTAAAAGATGGTTGAATGCTAGCACAACATTGGGCCACAAGTTGATGCCGTCGAGCCAGCGTTGAGCAGACCATCAGTGCTGCAGGTCCAAGACGTGGGAATATGTGGTGTAAAGTGCTGTATATTGCTGACTTGTTTTGTTCACATGGCAATATACGACCTGGAAATATAGCTATTTCACTCTTTTTCGGTGCTTCAAAATTGTTTTTTGAGTTTTTTGTATTTTCAGTTAAGGTTATATAGCTTCATATAAATTACATTTTCAAAATTGACAACATTGAAAATGTCTCATCCCAAGGGGTCCCTTTAAATGCATGCTGTGAAATAGTCATTACACAGTTACATCATCAGGCTACAACATTCAATTTGCACAACCCTTTTATTGTGATTTTTAAAAGAGCAAAAAAAAAGAACTGGTACCCGTGGATGTGAAAAAACTAATTGTGCATTCCTTTCTTTGGTATTGTTTTGGCCAGCATTTCTTCTAAGGAATAAAAGGTCTGCTACTTTACGACCTTTTTGTCCTCAGCTGGAGGATTACACCCCTGCCTGAGGGGATAGACTTAACCCTTTAAGTCCTCACGATGCATTAAAGCATCATTTGAAATCCCTGAAAACAGACTTGATTTTCCTATAACTAGGGGTTTTAGAATGAATATTTCCATGCAACTGGTTTACCAATACATGGCAATTTTCTTTGATTTCTCAACCACTTCATATCATCTTCATCAACTGCAAGTCGGGAATTGCGACAGCAATTCGCGGCTTGTAGTGGATGAAGATGACTATGATAAATTCAGGCCTGAAAGGGTTAAGGCGTCAAAATCTGACGTCTTTCCCGCAGCATTACGTAGGGCAATGTGGAGACCAGAGACAAACATATCGGTGGATTGTTCTGAAAAAACGATAAAATAGTGTCTGGGAAATATACAGTGCCGGTTTTTTATGCATAATAATTTATGCATATTAATTTAATTTCATAAGAAAACTTAATCACCATTTCAACCCTAAACCTGCTAAGCACGAATATTGTCTTTTTCAAACTGTGCTATTAACAGGTTAAATCACACTTAATGAAAATAAAATGAGAGTTTAAACATCAATATTTGAAAATGGTTTGTCTCAAATTAAACAGATGTGAGTAATTTTCACCCACTAGAAGTTGTGGATCGCGGTAGCGAGACACAACCTAAAGTAAATAAAATTGAAATTATTTAATTTAGCGCTTTAGGGTTAATTTACTGTAACTTTATTTTGTTCGCTTGTGACGTACATGTAGATTACGCGAATATCGTCTCTCAGATCACGTGATCAAGTGCGCTTGGCATAAACGGATTTAAAGGGAGATCAATATACATCCGGTTTGAAAAATACGAGATGCTATGTCTTCTGGTCTAATGTCAAAGATCACGTCAAATAATTTTAAACGGATGCTTATTTATTGTGACATGTTGTACTTTACATTCCGCTATTTACTGGAGTAATCTAAAGCGAAATGAATGGCAAATAAATGCCGAATCGTGATACGTTGGCGTATTTGATGCAATTATTTCTATCACAAAAGAATGTGGTTTTTAAATATTATTCACGTATTATGCTCTGCAAAGCCAAAAGGCAGTATCTGCTCACTTGCAAAGTAAGTAAGTACTTTGTAAAGTAAGCAGATATTGCCCTTTCGCTTTCCACGATATTACTTATCCAATTATCTTTCTATGTTTACTTTGCCGGAGAACAAGATTTAAAAAAATGTCTCTCTTCTGTTTCCATTGGTAGTTTAGCCCGCGCGGGTGGACCCACGCGGGTACCCGCGCGGGTGCCATTTTATCTAGCCTGCAATAAATACATGTATCATTTCCATTCACGCGGATCCCTCGCGGGTGATTTGCCGCGAGAGTAGAGAATCCAACTTTTTTCTCCGTACCGCATGGCAAATCCGCATGGGAATTCGAGAAAATGATGTCACATAGATAGGTTTTCCCGTTTATCGCCACCTGTTTTGCTAAATTTGTGAGAATAAACCTAGCTTGGACATAAAGTCACCTGATAAGCGTCAAATATGTCAAACAAAACCCCATCTTTAGCTCCATCTAAGATAGAAGAGCTCATAGAGCTTGTTCAGTCGAACCCCGGTTTGTACAACCAAACGAAAGAGATACACAAAGACCAAATTTGACAAGAAATTTGTGGCAGAAAATGTCTAAGAAGCTGGACGTGGAAAGAATGACAGAAAGGCCTATTTATATAACCTATACCTATAGTAGACAGGGGTCGACTTTAACGCTATACCATGTATACCGTGGGTGGAGTGATATCCTCGCTACAAGCCTATTGCAGATAATCTGACACAGTATCCAGACAGGGGATTATCCAGTATTGAAAAATATATATTTGGGAAAATTTGGGGGACACTTCGAATTATTTAGCAAAAAAAACGGGGCGACCACACTGCCAAACACTATTTATCCACTCTACAATAATTATTCATCAATCCTTCGTGCAAACTCTATTACAAAAGAAAAAAGCAAGCCATTTGTGTTTTATATTCTACACGGCTTAATTTTGTGAATTATTTATAGATTCTATTCCTGTTATATAAAAAATGTAATTGAGTGCTATCCGGGTGGCAGATATTTTTAGGCTACCCATTTGCGGTAGTCGGTTTGACAATGGACCCAGTCGCTCGCGCTGGTTCTCTGAGACGGACTGCTGTATAAAATCGTGGCGTTGAGAATCAGGAGTGAATGGATCATCTTGTAGATGGAAGCCTCTTTTCATCAAATAATCATTACTTCTCACTCATATTACAGATCACGTACTGCCACCGAGAACGTCGTCATTTGGCGAGATCACCCAGAAAACGCGGTGCGTTGAACCAGCGTTGTTTTAATGTTGGGCCACCGTCTAAGACGGTGGCCCAGCATTAAGCCAACGCTGGTGCAATGCATAGCGACTGGCGTGATCTGTCACCCCAGTGATAGATGTGCATGCCATAAAAATCGCCTAAATAAGCATAGCTCTGGAGATTTTGTTTCTTTGAATGATCGAACGGGGATTTATGCCACTTTGGACGAATACAGGCTAAAATAGGCCGGGAGAACCCAGCGAGGATAGATGATAGTATGAATCAGATGGCACTGGCCTCCAGACGATTAGAAATCTGGCAGTCTAACGCCGAGCACGTACGTTACCTCTTGGTCACGGATGTTCCCACAATGCGGAGTTCTACTGAGTGGGCGTGTAATAAGCATTTCGTTTATTTGGGACCTGAATACCAGAGAGAGGGGCGAGCCCGCGAGCTGGGCGTGACTGGGCGGCAACGCTTACCACTACACCGGCCCATTTTGCTTTTGACGGCCGGGTTGTCATGTGGACTTTTACACCTTTCAGGCCTGAATTTACCATTGTCATCTACATCCGCAACAATCCGTGATTTCATGTCGCAGTTTTGTAGCGGGTGGAAGTGAATTCAAATGGGTGACATAATTATGAAAAAAAAATATTGCTATTATTTGAACAGTTCTATGCAAATTTTCCAAAAAAAACCCAGGGCGATGGCCGTGGTGCAGTGGTTAACTTGTTGCTTAGAAAGTCAGAGATCATCGCGAGATCCCTCTGGCCTTCAAGTGTCAAAGAATTAAAATGTTTCTTCCCCGCTCACTCGTAAAGATTCAATATTGTGGGGAGCCTTCGTGACCGAGAGGTAACGTGCTCGACCTCAGACCGTCTGAGGGTCAGGGGTCGAATTTCGAATCCTGTGTCTGGAGGGCAGTGTCATTTCATTCATCTCACCATCCTCAGGAGGTTCTCCTGGCCCAGTTTAGCCACTATGTGCAAAAGGTGGCTTAAAACCCCATTCATTTATTTTCATTTTCTAAAACCCCTAGATGTAGGAAATTGAGTCATTCTTCAGTAATGCAGAATGATGCGTTGGTGCATTGTGAGGGTTTGCAGGGTTAATGCTGGGTGAAAATTCCAATTAAATAATTTGGCGGCTAAAGGGTTAAAATTTGTCTTTAAACATCAAGGCTCAAATTGTTTGGTCTGAAAATAAAACAAATATGAGCAATTTTCACTGACTTGAAGTGCATCAACCTAGCGAGACACAAATTCAAGTGGATGAAAATTTAACTTAAAAAAATTAGCGCCCAAAGGGTTAATTAGTTGTTCCCTTATTATTTCCAATTTGTGTAATTCCTGAGGGCAAACCATGCTGCTTGTAAATACGCTGCAGATAAGTCGCCAGCTCCTGAAGTAACGGGATTGAACGCGTTTTTTTTGTTACAGCCATATATATATATAATTGGAATGCAATTTAACTGAGCACAGTTAAATAATTATCTGTAGCAGCAGTTACACAGTGGTATAGCATATACTGTGCATATATACCTGATATACAGTCTGTGCATGTAGCGTAACAGTGACTGCCCGCTGCTGTATGGAGTGGACGATTTATACCACCATTGCCCTTGATGGCTAATTAATTACATTGGTTTACATGGCTTACGTCGATGAATGTAGTCTTTGCAAACATGAATAGATAACTATTGTGATTTATGAGAAATATTTTATTTCAAACCCCATGCTTTGTAAAGTCGATGGTGCGCGGTTTCGTACTCTTGTATCGCTTCAGGGGGGGGGGGGGGGTGGAACGGCAAGCCTGTGTCTCAACCCTTAAGCTGCTAATGACGTCCATTATTATAGCCTTTTTCGGGCTTTCTGGCGCCGCTTTTTTGTACAAGTTACGATATATCGTATGCTTCTGATTGGTCCAGATGGCCATCTGGACCAATCAGAAGCCTACGATATATCGTAACTTGTACGAGAATGCGGCCCCTAAAAAGTTATTTTTCCGAAATAAACCGACAGTGAAATTCAAACTGTTTCCACCTCACAGTTTAGAATTCGCCCCAGTAAAATACCTCTTTCGCTAAAGAGAACTAGGCCTGGACCAGAGCATCATATTACACCTGTGTTTTTCCCCCAACATCATAACATGTAGGCCTACATTGGTGAGTTTTTTTTGCAATAACAATGAATGCTTGTTGCAAAAAAATCGAACAATCACTGCGAAGTGGACTACTTTACGATCAATCGTGCCGTGCAAAGCAGAAAGGCAAATCTGTTTGCTTCTCAGACGTCTGAGCCAGTATTGTTTTAATGTTGCAGCATATAAATGCTTTATGAATAAAATGAGTGTTCAGATTTGACAAGGAAGTCAGTCGTCAGACCAATCGGCGCGCGGGCAGACGACAATGTTTTGTTCGGCCATATTTCTCGCTCGCCTTATGAGCCCGTGCAAAGCTCAGTACTCTACCACACCCATTGCCGTATTTCGTTACAAGTTACCTGACTAAATCACACCATAACGGTTTGCGAAACCTATTTATTTTAATTTACTGTTATTTTTGCAGCGGGAATTACATGCGATGTTATACGCACAGAGATGGTCATAATAATATTGTTTCTAAATATACTTTCCCCACCAATGTCCACCTCTGTACAAGGCATGCCGTACGTGACAGTCATCTTCCCACCGCAAGACTCGGCTTCTCCCGAGGTCGCAGACCGAGTCTGCGACCTCGGGAGAAGCCGAGCCTTGCGTTGGGAGGATGAAATAATAGTAATAATAATAATAATAGGTTCTTCTATAGCGCACATACAGTGCTCTGTGCGCTTTACAGACAACTAAAAGTAGGCGTTACAGAAAAAATGCTTCTTCAAGGCGCTTTTGAAGACATTTAAGGATTCACACTTCCGCACTGAATCCGGGAGCTCGTTCCACAGTTTTGGCGCTGCACTGAAAAAACTTCTACCTCCGTACTATAAGAGTTTAGTCTTGCGCCGACAAAA
Organism: Flabesymbios commensalis; assembly: GCA_964017125.1. Lineage (NCBI taxonomy): Eukaryota > Metazoa > Annelida > Polychaeta > Terebellida > Flabelligeridae > Flabesymbios > Flabesymbios commensalis. The sequence continues at coordinate 82,399,784 of OZ024902.1, forward strand.
AGGTTTTTTGATGATGCGCGAAGGCTTCTGCTTGGAGTGTAGCTTGAAACTAACTCGGATAAATATGATGGCGCGCTGCCATGGATTTTTTTGTACGTGAGCAGCTGTACCTTGAAGATGATTCGCTCTTGCACTGGTAGCCAATGGAGGCACAGGTGTTGTATGATCATCTCGATTAGTGCGGGTCACCAGGCGTGCTGCGGTGTTTTGAATATGACGAATGTTTCTGATTTGCAGAGAAGCAGCACTGCAAACGGCAATGACATGTTTGTTAAGGGTCAGATAGCTGTCCAGTGTCACTCAATTCTCTGCAGGAAGAATGTTTATTCCACTAATTTGCAATGGTCTCTGAGAATGTTTGGACGAACAACCTCGTATGTGTAGAGGAACTCTGTCTTCTCCCCATTTTGTTTTAGTCTGTTTTTTACCATCCATATAGCTATGTCACGAATGCAAACTTCCAGTCGCTGCATGTATATCTGATCTTTTAATCTTATTCTAATTAACTTTATCATGTTAATGACATTTCTCATAATCAGACACTGGGCATTGCCATATATTAGATTATTTCACTTGGGCTTATTCTTTTTAGTTTTGGGCTAGATTTATTGGTTTAAGTTTAGGGGGTTTAGAGGAATTAGTCAGAGCTGCTATGTCAACTGACTCTTTCTTCGAGGTCTGGGAGGTTTTCACTCCCGGTGTTAATATTTATTTTATTAATATGTGGAAATGTCTATGGCGAGACTGAGTGCTCAAATAACGACGTATAAAGTATGTAACATGTTAAAGATCATACAACTATTAATATTGTGTCTAACACACAGTACACTAAATTTAAAATACACCGGTGACGTCAGTCTATTGTTAAAACAGTAAATTCGGATCTACGAATCTACTGTGATTATCGCACAGTGATTATTATGGATTATTATACCATGACACTACATGCCTAATGTTTCTTGGTTAACCACACTGACTATTTTATCTATCATTTCTTGGGACTCATGAACCTATTTTGTGTATTTTACGTCGAAGAAAGAACTCAATTACGATAGATTCGTAGATCTGAATACACTCGGCGCTGCGCGCCTCGTACATTCAGATTTACGAATCTATCGAATTTCGTTCTTTCTTCTTGACGTAAACCTGTGTATATAAAATCGTATTATTATATTTTATATCCATGCAGTCCGCTAATTTTAACGTTCTTAATATATTTAATTTGTGTCTCTGTTTTTGCGTTGATACATCGACTTCACTCGATTTGTCTGCTTCTCCCGCCGCATTAATGTTACTATTTTATTATTGGCCGTCTTTTTGTCTCTCCGTCTTCCCCGCGACGTATGCAGTTTTTCAGAAACTATATATATTACTTTATTGAAGGGTGGCCTGCATGGAAGCGGCTTATCATAAGCCTTTTGCAGGTCTCCTTTGCATGTTTATAATTATTTGCATGTATGTATGTTTCAAGCATAAATAAACAAACTGAATTGAATTGAATTGAATTGAATTGAAAATTGAATTGTATAACTTAAGCTTTTACGCTTTCCAGAGTGCCTTTTTTGCTGCCATTTAGAATAACTTATAGTAGCTATTTTATCTCTGGTTTTGGTGCGGGGAACAAATATGCCCCATGTACATACCATGATAATGCTGTATGGTGTCTGACGTGTTTTTAAATAGTCAAGAGTCATGATGAATATTTTAAATACCCTAAGCTTTTCTAAATGTGTAAATGGCAAGCCGGGATGAAAGTGTACATACCATGTCGATTTGTGATTCAGAGAACTAACCATGCTAATCCTGCTGTACATATTGTATATATATATGTATATATTACTATGACAAATGGATTAATGCCCTGTCGGAATAACGCCCTTTCGGAATAACGCCCTGTCGGAATAACGACCTGTCGGAATAGCGACCTGTCGGAAAAACGACCTGTCGGAATATCGACCTGTCGGAATATAGACCTGTCGGAATATAGACCTGTCGGCATAACGACCTGGCGGAATAGCGACCTGTCGGAAAAACGACCTGTCGGAATATAGACCTGTCGGAATATAGACCTGTCGGAATAACGAACTGACCCCATAATTTCACCTAAATCAACTGTATATACAATGTGAAAAGCAAGCGTCTGTTGGAACTCCGTATTGCAGTTTGAAATTACTGGATGTTGAGAAATGAACTTTGTGATGAAGCGAACGTAATGAAATACCTAATGATCAGATAATGGTCATTTTAAAATCCGATGAGCCAATATTTTCGACATGATACACACATAACATATGGATAGAATGACAACCATTCCTGCAGTAATGCTGACCATGAGTCAGATAACTTAACCTTTTAAGCGCTTAGGCCTATCACGACAACTGTCGTTTTTAACCCTTGTGCTGCTAGACCCGTATACATACGGTTTCCATCATGTTTTAGATCAATTATAGAAATATCCCTAAATTCAATAACATAATTTTTGGTAGATGCTTAGTTAATCAAATAATTCAATATTGGCGATGTCTATTTTTCATGAATATAAATATTTTTCGTCATTTGAAGCTGGAAATTGCGTTAGCAATTCCAGCTTCAAATGAATGAAAAATAGAAGCAAACAATTCAGCAACACAAGGGTTAATATGTTTCATTTTTAGCAGATTAAATTTAAGATTGAATTGAGTGTTTAAACACATTGCATATTTTTGGCCTCAGACTGTACACAAAATATGTGAGTAATTGTCAGCCGTGCACTGGAGACCAAATGGTCAACAAAATTGCTGAATAAAAAAAGCGGTATTATTCACACACATTCATATACCGCCAGAGTGGAATGTACGCAATGCAGACGCGGCGTACGACCTGGCCTGTAATTAGGAATACAAACAGATCGCGGGAGGTTTTTGTCTGGCTCGCGGTAATTACACATGGTTATAAATTGATGGTTGGGTAACTTTACACACAGGGTGTAGACTATGTATACATATCTCTGCCCCACACTTTGCTTAATCTGTCTGTGTATTTTGCATGATAATAGAGCTGTCATGCTAAGCCAGAAGGCAGTGCCTGCTCACTTTACAAGTAAGCAGTACTGCCGTTTGCTCCAGCAGGACATAACAGTGGCCATCTGTTGTTTCTGCCTATTGTGTCATTATAGTTATCCTGTTTCTGGTTCACGTTTACTTCACTGATAGTAGACATTGGGGCAATAATGGGGGAAATACTGGTTCAGCGTGTCAAATGTTGGCACACAAAATGTCGGGATTAAGCATGTTAATGCCCAGTCATTCAAAAATGTATCGCAACATAAGTGTATCTCTTCCTGCCGTAGGAGTATTTTAAATACCAACCTAACTACAAGTTATTTAATTGGAAATTTCAAATCATCAACCTCCAATTTGTCATATCAGAATAATTTTCACTCACTTGAAGTTGTGTCTCGCTGACGCGATCCACAACTTCAAGTGAGTGAAAATTATTCTGATTTGACAAATTGGAGGTTGACGATTTTAAAATCTTACTGATTGATGTCACGTTTTATCTCTGACATCGGGTTGGTTAAAGGGTTAATTACCTAGATTTTAACCTGTGTTACAAGACATCAGACCAACACTACTTCAATGCTGGGCCAATGTAATAAACGCTGGCCAGCATTGAACAAGTGTGAGACGAATTCCACATATTTCAGACGCAGTGCTATTTGTCTTGTGGAGATGTGTCTGTCTCCGATTTATAGCCGAAAAAACACCACAATATTTGTGCAAATTAAGAAATTATAATTATAAATGATAACTGTAAATAGCGTGACATACAAATATACAAATATGTCAAATGTGGTTTCGTTTTCTACATAATGGGCCTAAACTGACAAAGCTCTCTGTTTTTTAACTGGCCAAGACGCGATATTTGTGGTCCTTCACAACTCAACCATTATGAAAAAAATACGCTTGCTTGATTTAGCATGTCAACCCAGCAAACACAAAACATTTGTATAACCTTTTGTACAACATTGGACCAACGTCAAAGACGTTGGGCCGTCTTTGTAAAAAATTTATACAAAACATTTGTGCTAGCTGAGAAGTAAACGAGTTAAACATTGTATAATGAACACAACAATAAACCAGCACGTTAAATCAATCTTGGTTTAACGTTGGTCCACCGTCTACGCCGTTGGACCATCGTCAAACCAACATTCATTCAACGTCTTGTGTCTGCTGGGAGCTTCCACATACCTGCATTTTCCATCGTTACGGCAAAAGTTGATTCCCTTCTCCGGATTACAGTAGCGCCCAAACTGGCACCCGTCGCCATAGTAACCTCTGAAGCAGTGACAGCTATAATCCTCGTAGTCCGCCGTGGCCAGGCAGTTACCCAGGAAGGAGCATCTGTACACAGTGCACACGTCCAGTCTCTCTACTTTATCATTGTCCACGATCTCGTAAGTGATGTTAAATCCATAGACGTCCAGGAGGAACTCGTCCACTCGCAGGTGAATGTTCCCCAGCTGCCTCACCATGAAGTCTATCACCAGGTAGGGCTTATAGCTGATCAGGGAGTACTGGTCAAATCCAACCTCGCCCAGGTTGTTACGTCCCGTGTTGAACTGCTCGTCCTGGTAGTAAGTATACTCGGCCACCATGAACGACTCGCGCAGGTAGTACTGGGTGAAGTATAGCACTATCTTATGGCCGGGCGGCGCGTACAGTACCCAGCGGCACTGGATGGGTACCGGAAACTCGTGGGGGAAGTTGGGAGTGCTGATCTGTCCTCGTGATCCGTTCACGTGACCCCCGCACCTGGCCATCCCATCATCGTGTGGATCAGCACCCGCGGTACCCAACACCAGGCAGGTCACCAGGATCCAGGCGGCGGTACTAAGGTACCTCCACCACCAGGTCTCCATCTGGTTCATCACCACCTGTACTCCTCCTCCGCTGTGGTACGCCTTGCTCCGCAGCTCGCCTGACACGCCCGCGTCTCACAGCAGCTCATTCTGAATAACACACACATAAGACTTCATCACATCACGATTTAGACATCTAAACAATGCACACAAACACACTTATATACATGTACCACTAATGCTTCTATCGACCACGGCTGGCTGAGCTACTGTTCACTGACGTATGACGCCACCATAACTCATGTGCGCTCTGACACAACTATTAACCCTCCCAACGATGCGTTGAGTCAATGCTGGTTTGACGTTGGTCCAGCGTCGTAGACGGTGGACCAACGTCAAACCAGCATTGACTCAACGTCTTGTGTCTGCTGGGAATGTCTTGGCGCATCGTTGGAACCGAGTTGGCTGCAAGCCAGTGTCGAATGTCCCACATCAATAATAAATTGGACAGTATCAATATTTGTATACCCGTTATTACGTGTAGAAAAAAATACGTATATTAACCCTTTAAACGTTGTACGACTATGGTCGTTTGTAATTCATTTTCTTAGCCGATAAAATTTAGTAGATCAGGTACTGCTAGTAGGAATGACACGTGCATTTAAGCATCAAGATTTGGTTTCAAATTAAACAAATATGAATAATTTTCTCCTCCTTGTAGTTGTGGGTCGCGGTAAATGAAATGAAATGAATTGGGCTTTAGGCCACCTTTGTGCACATATAGGCTAAACTGGGCCAGGAGAATCTCCTGAGGATGGTGAGATGATTGAGATGACACTGTCCTCCAGACACAGGATTCGAAATTCGAGCCCTGGCGGTCTGAGGCCGAGCACGCTACCTCTCGGTCACGGAGACTCCCCACAATACTGACTTTCACACGTGGATGGGGAAGAAACATTTTTGTTTCTTTCAAACCGCCGAGACCGGGAACCGAACCCGGAACTCTGGCGTGAAAGGCAGCGGTGCTAACCACTACCCTAGGGCCCCCGCCCCTGTGGGTCGCGGTAGCGAGACACAACTTCAGGTGGGTGATTTTTTTTATTTTATAACCTAACGTTTTAAGTGTTAAGGTATTCTAATACTTTGCCTCCGATGAACATCCTTTTCTGCTTACACATCTATGTTGATTGGAAGAAAAGCAATGCATTAGCCAATCATCTTATGACTAATACAGCGTAAACCATCCCACCCGCAGCGGTTTGCCACATGCGCAGGGCTTTCTTCCCACACTTTTGATCGCTCTCTACACGTATGTGAAGTCTTTTTTATGCTACAATATGACGCCATAGCGTGATGACAGAACATCATACCACCATGCTATATATCCAAGGTATGATTGCACATGTGGACATCGAGGTCTTGTGGTGACACACGTGTGACAAGAAACGTCAGGCCAATGCTGGGTTAATGTTGGACCAATAACCCAGCATTGGTTTGATACCTCGGGTTGGCGGGGTACTAGACACGACACCTGGATGATCTTGTCTCGTGACAGATTACTTTTGTTTGTACGCAGTAGAAACGAGTCGTCCATCACATCAAGCCCTTGTTTTCAGTTGGAATTTATCCTATTTTAAAATCGACTTGTAGGAAAATGGTCCATGACCATAATTTGCAAACACTCTGCATCACATACATATAACATTAATATTATATTTACAAGGTTTCTCACTCTATCGGTCCGATCAGGTGCTCGAGTGAGGAATCATTTAACACGTACAGTAAAATGACCACATCGGTCATTCGTGTCCGAGAAGCTATATGTTACCAAGAAGCAGATATCAGAGAGGACCGCTTCCTCTTTAACCCGTTAACATTCCTTCTTTCCTCCCGGAACATGCGCAAAAATCTGATTTAATACCTGCGTTTTATGATCATGTGTGTTATGTAATACTTGGCCCGAATACTCGTGCAAGTTACGATATTTCGTAGGCAGTATGACCCGCTGAACACGACCGGTCTGAGTATGACCCGCTGAACACGACCGGTCTGAGTATGACCTGCTGAACAAGACCGGTCTGAGTATGACCTGCTGAACACGACTGACCTGAGTATGACCCGCTGAACACGACAGTCCTGAGTGTGACCCGCTGAACACGACTGACCAGAGTATGACCTACTGAACACGACTGGTCTGAGTATGACCTACTGAACACGACTGTTCTTAGTATGACCCGCTGAACACGACTGACCTGAGTATGACCTACTGAACACGACTGGTCTGAGTATGACCTACTGAACACGACTGACCTGAGTATGACCTACTGAACACGACTGACCTGAGTATGACACACTGAACACTGTCCTGAGTGTGACCCGCTGAACACGACTGACCTGAGTATGACCTGCTGAACACGACTGTTCTTAGTATGACCCGCTGAACACGACTGTTCTTAGTATGACCCGCTGAACACGACTGACCTGAGTATGATCTACTGAACACGACTGATCTGAGTATGACCCGCTGAACACGACTGACCTGAGTATGACCCGCTAAACACGACTGACCTGAGTATGACCTACTGAACACGACTGTTCTTAGTATGACCCGCTGAACACGACTGACCTGAGTATGATCTACTGAACACGACTGATCTGAGTATGACCCGCTGAACACGACTGACCTGAGTATGACCCGCTAAACACGACTGACCTGAGTATGACCTACTGAACACGACTGTTCTTAGTATGACCCGCTGAACACGACTGACCTGAGTATGACCCACTGAACACGACTGTTCTTAGTATGACCCGCTGAACACGACTGACCTGAGTATGATCTACTGAACACGACTGATCTGAGTATGACCCGCTGAACACGACTGACCTGAGTATGACCCGCTAAACACGACTGACCTGAGTATGACCTACTGAACACGACTGACCTGAATATGACCTACTGAAAACGACTGACCTGAGTATGACCTACTGAACACGACTGACCTGAGTATGACCCGCTGAACACGACTGTTCTTAGTATGACCCGCTGAACACGACTGACCTGAGTATGGCCCACTGAACACGACTGACCTGAGTATGACCCGCTAAACACGACTGACCTGAGTATGACCTACTGAACACGACTGACCTGAGTATGACCCGCTGAACACGACTGACCTGAGTATGACCCACTGAACACGACTGACCTGAGTATGACCCGCTTAACACGACTGACCTGAATATGACCCGCTGAACACGACTGACCTGAGTATGACCTACTGAACACGACTGACCTGAGTATGACCTACTGAAAACGACTGACCTGAGTATGACCTACTGAGCACGACTGTTTTTAGTATGACCCGCTGAACACGACTGTCCTGAGTATGACCCACTGAACACGACTGACCTGAGTATGGCCCACTGAACACAACTGTTCTTAGTATGACCCGCTGAACACGACTGACCTGAGTATGACCCACTGAACACGACTGACCTGAGTATGACCCGCTTAACACGACTGACCTGAGTATGACCCGCTAAACACGACTGACCTGAGTATGACCTACTGAACACGACTGACCTGAGTATGACCCGCTGAACACGACTGACCTGAGTATGACCCACTGAACACGACTGGTCTGAGTATGACCCGCTGAACACGACTAACCTGAGTATGACCTACTGAACACGACTGACCTGAGTATGACCCACTGAACACGACTGACCTGAGTATGACCCGCTGAACACGACTGACCTGAGTATGACCCACTGAACACGACTGACCTGAGTATGACCCGCTTAGCACGACTGACCTGAGTATGACCCGCTGAACACGACTGACCTGAGTATGACCTACTGAACACGACTGACCTGAGTATGACCTACTGAACACGACTGTTCTTAGTATGACCCGCTGAACACGACTGACCTGAGTATGACCCACTGAACACGACTGACCTGAGTATGACCCGCTGAACACGACTGACCTGAGTATGACCTGCTGAACACGACTGTTCTTAGTATGACCCGCTGAACACGACTGACCTGAGTATGACCCACTGAACACGACTGACCTGAGTATGACCCGCTGAACACGACTGACCTGAGTATGACCCGCTGAACACGACTGGTCTGAGTATGACCCGCTGAACACGACTAACCTGAGTATGACCTACTGAACACGACTGACCTGAGTATGACCCACTGAACACGACTGACCTGAGTATGACCCGCTGAACACGACTGACCTGAGTATGACCTGCTGAACACGACTGTTCTTAGTATGACCCGCTGAACACGACTGACCTGAGTATGACCCACTGAACACGACTGACCTGAGTATGACCCGCTGAACACGACTGACCTGAGTATGACCCGCTGAACACGACTGGTCTGAGTATGACCCGCTGAACACGACTGACCTGAGTATGACCCACTGAACACGACTGTTCTTAGTATGACCCGCTGAACACGACTGTCCTGAGTATGACCTACTGAACACGACTGACCTGAGTAATACTCGCTGAACACGATTGACCTGAGTATGCCCCACTGAACACGACATACCTGAGTATGACCCGCTGAACACGACTGACCTGAGTATGACTCACTGAACACGACTGGTCTGAGTATGATCCGCTGAACACGACTGACCTGAGTATGACCCGCTGAACACGACTGGTCTGAGTATGACTCACTGAACACGACTGACCTGAGTATGACCCACTGAACACGACTGGTCTGAGTATGACCCGCTGAACACGACTGACCTGAGTATGACCCGATGAACACGACTGACCAGCTTCAAGACAGCACTGATCCAATGTGCAGCCTCCAGATAAAGTATAACCCGCTGAACACGACTGTCCACCCTCCAGATCACAATGACCCGCTGAACACGACGCTCCAGCCTCAAGATTGCACTGCCCCGCTGAACACCACTGTTCAGCCTCCAGATAAAGTATAACCCGCTGAACACGACTGTCCACCCTCCAGATCACAATGACCCGCTGAACACGACGCTCCAGCCTCAAGATTGCACTGCCCCGCTGAACACCACTGTTCAGCCTCCAGATAAAGTATAACCCGCTGAACACGACTGTCCACCCTCCAGATCACAATGACCCGCTTAACACGACGCTCCAGCCTCAAGATTGCACTGCCCCGCTGAACACCACTGTTCAGCCTCCAGATAAAGTATAACCCGCTGAACACGACTGTCCACCATCCAGATCACAATGACCCGCTTAACACGACGCTCCAGCCTCCATACAGTGCACTGCCCCGCTTAACACCACTGTCCAGCCTCCAGACACCACGCACTGACCCGATGACAACAAAGAGGACTCTGAGGGATCTATCCTGTTGTCTCCAACCGTCTGAGTGCTGGTTTAACGGCGGCCCAGCGTCGCCGACGCTGGGCCGTCGTTAAATCAGCACTCAGACAATGAGACAGCGGGCCAGCACGTGAACCCCCCATCCGTCTTCTTCATTATTAATGTGGCACGCACCTTTAAACGGCTCTCCTACCAGGGCCGCTCATTACTGCGGGGGTCGCCGCCGGATGAAGAATATCCGTCTTGATTTGGCTGGTTCGGACCTTGGCGAAATCGGTCAGCTCTCAGCTATAGGAGAACAACAAAACTCGGCCCAAGTTTCGCACCGGTAATCACAAGAAAATGACGACGGCTGATTGGTCTTTTAATACCACGTGACGTGAAATCCCGCGCCTCATTGGCTGTCGGGAATTACACTTGGCATAAATACAGCACAATAGAATGCTGCACATCGCATCTCTGATTGCTTTACAAATTCAACACCGAGTGTGATTAATATAGATAAAATGGAGGCGGTAGTTGCACGCATTAAGTGACGCTTTTTTTAAATATGCAAATATTTTTTAGGCTTTATCTCGCTAAATCATGTCATTCCGTAAAATTTTGAAATGTTTCAAGCTGAGCTTTGCTGACTTAATTGGCAATGTAAATAAAAAAAAACCCACATGTTGTGTACACAGCATTAATAATGCATGTATTAAATGATTAAAATCGTCACTGTTTTTGTTTAATTTTTTGCAAACATCGCCGGCGCACACATCATTACTTTTCCTTCATTAAAAGAATGATAATTAATGCAATGTAAATTATTTTTAAGCTGTCATTAAAGTATCAGATACGATCGGTGAGATTAATGCGTTACTGCAGTGCAAGCCAAAAGCCAGTATCTGCTCACTTTACAAGTAAGCAGATACTGCCTTTTGTCTTTTCATACACCACATGATGCCCCTGATCCATCACCATCATCATAATTAATGCTCTGCAAAGCCAATAGGCAGTAACTGCTTAGTTGTAAAGTAAGCTGTTACTGCATTTTGGTTTTACAGATCAGGTGGCGCTGTAATTATCAACTTACCATATTATCACCCACTAATCGAACAATAATGTCATTAAGAAGGACTGACTAGGCTAAGTGCTGCTAGAGAGAAATTAATTTCTGGTTTTCAGTTGCGTGGGTAGGATATCGTGTGGCTTCCCTTTCGCTAGATAACCTGTCGCTCACATACGCTCACTCCCCTGGACACACGACGTTGTTACGACGTTGAATCAATCAAGTCATTGACGTTGATTCAACGTCGTAACAACGTCGTGTGCCCAGTGGGAACATATGCTACAGTACACACGTTCCCTATCTGCCATTTATTTCATATGCTATATATCGTTTGTCCCCAGCCTAAAAAAAACATAAGGTCAATGGCACCGTGTTTGCTGGGCCAATTTGTGTTTTAATTTTGACCACAGCAGATATTACAGCATCATAAATATCTATATATCACAAAGTCTACGACGCCGGCCCCACATTAAACCAACATTGGGTCAACGTCCCGTGTTCGCTGGGATGTGACATGACGAGTTGACGATAACCATAGGCGAGACGGTAGACGCCACCAAACTCATTACCGTTTTTCCTACATCGTACATCAATAGTATAGCTGGCGGCCTTTTTATTTCTACGTTTTTTTTCAACTATTGCCACCGAGCAACTGGCTCGCGGGGTGTCATTTATATCAATAACGTGAGCTTGCTGCACATCCTGCAGTGCCTAGCCAAAAGTATGTACATACTTTTCAAGTGAGCAGATACCGATTTTTGGCTTTGCAGAGTTATTGGAGCTCAAGGCCATATAATGGAGTGAGACCCTAAAGCAGTTAACTGTAATCACAACACGCTGTTTTTTAGCATTGTGTGTCAATTGTCTTTAACTTTACCGACGCTGCAATGTTTCTGTATGAAATCATCATAAATGTCTTAGTTAGGTTTTCTGATTTATTTAAATACCTGTGTTATGGGTCTAAGCCCATTATATTTCTTTAACCCTTTAACCGCCGGTGTCGCATATATTCGGGTTTTCATTTTTTATTAGCACATTAAGTACCACCTTTCAAACATGTGACAAAGATAAACTGTGACATTAATCAGCAATATTTGAAAACAGTTGACCTCCATTTTGCCAAATCTGCATAATTTTCACCCACTTGAAGTTGTGGATCGCGTCAGCGAGACACAACTTCAAGTGGGTGAAAATCCAGATTGAATAATTTGGCGGTTAAAGGGTTAATCCTTTGAGTGTGGGGGCCATCTATAGATGTCAGAATTTGACGTCGATGGACGTGAGATTATGACGTCTCAAGTCGGTCCCCGCGCTGAATGGGCTAAGTAAACATTCATAATGGATGCGAGCAAGCATCCCAGTACACATGATACATTGACCCAGTTACGGCTTAATGTTGGGTCATCGTCGTAAGCCATCACTGGGTTAATGTCGTCTGTTTGCTGGGGAAAATATTGCCTCCCAGAAACATGTTGGCTTGATCAATGTGAATATGCCGTTGACAGAGCAGTTATTAATGTGATGATATAGACGACAAAATGATAAGCTATTTTCTCCGAGAAAAACATTAACAAAACAGCAACAGATACAGCTAAGTTGCAACCGACGGCCCAGTTTAAAAAAATACATCAGGGTAATGTACGTGTGTTTGCTGTGCAACTTAATTCGACATTTTGACCACAGCAGATATTCCAGCATCATAATTACATAGGCATATTGCTAAATTACATAATATGCAGATCTTTTTACATTTTCATAGTGAACGTATACATACCACTTGAGTTAAACTCCTTATTTCCTGGTCTTGTTTTTCTAAGAGATCCTGATCTTCAATAGTCCGTATTGATTTGCCTGCGTGAGATCACTGACTGAAAATAGCCACGACTAACCCAACAACAACCTGTTCAGGAGACTATAGACTCTGTTATGAAGGGATGCTAGCTGATATGATGGTCTGTATTAAATAATGATGAGGTTGGAGATGTCGTCTCTGGGCTCGAACCCTCGGGGAGTCAATTATGTTACATATTAATGGCGAGCGTATGCGTCGGTGAATAATTGCTCGTTTTAAAATTGTAATTCACGATTAAGAAGACTTCAAGCAAACACACAGCCTGGTCTCTTGAAATATCGGCATCGTTATGGCATGTGAGTTGAGAATCGCATGCGATATGTATTTGCAGACAGTCAGTCCGCAGGCCTTCCACATTAATTATTAATGCTTACAGTTTTCGTTAGGTCACGCTAATGATCTGGTCCCGACAGAATGTCTACAGGGACTTCCGACAATGAAGTCTCGTCGATCTCCGCTGTAAGATAGATATAAAGAAAGGACTATTTGTGTGCTTCCATGTGGATCAATGCAATAAAGTGGAACCACTGGATACCTCCCTGAACTTTTTTATTTTATGTCGCCACATGGCTGAGGTCGTTATTGATGTAGGACGTATTTTTGTGCAATCTAATACTAAGTAGAGTTTCATCAGCTACCTACATCATTTTATCCTTTCTAAAAGAAAACGTTCCTTAATAAATTTTAAAAGGCTTTCAAAAATGTTCTTCCCTTCCAGAACTGTTTAATAAATTAGCTCCACGGTGTCTCAATCACCCAGTTTCAGCTCGAGTGTTAAAACTCGATACATTTTGAAACAATAACGCCCCAAATGTGACCCAATGACACAATTTTTCCGCTTCTCGCTTTACTTGGCGATCACGGTAATGTCCGTCCGGGCTTCTTGTTTGCCTGCCACCCGGCAGCAGGGAGGAATGTGAAGTGATAAGCCCTGACTAGCTACACCCTGGTAAGTAGTGCCGGCTATCACATAACATGGCTTCAGTGCTAATCTCGATAAGCTTGACCCAAATCCCAAGCCTCTGATTGGTCGAGATCGGGATCTCGACCAATCGGAGGCTTGCGATAAGGGTCAAACGAACAGAGCATACAATCATAGCCATGCTCCATTTTATGTGGCGAGTAACAGGTTGATTGGCATTTCTCACCCCTCAAACTGACCCTAAACATGCCAGCTGAAAAGTATTTGACCCCCCCCCCCCCACCTCAGCAAACCTACACGTAATTTCTGCGCAGTATGAAATGGCCACTCAAATTATCGTGGTAATTTCGTTATCTGGTAACTTACATTCACCGCAGCCCAAGATCGCCATGATGTCTGGCTGAATGTGGATGAACGCAATGCTGTGGTAGTAACCCCTTAGGCTCTAACAATGTATTAAAGCATCAGTTTATTCATCCCCGAAAACAGACTTAATTTTTCTACAACTAAGGGTTTTAGAACGAAAATTCCTACGAAACATGGCAATTTTCTTTAATTTTTAAACCATTTGAAGTCATCTTCAACCACTACAAGTCAAGAATTGCGACAGCAATTCGCGGCTTGTAGTGGATGAAGATGACACTGTTAAATTCAGGCTTGAAAGGGTTGATACATTAAATGCAGGTGGTGTGAATTGAAAAACACCGGTGAATATTTTTTGGTCTGTAAATTATTTTAAGAAAATTATGTTCTCAGTGCGCAGATTGTATTCGCTCTACTTACAGGCATGTAGGCCTACATTATAATAGAATAATACGGTTCATGGCTGATTATATTAAATCCTCACCCTTGAGGAAACGCATTATCGGAAAGCTAAACAGGCGAACTGTACAAAATAACCTAACATGCAGTAAATGTATTCATAACGGGATTTCATAGCCTGTGATTATTATAATACTTGTCCGTGGGTGATTTATACCCTTAGAGTTGTACGGTTTATTCAGTGGACTAGTAGTATTAAGCCTATTATCAAAGATAATCTACCACTCACATCGTATTTGCTCAGTGTGGCGTGTAATAGTTCAGAAATGTCCCGTAAATGAATTAGCGGCATCGTAAATAATTCATCTCCCTGCCGAATAACCCATGGGGTGCTGATATGTTCAGAAGCTTGTCAGCGTTTTTCAGCTGGCGCGAATTTCTGTCTCAAATGCTGAGGGAATACTGTGACACCAGACGTGTTAACCCTTTAACCGCCGGTGCCGGATATACACGTTTTTTCACTCAATTATTACCACATTTAGTGCCGGCTTTTAAACATGGTAAAGCCATAATGTGACATCAATCGGCACGATTTGTAAAGAGTAGACCTCCATTTTGTCAAATCTGGATAATTTTCACTCACTTGAAGTTGTGGATCGCGTCAGCGAGACACAACTTCAAGTGGGCGAAAATTCCTATTGAATAATTCGGCGGGTAAAGGGTTAAACTGCGTGGTATTAACCCTTATCCTGCTTAATTTATTTAAATTTTCCACCACTTGAGGTTGTGAATTGCAGTAGCGAGTGGTTGAAAATTACTCATATTCGCCTGATTTGAGACCAGACATTTACAAATCTTGATGTTTGAACAGTCGTCTCATTCTTAATAAGAGTTATTTATTCGGCTAAACAAAGCGGCTTAACCCTTTACCCGCCAAATTATTCAATTTAAATTTTCACCCACTTGAAGTTGTGTCTCGCTGACGCGATCCACAACTTCAAGTGAGTGAAAATTATTCCGATTTGACAAAATGGAGGTCAACTCTTTCAAATCTTGCTGGTTGATGTCACTTTTTATCTTTATAATATTTAAATTGTGATGCTAATAAAAAATGAAAACCCGAATATATGCGGCACCGGCGGTTAAAGGGTTAAAACTACTATTATGGTGATTAGCGGGCAACATGTGAGTCAGTATGTCAATATAGAGTGGTGCATTTGTGGATTCAAGCATTGCTGCAGACAGTGTGCATAGCATGTATTATGACTTGTGATTCCTCGAGAGCTGAAAGGGTCATTCGACCAGCAAGTAAAATACGTGCATGTTGTCAATGTCGGTTTAATGTTCGACTAGCGTCTGCGACGCTGGCTTAACATTAAACCAACATAAGCTAAACCTGATCTGCTGCCATCAAGTCTGGCGGTGGGGATCACACGTTTTAAATTTTCTGGCGCCGTGGTCTCTAAATGGTTCGCACCCACTGCGACCGGTCATTTCGTTATTAAATCTTCCTTTCAGAGTTATGTCAGCTCCCGCATGGCAATTATTTAAGCCGATTGAAATTAATTAGTTTAGACAGAACATAAAACATTAATTATGTACTCTCATTTAATAATTCATACATATACGGTTTGCTCTTCATACGGGAGCGGTCAATAAAAAAATGTAGAATTATTACTAAAGTTTTTTTCCACTGGAAACTGCGACTCTCAGGTCCTTGGTATAGGCCTACCACGAAACTTAAATGTTGGTAAAAATAGGCCTTCAAATAATATAAATTATTATTTCAGAACTTAAAAATCACAAATCTACTGAACTTTTTAAAGAACGATTTAAGAAAATAAATCCCTATCTTGTAAATGTAAATATTTAATTGGTGAGCACGAAATCATTTCGTGCCCACCATATAAGTATTTAAAATTATTTGGTGCGCATAGGCCTATATCACATAATATATCTTCTCTACGTAAGCGGCCACAAACAAGAAACAAAATGTTTATATAATAGCATACACTATTTACCAAATACTTGCACGGAGTAGCAAATAAAATGCCCAAGTAGAAGACTGCCGAATTGGTGACTGGGCGATTAAGGTTAGGCAGATTAGATGGTCAGATTAGTGAAATAATTCGGTATCAAAATATTATTTAACACCACATGACAACTGGATATAAAAAGCCACATAATATAATTATATTATCACATATGTCAGAAAAGACATGTACATCATTTCTCATGTTTATATTAATTCGCTGCAGGACGCCAGGGCCCATATTCTCGTACAAGTTACGATATATCGTAGGCTTCTGATTGGTCGAGATGGCCATCTCGACCAATCAGGAGCCTACGATATATCGTAACTTGTACGAGAATACGGGCCCTGTGTTTGCCAAAAACACCATTTATTGGGAATACAATGAAGCCGTATTATTTGATTATCACTAAGATTGAGAAGTTGTAGAACTACAATGCAGTTGTGAGGGTATGATTAGTGCAACGCCAGTGAACACAAAACATTTTTACAACATTTATACAATCTGGTCCAACGTCGAAGATGTTGGGCCGACGTTGTATGAATGTTGTACAAATGTTTTGTGTTTACTGGGCTAAGCGCTCCGGGAATACCAATAGCAAAACACCAGACCTCCACATAAATCAGAGAAGGGGATGTGGGGCTTTGACAGATCACCTGACTGCATCGGCAGTCAAGCATGCGTCCCGGGTTCGAACCCCGCTGATCTTGTGTGTTTTTTTCAGAGAAAACACCTTGTTTCTACCCTCTCAATGTGACTGGGTGATCACGCTAATGGCGGCCTCGTCGAGTTGATGTTATTACCAGCGTATCGACGTCAATTTCATCATCCACATAAATCAAGATTAATTATTATGAGTTCAAAGCACAAATCGCATTCAATATAAGATAAGGGAAGTGGGAGGACGGGGTATTGTTTCAGACTAGATCATGCTGAACACCTGCGTAAATTCTTAATGACGTCAGGAATGTTATGCCATCTGGAGCGTAATGACGTAATGGAGGCGACTGGATATTGTATAATTATTATTTTATAAATAACTAAATTGTTATGATTGTGTAAACTAGCGTGCCTTAATATCACGTCGCTGTGTAATCGCCCAAAACAAAACTTAGGTAAAAAATATTCCGATGTACTTGGCAGAATTTGACAGCTGACATTAAAGGGGCTTCACATCACACCCTTTAACCCTGGAAGCGCTAAATTATATAATTTAAATTTTCACCCACTTGAAGTTGTGTCTCGCTACCGCGACCCACAACTTCAAGTGGGTGAAAATTACTCATATTTGTTTATTTTGAGACGAAACATTTGCAAACCTTTAAACACCCCATTTCATTTACAATATCAGTGACTTGATCGGTTAACCCTTTAGCCGCCAAATTATTCAATTGGAATTTTCACTCACTTGAAGTTGTGTCTCGCTGAAGCGATCCACAACTTCAAGTGAGTAAAAATCATTCAGATTTGACAAAATGGAGGTCAACTCTTTTCAAATCTTGCTGGTTCATGTCACATTTTATCTTTAACATATTTTAAATTTGGTACTTGATGTGCTAATAAGAAATGAAAACCCGCATATATGCGACACCGGCGGTTAAAGAGTTAATCAAGCAGATTAAAAATGACTGTATAATTATAGTCGAGCTTGCGGTGTAATTGGGGCTAACCATTTTGCCTTCTCGACGGATGGTATTAAGCGTACCGTAAAACACACAAACGCGTAATCGCGTTGGTTATCAAACCCTCTATTAATTTGATCAGAGGTGATTTAATGTTAGACCACCGTCGTAGACGGTGGTCCAACATTAAACCAACACTGGACTCATTCGACAACTGGTTTACACAAGGTGATAGCTTATTCATTCATTCATTTATGTATTCATTAATTCATTCATTTTTCCTTCATTTTATACGACAAAAACTGTACGGGAACAATCCATGAAACACACCACATATAAAATTGATGTTGGTCAAAGCCACATGTGGTAAACGTCTTCTATTTTTCCGAATGATGTAACGTTATTTAGGTGAAATTTCGAATTGAAAGGGTTTAGATGCAAAGCTATGTTATGTGTGCTGTTAGATAAAATATCACTGCCTTCAACGCAGGTGCATGAGACAGCAAATACCTCAACACGGCCTTATTCAACACCGTACAAAAGTAACGGAGTATCCAAAGTGTCAAATGGCCGTGATCTTGACAGTAAACGGTCAGGACATAACCATCTACAATTACTGTTGTATTTGTTTTACATAATAGCATAGCGTTATGGGTGACTGGCCACATCGACAGAAAGGGCATCTCAGTAAACACAAATCATTTGGATACCATTTATACAATTTTGGACCAACGTCGAGTAACTGCTATATAAATGTTTTGTGTTTGCTGGCATATCATGTCATGTATCTGTAATCTTGCCTGTAATGTACTTATAGCTACCGGTTCTTGTGTTTTTATTGATTCACAGTAACCTTAACATTGCCTACAACCCTGAAATATTTTTTTTATAAACCATGGAGACCGAATATGTTTTTTTTGCAATTTGAAATCATCATAATTGTATTAGTTAGTTCTTTCTGTTTTATTTGAATACCTATGTTATGGGTCTACGGCCATTATATTATACATGTTTTAATTCTTTCAGTGCGTGGACCGTCTTCTCCGTCGGAATCTGACGTATACGGACGTCAGATTCTGACGTACATAAAGACGGCCACCACACTGAAAGGGTTAACTTATATTGTTTTATTTAGAATAAAAATACAGATTTGTTTTTGCATCATAATTATACAATTGAGTTTGATGTCACAAGTCGATTATGTATACGTTGGCGCCTGGGAGTAGTCCCTAGTAAACAGGGATAGATGTGTTTGTACATTAAGGTGTAAGGTCTGGTGTATGTTCGACGACAAATAATTATACAGCATGCATATAATTATATATTATTATCAAATTATTTATTATATTTGCCTACATCTTTTAAAAGTATAATGACTAGGAAATAAAGTATTGAAATAAGGACAAGTAAGCGACAAAAGTACATACAAAAAATAATTAAAAAAACATTAATTAAAATACTTCAATGTAAGGTAGCCGTACCAATTACCCAGCATTATCTTTACACTGGTTGAACGTCACGTGTTGTAGGGTCATGCTCGCTCACAAACTTAATTATCTGTAATCACACTCAAACTGCTCTTAAATTGAATTGTTTTTCCAGAAGGTGAACCATAAAAACAAAATCATATAATAATATTACATAATAATGTCATACGAGAATGTGATATGATAATGTCATATGATAATGTCATATGATAATGCTATTAAGTGTGAACACAGTTTTCAGATATTATGTTTCCCTCAATACATAAATAGTTATGAATCTTAGGAAAATGTTGTTCAAGATTCGCAGGTCTGTGCTATAGCGGGGGCTGAGACCCTGGTGTAAACAGTGGATAGCTCAAAAATATCCTTAATATAAATATCGAATTCCCTCCAATCCATATAAAAAACATAGTTATTCTGAGTAATAATGGTAAAAAAGTTTCAATAATAATAAAATAAACGTCGGTCAAGATGTCCATAATTATGTGTCACTCAGTCCAGGTGGTATATTTACTTTACTACGAGAAGTATTACAGTGCAGGGGCCGTATTCTCGTACAAGTTACGATATATCGTAGGCTTCTGATTGGTCGAGATGGCCATCTCGACCAATCAGAAGCCTACGATATATCGTAACTTGTACGAGAATACG
This sequence comes from Flabesymbios commensalis, assembly GCA_964017125.1. Lineage (NCBI taxonomy): Eukaryota > Metazoa > Annelida > Polychaeta > Terebellida > Flabelligeridae > Flabesymbios > Flabesymbios commensalis. The sequence continues at coordinate 82,420,343 of OZ024902.1, forward strand.
GGCCCTGACATTTTTTTTGTATAAACCATGGAGACCAGAGTTTGTTTTTCAATTAGAAATAATCATAATTGCCTTAGTAATTAGCTCTTTCCGCTTCAGTTGAATATCTATGTTATGGGTATACGGCCATTATAAATTTGTTAACTCTATCAGTGCGGAGATCAACTTTAGACGTCAGAATCTGACGTCTATAGACAGTCTAATGCTGTATTTATCTGCCATTTTCCGTAATCACTTGATATATGCTTATAGGCCCGCATACTTGTAGCAAATACCATTATAAAGGCAATTATTCTACCATGCTAGCTATCATCTACTCAATGTGAAATCGATCGACCAAAAGAAAAAATGACTTCACTGCCATTTATTTATTTTAGACAAACGGAAATTGTCTTCAGTCTCATGACATCTGGCTGTTTTATGGTTTTACTTTTTTGCCGAGTTAGTAGGTCCTCGCAAAATGTCATCTGCAGATGTTCAATATATAAACTGAAAATATATTGAAGGATGTAAACTTAGTATTTGTCATATTTTACTGTGTTTTTTTGACAGTTGTCTGGTATCTCTTTATGTTCAATTAGTATCCCCATTGAGACAAAAATCGCACGAGTGACAACACGGGAGATGTACACTGCCATGCAAAGCTAAAATACAGTACCTGCTTACTTTCCCATTAAGGAGATACTTCCTTTTGGCCTGTTGACTTAGCAGAGCTGTACACATGGTTATTGTTTCACCATATCTTTCCCTTTGAGTTCAAAGGGTTAGCTGCCACTTTGTAATATGGCGGTTAAATCCTTTCAAATCGTTTTATATATCAATATGTGTCATTTTGACATAAACCAATTGTTTCACCTGAGACTTGGCAATCTGGGTTGAAACTGTATACAAAATATATATTTTTAATTGAAATAAAGAATCCATAATATTGAAAATACGACTTCCAATACCAGGGTGTGTTATGCGATCAACAAATGTCCCCTCCCCCAGAATACACACGACGTTGGTTCAGCGTTGGTCCACCGTCTCCTGACCTGGGCCAGCACGGAGCGGATTCTCCAGTCGGCGACTGGTCATGAAAGCTTCATCATATTCCGCAATACGTGACCTTCATGCGACTGACAGACAATCCCAGCAAACACAAAACATTTGTATACCATTTATACAATAATGGATCAACTTAGCAGACGTTGGGCCGACGTTGTATAAATGTGATACAAATGTTTTGTGTTTGCTGGGCCGATGCTCTGCAAAGCCAACATTTGACATTGCACGACAGGGCCCGTATTCTCGTACAAGTTACGATAAATCATAGGCTTCGGATTGGTCGAGATGATTGGCTACTTTCTGTCACTGCATATTTTATATGAGCTTCAGTCGTCTCCACTGTGTATCCAACAATAGAACAACGTACATTGGATCAGCTGTAATAATAAGATATTGGTTTTGGTTGTTGTGCATTAAATAAATTACATTGATAATTTATTTCGTCAAGTTGGTGGAGCTACTTATTATTATATGTAAAAATCTCAAAGTAGCTTGTGCGCAGAATTACTTCGTGAGGTAGGGGCCGTTTTCTCAATTAAATACAACCAGCGGACGAGAAAAAATGATATATCTGGCTAGTACATAACCTTGATGTTTTTTCACAATTATTTTCTTTAAAAACATCATGATTTTAGCTCGAATGGTATTGTAGTGCCTGCATTAGGCGTATAATATAATAACTGTCGACATATCACGCAGCTACTATAAAACACATTATATACTCACTGTCATGAAAATTATTATTTTATGTGCAGGGATCATGTTTCGTGTATATTTTCACATTGACTTGATTTTAAGTCCAGCTATCATGCATGGGCTCCTATGTAATACTGCTCTGCAAAGCAAAGTAACTCAGTAAACACAAAACATTTGCATAACATTTGTACAATGTTGGACCAACGTCTTCGACGTTGGGCCAGCATTGTACAAATGTTATGCAAATGGTTTGTGTCCGCTGGGAAGAAGATAAAGCCTTCTGGCTTTACGCGACAGTACAGTGGTAAACGGCTGTTCTTAGTAATGTTTATTGGCATCTAACATGACCTCAAATACAGAATACACAACTTCATTTAGGCAATCACTTTTACGATCGGTGAATCGCCCTGTGGAACAGCTTCCAGTGCTTATATAACCGCCGCCAGTAGTCGTGTATTAACCTTTACACCGCTGGAATATTTTTGTATAAACTATGGAGACCAAAGGGTTTTCCCAATTTAAAATCTTCGGAAATGTTTCAGTTAGCTCTTTCCGCTTCATTCGAATACCTATGCGATGGGTCTACGGTCATCATAACATTGTTAATTCTTTCAGTGCGAGGATCGTCTTTAGATGTCAGAATCTGACGTCTACAGACACTAGATTATGATGTCTAATATCGGTCCCCGCGCTCAAAGGGTTAAGTATAATATATCCCGTGCTGAGATTAGATGATGCTTGTAAAATATTATTGATCCGCGTTTTGGTCCGCCTATGAAGCACGGCATTAAATAAGCAATAAAAACGTGTTTATCGGCGAGTCTGTTGTGTAACACATGTTTCGCACACTATTATTTTAACAACAAATAATGTTTACAATATAATTATGTATATATAATTATGGTGAATATGGTAAAACAAAAAATTGTAAACCTCCACGTGAGTGATAGCCAGGCCAGGTGTGTGTAAAATAATATACTGTAATTAATGAGACGAATTTGTTTGAGAAAAGCCCAGCAGACGCGATGTTGGATTAATAGAATGCCGAGGACACAGACAGTGTGCCAACATTAAATAGACATTGAATTAACATGAATCCATCTGAGAAAAACTATAAAACATATGTTTCTACAGGATTAACCCTTACAGTACGGGAGAGACTTTAGTCGTCAGAATCTGACGTCTGTAGACGTCAGATTCTGACGACTAAAGTCGATCCCCGTACTGTAAGAGTAAAAATATTGCTAATGGCCGTAACCCATAAGTTAGGTTTTCAAATGAATCAGAAAGACCTAAGTGAGCCATTTCTGATGATTTCAAAGTAAAAAAAAACTTTGGTTCCCATGGTTTAAACAACATTCAGCTCTTTGGGGGTTAAAGCCTATTTTATTTATCTAGTGTCTCTCGATACAAAACAACTCAATCCATATGTATACTTTTGTATGACAGTGTATATTAGTTGGATAAACGAAAGCTGGTGTGCTATATTGATTCATGTGAAAACTATATCAGTTCGCATGTGGGTGTGATTATTAAACCACTATTACATGTTATGCATTTATCAGCAAATAAACTAGTACGTAGTTCTGATGTATTAAGTGACTGTACACATTTGTGACCAGTTACGCGAAAAAGTACCCCCAGGCTTTAGAAAGACGATGTTTTTAAAATGACTACATAACCAAAGTTTTAAAAACTAAAATCTTTTAAAATCAAAAGTAATAATGATTTTTTTAAATTATTTTAGTTAATGAAACAAGAAGCCATAACTATGGCTGTTCAATGTACATAGGAAGTATTTAAAAATTCAACACATCCCTTTTGTGTGTCGGGTCAAACTTGCCCCATATAATTTGATCTAATTTATATAACTCAGATAAAATTATATTTGTTTCACCCAAAGACGCATTACTTTAGATACATGTAGCTGCTGCTGGAATATCAAATCGTACAGATTTATTTCAAGCAAAGTAGACAAGAGGGGTGAACAGTATTGGTTTAATTTTAGTCAGCGTCATAGACGGTGGGCAGTCAGGCATCTGGAGTTTTATTGTGCTGGTGACCTTCACAAACCATCTCACACCACTTCAATGTATTACTTTGCAGCTATTTCGGAATTTTATTGAAACTCAGCTTACAAAATATCTTAAGCTGTAATAAAGTCTAGTACCAAATTTGAACTGTCTGGTGATATCTGCATTTAATAGTTGACATAAATTACAAAATCAATTAGCAACTAACATTTACTGGATAAAGTAGAGTACAAAATCAATTGGAAACTAACATTTAGTGGATAAAGGAAAGTACAAAATCAATTAGAATCTAAGATGAAATTTTAGTGGATAATATAAGGTACAAAATAAATTAACTAACATTTAGTGCACAACGCAAAGTACAAAATCAATTATAAACTAACATTTTGTTGATAGCGTAAAGTACAAAAACAACTAGAAACTAATATTTAGTGGACAGCGTAAAGTACAATATCAATTTGAAAATAACATTCAGCAGATGCAGCATAAGAAATGTACTTGATTATTATACTGTCAATTTATTGTTGGTTCAAATACTCCGCTGGCCTTCTGCATGGTGTCCATGGCGTGTAATGGCCAGTTGAAGTATAGAAGTGCACGTATGGATGACAGCAGATAACTAGATGTATGGACAGATTGACCAGTACTCACTCACTTCAATCTTATCTCAATAGATGTGGTTTTCAGAGCATTGTCTCGCTGTTGGTCCAGCGTCAGAGACATCCAGACAACGCTCCGACAGAGTTTATACTGTTCAATGCAGGTCACTAGCAAAATTAGTTTTAGCGATATAGTTAAAGAGTAAAGATGATAAATGTACAAATTCGTATCATACGAATTCGCATCATAAATCAGTTTTCAGCATATAAAAATGCGTATCATTTATTTACGTAAACACCTTTATACCGGGTGGACATTATTAGCAGTGTGCTATGTTTCATATGTGTACACTGTGCGTACATTTTCCTAAGGATAAGGACTGCGTACTTAAGCATCAGCATACGGTGTATATATTATGGTTGGCTTACCATGTATCAATAATATGGATAGCTATCTAATTGTTCAAGATGTCTATCAAATGTTTATGACTCAAACCTCTAAAACGTGAGATGTAAGATATCCAGAGATAATCCCACAAAAATACAATTATAGCGGTGGTCGTTCCGGTGTTTATGGAAAATCCATACATTTATATTACAGTGCACTCAGTATTGTGGGGACCCTCCGTGACCGAGAGGTAGCGTGCTCGGCCTCAGACCGCCAGGGCCCGAATTTCGAATCCTGTGTCTGGAGGGCAGTGTCATCTCATTCATCTCACCATCCTCAGGAGGGTCTCCTGGCCCAGTTTAGCCTATATGTGCACAAAGGTGGCCTAAAGCCCGATTCATTTCATTTTATATTACAGTGCATAATCCGGTTTTTATCACTCTTATGACATTAGAACATGTCATGACTAAACCCCATCCAACCCCTCCCCCCAGCAAACACAAGACGTTGAATCAATGTTGGCTTAGCGTTGGTCCAGCGTCGTAGCCCCTGGCCCGGATTGAGGTCGGGGGGAAATTTTGAAGATTTTTTAACACCCTCGACCGGCCACGGGGGCCGGCTCAGGCGGCGTTCAGCTAGCGCTCTCTCCGGGCCGTGGTCTGCAGCACTGGGCCAACGTTAAACCAACATTAATTCAATGTCTTGTGTCTGCTGGCCCCTGCTATTATATTATCGATCTCATGACGTACATAAAATGGTAATGTATGTTCAACATGTAAATGTACTATTGACGATAGGGCAATATTGTTGTTGAGTGCTGTCGTGAAAAGCTAAAAGGTTGTATCTGCTTACTTGTAAAGTGAGAAGACACTGTATTTTGGTTGTGCAGAACAGAGTGAGTGAGTGAGTGAGTGAATAATTATGTATATGTTTCAGAGATCACCACTGGCACATTGGCATATTTTGATTCAATTCGTTCGAATGTATTAGTAATTGTAAAGTGGGTTAAAAATATGTTTTGTAATGTAGCGTTTAAGGGGTAAGGGGGTTTGTCAAGTTAAAAAAAATCCAAAAATCCGAGAAAAACGCGGAAGTGGGTGGGTGGGTCAAGCCCCAACTGGGATTTTTGTTGTTGAAATTTTGTGTGTTTTTTTATGTGTTTTTTTTGTGTTGTTTTCATGTTTACAAATGTTTCCGAAAAAAAACATGGATAGAGGGGTGGGTGGGTGTTGTCTGACCAATTCGAGTTTTTCTCGGATTTTTGATTTTTTTTTAACTTGACAAGACCCCTAGCGTACATGCAGTATTTAGTTTCGTAGTCGTATCAGTAGGAGTGAAATGACAAAATATTATGGCGGAAAAAATTCCGATTAGAATTTAAGTACGGTACTTGAAGCCTCGCATGCCCGATGATAATAATATGATCAGTGGATATGCTCTTTTATTATACTACGTGCTGATCATTATTGCGATAGACTATGATTAGCCTACATATAACCCTACACAATTATTGTTATTGCTAATAATTACATTACAATTCCCATCATACACATCATACGTTGCATCAATGTTGGTTTAAAGATTGCCCACCGTCTGTGACGTTGAACCAACGTTAAAAAAATTATGCGAGGTCTTGTGTCTGCTGGGAAGGAAATCCGTTCTCCAGAGTGATATAAACCTTTAGGATTACATCTCTTATTAGGGCAAGTTGTCTGGTGTGGCTTGACATTTCTTACTTTATATCGTCCCCTCGGATATGAAAAGGTATATCTGCCACTTTGTAAAGTGGCAGGTATACCCTTTAATATCCAAGGTGACGTTATTTAGCCATGATGGCGACAGCACATCACAGATCACCTATCAGATCACATATCTCGATTATATGGGAGGTCGTTATATGAATAGGGGATATGTCATAATACATGATTTATATTTCTTAGATTGAATCATGTCCTATATCGTCATCGGTCTGTTTGTTACCAGGCACATGCTATACTGCCGCCTATAGGTACATTGTAAACTCGATATTGCAAGTTGCGATACACTTGAATTTAAAGATATCTAATTTCAGACTCACATGTATGAAAAAGCCACCTACATGTTTATAAACGCGCCCATCTGGGATTAAAGGACGCTTAGAATGAAGGATACACCTCTTTAATCTCAATGGAACCACAGAGTCATAGCTGGTCATAGTATAATAACGTCCCCGTGGATGTGAGAGGGTCTTTCTGCCACTTTAAAAATGACAGATACACCCTTTCATATCCAAGGGAAGGGGAACTGGTACAATAACATATATTGTGAGCCGGATCAGTGGATATATCACGATGTATTTATTCCTGTTGTAAATACGACACAACCATGTATAGCCATGGTGATAGAGTTAATTTCTGTCGTGCAAAGCCAAATATATATCCGAAAAGTGCTTTCCGGTTTTGTAGAGCAGAGTTTTTAAATCTTCAACCGCCAAATCATTCAATTTGAATTTACACCCACCTGGAGTTGTGTCTCGCTGACGCGATTCACAACTTCAAGTGAGTGAAAATTATTCAGATTTAACAATATGGAAGTCAACTCTTTTTAAATCTTGCTGGTTGATGTCACATTTTATCTCTAACATATTTAAAATGTGGTACGTAAGGTGCTAATAAAAAATAAAAACCCGAATATATGCGGCACCGGCGGTTAAAGGGTTAATGACTACGCAATGGTTACGAACCTTATTTCCCGGTTATTTCCGATGTTCGCTGGCTGGACATCCACATATATAATAGAGTCCACTCCGCACAGGCCTGGTGGTTTTTGTGTGGCTGTGCTGGCGGTCACAGCCTGTCATCAGTACTATACGCCAGCTAACTGACTGTGGTCACGGCTGTCACTGACACACCCAAATGTAACGTAGTCGACATCTTACACCCATATACACTAAGCTCTTATCAACTCAGCGATCACTGAACCTTATTGAACTTATCAATCTGAAATCACCGGCGTGGTCGAGAACAAAGCCAGACCGGTTCAAAACACTCCCACATGGATGTAGCAGTGATGCGACGTTTGACTTGTATATTTTGTTAATCATCCTCAACAATGTGTTTTTTTCTCGCATCTTTACATATTTACGTCTGGATCACCGAGCACACGTGGAGGTTTACTTCTACCAGGGGGTATTATACTTCTGCCAAGTTGGCACGCGATCTGGTGATCAAGTGAAGCTCTTCGTCCCACCAGCGTACACCTATGTTTCTTTCCTTTTCGCTCTTATTGAACCGTTGTGTATAATTTATCGCCCAGTTTAATTTATTCTGTGTACTATCGATGAACTGTTCGTCATGAGCTGTAAAGCCGACACCCCTTCTGCACCGCAACATCGGTGTATCACACTATAACCAACGTTGTTCCAACGTCCGTGGACGTTGGAACAACGTTGGTTATAGTGTGACACAGACTGGTATCACATACGACCTGTTAATGACATGAAGCATGACGTCGCGCGTCACATAACACATGTAACATAACCAGGTAAATATCAGATAGCTAATTACTGTGGTGTAATTACTGCACCTTTCAGCGGTATAGGCATTGAACGTGCACAAATGCTGCAATTACACTTGTTATTTTTAATTACGTAAGCGGTGTTATCCTATAGCAGTTGCTGAGTGGTGTTATCAGGCTATGGAATGGATGATTGGTTGTTGTGCTAGTAGGTATGACATGATGGCGGCCAAGGTAAACTTTGGCTCGTGTCCGTGGGGTGCCGACCTTTTAATAAGCGGACCACAGTACGCGGGAATTCATGCATCAAATCCGCATTGAACTGTGACCCTTCCACCTGGTTCATTGAAATGCAGCCAGACGATTCGGGCCGGAGATTTTACGACCACATTTGAATGGATTGAACAGTACCGGTACGGGCGATATTAATCGTTCAAATAAGAGTGCAGGTAATAATGCGCAGGACCAAGCTGGTTTGTATAAATAATCCCAATGGTACAACAGATCCATAGGAAATCACACACCTAATCGCATAGGCATGTGTGACTAGTACATCCCAACAAACCCTAGATATTGACCTATTGCTGGGTCAATGTTGGGCCAGTGTCGCAGGCTGTGGATCATTATTGGTATGTGGTAACCGTCTATATCATCTATTGCTGGACTGAGAGCTGCTGAAATGACGATTTCAAAACATTGTATTTAAATCGTATTATACATTTTCAATAAAAATAACTATAGATTCTTGTTATATCTGTAGACATAAACACTGATGAAGACTATTTTGTTTATTTTGATCAAAACAATCCTGGTCTCCAAGATCCATATTTCAGTATCTGACTGTTCTCTAGAATTCACATTTCAGTATCCGATTGATTTCCCGAATACACATTTCAGTATCTGATGGTCTCCAGAATCTACATTAAATTTTCAGTATCTGATTGGTCTCCAGAATCCACATTTCAGTATCTGATTGGTTTCCAGAATCCACATTTCAGTATCTGATTGTTTTCCAAAATCCACATTTCAGTATCTGATTGGTCTCCAGAATCCACATTTCAGTATCTGATTGATCTCCAGAATCCACATTTCAGTATCTGATTGGTCTCCAGAATCCACATTTTAGTATCTGATTGATCTCCAGAATCCACATTTCAGTATCTGATTGATCTCCAGAATCCACATTTCAGTATCCGATTGGTCTCCAGAATCCACATTTTAGTATCTGATTGATCTCCAGAATCCACATTTTAGTATCTGATTGATCTCCAGAATCCACATTTCAGTATCTGATTGATCTCCAGAATCCACATTTCAGTATCTGATTGATCTCCAGAATCCACATTTCAGTATCTGATTGATCTCCAGAATCCACATTTCAGTATCTGATTGATCCCCAGAATCCAAATTTCAGTATCTGATCAATCTCCAGAATCCACATTTCAGTATCCGATTGATCTCCAGAATCCACATTTCAGTATCTGATCAATCTCCAGAATCCACATTTCAGTATCCGATTGGTCTCCAGAATCCACATTTCAGTATCTGATTAATCTCCAGAATCCACATTTCAGTATCTGATTGATCTCCAGAATCCACATTTCAGTATCTGATTGATCTCCAGAATCCACATTTCAGTATCTGATTGATCTCCAGAATCCACATTTCAGTATCTGATTGATCTCCAGAATCCACATTTCAGTATCTGATTGATCTCCAGAATCCACATTTCAGTATCTGATTGATCTCCAGAATCCACATTTCAGTATCTGATTGATCTCCAGAATCCACATTTCAGTATCTGATTGATCTCCAGAATCCACATTTCAGTATCTGATTGATCTCCAGAATCCACATTTCAGTATCTGATCAATCTCCAGAATCCACATTTCAGTATCTGACTGATCTCCAGAATCCACATTTCAGTATCTGATTGATCTCCAGAATCCACATTTCAGTATCTGATCAATCTCCAGAATCCACATTTCAGTATCCGATTGGTCTCCAGAATCCACATTTCAGTATCTGATTGATCTCCAGAATCCACATTTCAGTATCTGATTGATCTCCAGAATCCACATTTCAGTATCTGATTGATCTCCAGAATCCACATTTCAGTATCTGATTGATCTCCAGAATCCACATTTCAGTATCTGATTGATCTCCAGAATCCACATTTCAGTATCTGATTGATCTCCAGAATCCACATTTCAGTATCTGATCAATCTCCAGAATCCACATTTCAGGATCCGATTGGTCTCCAGAATCCACATTTCAGTATCTGATTGATCTCCAGAATCCACATTTCAGTATCTGATTGATCTCCAGAATCCACATTTTAGTATCTGATTGGTCTCCAGAATCCACATTTCAGTATCTGATTGGTCTCCAGAATCCAAATTTCAGTATCTGATCGGTCTACATAATCCACATTTCAGTATCTGAATGGTCTCCAGGATCCACATTTCAGTATTTGATCGGTCTCCAGAATCCATATTTAAGTATCTGATTGGTTTCCAGAATCCACATTTCAGTATCTGATTGGTTTCCAGAATCCACATTTCAGTATCTGATTGGTCTCCAGAATCCACATTTCAGTATCTGATTGGTCTCCATAATCCACATTTCAGTATCTGATTGGTCTCCGGAATCTACATTTCAGTATCTGATTGGTCTCCAGAATCCACATTTCAGTATCTGATTGATTTGAGATACTCTGAACGTAGATGACCATATTGTTCGCTCCTTTCTTTAATTGCTTTAATACTCTTTAGATTCTGGTAATTACGTCGGCAATTCAAGCTTGTAAACATTAAACGCGTTCCCCACTTGAACTGAATAATTAAAATATAATGAATGGTGTTTTTGGCAACCGTTGTGCACATATAGGCTAAACTGGGACAGGAGAACCTCCTGAGGATGGTGAGATGAATGAGATGACACTGCCCTCCAGACACAAGAGTCGAAATTCGAGCCCTGGCGGTCTTAAGCCGAGCACGCTACCTCTCGGTCACGGAGACTCTCCACACAATTGCATGTTTACGAGTGAGCGAGGAGGAAACATAACTGACTATTGAGCCGTGCTGTCTCTCCAGGGATGATTGGTCACCATTCCCAGTCATCAACAGAGTAAGCGTCCACGTCAGGTATATCTGTTACCAGGGTTACGGAAACATAACATCTTAACATTGAAAGTCATAATAAGTCGATTTATATCTTTTTTAGCTATCACTTTAAATATGACATTATCTTCATTAGGTTAAACGTATCTTAAATCAATAAGATTTCAAATGTGTGCGGACTCTGATTTGACAAATATAATTTATTTCCCCTCACCTGCTCACTCTGAATGTACTCACTGTGCTAGTAAATGAAATGAAATGAATCGGGCTTTAGGCCACCTTTGTGCACATATAGGCTAAACTGGGCCAGGAGAACCTCCTGAGGATGGTGAGATGATTGAGATGACACTGTCCTCCAGACACAAGATTCGAAATTCGAACCCTGGCGGTCTGAGGCCGACTCACTGTGCTAGTGCACTGTGAATGTGCTCACCGTTAGGGCACTCACTTTGAGTGCACTATGATATTTTAGCTGCTAATATCACGACTATACTCATTTTAAATTTGTTTCAATAGCTGATCAAATATTCACTGTTATTGAAAATGAAATGAGTGTTTAAACATCAAGATTTGCAAATTGCCTCAAATTAAACAAATCCCATTTATTTACATCCACTTGAAGTTGTGGGTCACAACTTCAAGTGGGTGGAAATTTCAACAAGATAACTCGGCTGGAAAAGGGTTAAAATCTCATATTGTTCAGAATAAACACAAATGTTCATTCGTGAAATGCTCGGCATGTACTTGCCGCGGCGGTTAAAAGGTGCATTTTTATCTTAGTTCCACCAGGGAATGGTTGGTCATTTACTGCTTGAAATGAATCATCTCTCCATCCCGAGAAGGATCTCCTGGCCCAGTTTAGCCTATATGAGCACAAAGGTGACCTAAAAACCCCATTCATTGCATTTATTTAGTGCATGGCTATATATTTGGATAGCTGGCCGATGATAACCTGCCACACAGCGGTAGAGGTAATGGCCTGCCATAATCCCGTATGGTATCCTACCCCGCCATCAACAGACACTTCCGTGCAAAACCATCTGCTTACTTTACAAGCAGCCACGACACATTGATCCAATGCTGGGCCAGCGTAGTGGACAGTGGTCCGGCATTAAAACAACATTGGGTGCGTGTACGTCTCGTGTCTGAGCGGCGTTCCTTTCAACAAACAATCCCCTGCTCCCATTTCCTTGTACAGGCTACGATATATCGTAGGCTTCTGATTGGTCGATATGGCCATCTCGACCAATCAGAAGCCTACGATATATCGTAACTTACTCGAGCATACGGGCCCTGAAACTACAAACTAACTAAATCTGAAACTAAATATTTGGCTGTGATGGCTTGGGTCCATCGCCTAATCATTGCTGAACTGGGATCATTTCATGGAATGTCTAGCAATGTCTAGCTTGCGATCACTTACGATCCTGGATAATGTCCGTGAATAGCTGGTGGAGCATTGCTCCTGCCGCCACATTGACATTATCCAGGAGATAATGTCAATGAGATATGTTAACATGTTGCATTGATCAACAACATGAGCTCGACGACAACACTTTTTGTCCACCCCGCGGCGCCGTATGCCAATTATGTCAATGCCAAAGCAGCACGGGGGAATCATGCTGCCCGACAACTGTACTATTTTGCTGCGTTATTGGGTGATTTATCACTATTAGGACAATAGAAAAATAAATACATGACACAGTGGCATTCTCATGTCTGGTCGGAGAAAACTATGAATCAAATAAATTTTGACTTAGCCATGACCCTCTGCGAATGTCCACTTCAATATTCGATGCATTGTATGCCATGGGATAGAACAGTAATTTTCCCAGTTAAAATATTAATAATATATAACTAAATAACGACTTAGGCGCACTGGCGTTTTTTATTATGTTTGCAGACACCAGGTTGATATAATGACCACTGACCCGAAAATAAAACGAATGTCATTCCGACTAATCAGCATCCATCATACACCTTGGCAGTCCTGTTGCCGTCGCCGTTTAATAAATGTCTTAGTTCCTGCTTCATTTGAATACTTATGTTATTGAGAGCAGCCCTTATTTAGCATGTTTAGATGGCGATGATAATAAAACCAGCACCCGTCGCCGCGTCGGTGATGTCATCTAACGATATTATTATTGAGGGCGCCCTTATTTCTGTGGGTGAAAAACACAAGAAGTGTTTGCTAATTTTCCCCAGTTATTTTCTTTTTTGTTATCATAGCTATAATCAGGTTATTTGATGTTCATTAAAAACGTTTAATGAACTATATTGATCATTTCACTTGACATTACATAACTTTTAAAACGTCTGATATCTTAGAGTAGACATGTATATGCAAAAGGTAATTTTACTGTGCCTAACCCACCTCTTGTTCATTTGAATTTGGAGAAAAGTGTACATATTTTCGGGCCCATACTGTCAACACCACGTTGAAGCATACATCTAGCTGTACATGTTCCATTCGGCGATTTTATTACATATGTGGCGTTTTTATTTTATCACGTTTTTCTTTTATCAAACACTAATTACAAGCGAATAAAGCAAACTTGAGAATCTAACAATGTCAATAAAGTGTAAACAAATATAATGACGACTCTCTATATCGTCGCCTCGGAGCTAAAGGATCCTATCTGCCACTCTAACGAGTGTCAGATAGGATCCTTTAGCTCCGAGGCAACGATATGCAAATTTTAAAACAATTTATTGTGAAGGGTATTCGTGACAACCCTAGACCTATATACCACTAAGGGGTGTAGGTCTGTGTATGCATCCTTTACGTATTGAACCACAATCTGATGATGCTGGTGTGGGCAGGGGTCCATATAATCACTGATGATATTATTATTTTAGACATCCTTTCTGAAGTTAGATTTAGTTCACTCTGTACAATAAGTTTTAATAAATAAAAAATAAAACAATTTGTGTTCACTTCGACGTCACCATAGTTTTTGCTTTTATTTTTATTTCTCAAGACGGTCCCCATACTGAAAGGGTTAAATATGGTCATATAGGGAATCTTCAATATGACATGGAAAGCATACAACTTGAACATGTTGACAATTTTCTGTGACTGATCCATGTCAAACGCAGATTTTGGGTCGCATCGCATATCACATTTGATTTTGAAATTTAAAATTGTATTGTACAAAATATAAAGGCCGCATTATGAGCTTGAACGGTGAGGAATGATTTGATTTACCTCACACAACTATTGAAAATGCTCCATTCAAAGTTATGTACTGTTGTTTAACCTGCCCTTTGAAGCTATTAAAAGAATGAATAAATAAATGAATGAATTGTGTTTTTAGACCACTTTTGTAAGCACTTAGGCTAAACTGGATCAAGAGAACCTCCTGAGGATGGTGAGATGAATGAGATGACACTGCCCTCCAGACACAGGATTCGAAATACGATCCCTGGCGGTCTGAGGCCGAGCACACTACCTTTCAGTCACGGAGGCTCCTCACAATATTGAGTCTTTACTAGTGAGCGAAGAAGAAACATGTTGTATCTTTGAACCTAGTAGGCCCCCGTGGCGCTACCGCTCGGTCACGGAGGCTACCCACAATTACTATATATTACAGAACTGACGTTTTGGTACGATGACCTCGTCGGGAAGTGACCTTCTTGAACTTGTGGGCATGCGCACTGATTACTGCTCTATGAGAGTACAATCATCCCCTGCAAAACTAAGAGGCAGTATCTGCTTACTTTACAAGTGAGCAGATACTGCCTTTTGGCTTTGTTGAGCAGAATTATAGAGGCGGCCGTTATGGTCCAACGTCAGAAATACTAGACCAAAATAGAAATGACACCGTCATAATATTTCACAACTATATCGTCGCGTACATACGTCTCCTATATGTGGTGTTTATATGAGTTCCCAGCATCTCTCGGGTGAATAGTTTCATTCTAACTTCATCGTCTGTGAAATATAACGTGCAATTTATCATTCTTTGTCTTCATTTGGGGTTTTAAGTTACGCTAATTGTCGACAAATTGCCATTAAATTGGAGCTGCAATCATCCCTCATATTAGCAGGCTATAAAACAATAATGAGAAGCAATTAATCAGTCTATTTTATCAAGTAACTAATTACAGCAGTGCACGTTCTCGATGTATAGCCTAGTGAATATGAAAGTAAGTTATTTTAGGTGCAAAAACTGGCTATTTGGTAGTTAGAATGTCGACACAGTGAATGTCAATGTAAAGGCGACCTCTATCTATCAACCTTTGTAGATTATATACAATGAAACAGTAGCAAATGTCCCAGTGTTGACTGGATGTCGGGGCAATTAACGTTTGAGACAGTGTTCTTACATCGGGGCAACATTAATTCTTTCAGCGCGGGTATCGACTTTTGACGTCAGAATCTGACGTCAAAAGTCGATCCCCGCGCTGAAGGAATTAACTACTAATAATGACGGTAGACCTATAAAATATGTATTCAAATGAAGCGGAATGAGCTCGTGTTCTCTAAGACATTATATAATGACTTATTCGAAGCGCAATGATGTAGTGTCAGCTTATGTTTCCTGTACATCATGCACACCACTCATCCTCTCTTAGCAGAATTCATTAAATGTTTCATTTTAAATAGACAGTATATCAGAATGCAGATAGTAGAGACTATCTCCATGGTATTAGTGAGTGGTACACCCCTGTAAATACAAAACATTTGTATAATATTTGTACCAACGTTGTACAAATGTTATACAAATATTGTGTTTGTTGCTGGGACAGGCACATCAACAATGTCAGTACCTTCATACGTTATGTTAATAAATTTTGTATAAAACATTGAGTCCAAATGTTTCTTTTTCGAAATTGAAATCATCATAAATGTCTTAGTTGGCTCTTTCCGATTCATTTAAATTAATACCTATGTTATGAATGAATGAATGAATGAATGAATGAATGAATGAATGAATGAATGAATGAATGAATGAATGAATGAATAACATCTTATATAGCGCGTGTATCCAGCCGGAGGCTGTTCAGAGAGCTGAAAATCGAGAGTAACTTAGGCCTGTTATCATTCAAATTCCAAATCAGTCTCCTGGGAGATATACAGCTGAGCTGTCATTGAGGCGCAACAAGTTATTTTTTTATTCCAACCAAATTCGCCTTATGTGCCAAGAACTCACACATTGTGGATTTTCTGGGGTCTCGCCGGATGGAAACTGCGCCTACGTCCATTGAGGTTATTTTACGTCCAACTCTAGGTCAGTCAGACGAGCTATCTGATTTACGTGGTTCTCTGAGCCCCACGACACGACATCGCTGCACGCATGTCCTTTTGTATACATCACCTGGTAGAACCAGGCGGTCACCCATCCAATTATGGACCGGGCCCGGCGTTGCTTAGCATCAGTGATCGAGTCGACACCGATGAGCTAACGCCGTATTCCGTATATGTTATGGTTCTAAGACCATTATAAATAATTTCACTTCTATGGGGATCGACTTTAGACATCAGAATCTGACGTCCACAGACGTCAGATTCTGACAACTAAAGTTGATCCCCGCACTGCAAGGGTTATAATGACGAGGTTGCGTTAAAATTCTTCTCGTATCACTTTACCCCCTTGTGGTTAGATGGTCAGTTTGCTAACTGCTGATTAAAACCATATAACACTGTGATCACAAAAAGGGGACACGTTAGGTACGGCATAAATTCCAAAGCAATTTGTCAAGTTGCTATACACACAATATATGTATTGAAGATGTACGTACATCCAGTGTCACAACAACTTTTGTTTATTAACTCTTTCGGCGCGGGGACCGACATTAGACGTCAGAATCTGACGTCTGTATGTACGTCAGATTATGACTTCTAACGTCGATCCCAGCGATGGAAGAGTACAATACTTATAATGGTTGTAGACCTATAACATAGGTATATTCAAATGAAGCGGAAAAAGTTACCAAGACATTTATGATGATTTCAAATTAAAAAAAACATTTGGTCTCCATATGGTTTATACAAAATAATGTCATTGCTGTAAGAATTTGCGGGGGAAACATGCGGTGTACTGCCGTTACCACAACATAAATCTTTGTCATTTATGATATCAGTCTGCCCAATTATAATGAGGTGATAGAATGGAGCGATACAAATGGTCAGACTGATGTGGACATGTCACGTAACCCATTTGTGATCTTGATATTGAATACGAAGGTCACGCCTGACCGCCTCTATCGCTTGTAAAAATGTGAAATCACACTTCTTTATATTCTGATGGGGAACTGGTATAATGTGGAGTGCAGCAGAAAGTCGACAAGTGAGAGCAGCACATACAAGTCTGAAAGGGACTGCGGTGGAAATGAAATGAATCGGGCTTTAGGCCACCTTTGTGCACATATAGGCTTAACTGGGCCAAGAGAACCTCCTTAGGATGGTGAGATGATTGAGATGACACTGTCCTCCAGACACAGGATACGAAATTCGAGCCCTGGCGGTCTGAGGCCGAGCACGCTACCTCTCGGTCACGGAGGCTCCCCACAATACTAACTTTCACACGTGGATGGGGAAGAAACAATTTTGTTTCTTTCAAACCGCCGAGAACGGCGGTGGAGCACACAACATCATGATCATAGCATCCTGCTAAAGCGATAACGATTTTATTGGGGAAATGCTGAAAATTACATATTATAAGGTTCAAAACATATCGGACTGATTGCCCTACGCGCTCGCGTTCGGCTTCGCGCTGGTTATGTTTTATCAATGATAGAGTAGTTTGATAATTCGCTTGCAAATTCGCACTAAAGCTCGCGTTGGTATGTTTTGTGTTTTAATCAGTAGCATTTATTCAGTCAGTAATAATGATCATGCTCTCTTTTACACACAGTTTTTGTGCTATGTAGCTGAACACATCCAGTCAGTTTCAAGCCGTATGGCAACCAATAATCATCACGTCTAGTTATTTTCTGGGATAGTGAGAAAAAATATTAATTCACACGCATATACAAAATGAATAACCAAATAATATAAATATAATTATATAGTATTATGAAGCTTATTGCAATATTGGTTAATCCGTTATCACCCTGCAAACCACAGGTGAAATATTAATAATAGTAGAGGATATACCCCGGAGGCTGTTCAGAGCGCTGAAAATCGAGAGTAACTTAGGCCTGTTATCATTCAAATTCCAACTCAGTCTCCTGGAACATATACAGCTGAGCTGCCATTGAGGCGCAACAAGCTATTTTTCATTCCAAGCAAATTCGCCTTATGTACCAAGAACTCACACATTGTGGATTTTCTGGGGTCTCGCCGGATGGAAACTGCGCCTATGTCCATTGAGGTTATTTTACGTCCAACTCTAGGTCAGTCGGACGACCCATCTGATTTACGTGGTTCTCTGAGCCCCACGACACGACATCGCTGCACGCATGTCCTTGTGTATACATCACCTGGTAGAACCAGGCAGTCACCCATCCAATTATGGACCGGGCCCGGCGTTGCTTAACTTCAGTGATCGAGTCGACACCGATGAGCTAACGCCGTATTCCGTATATGTTATGGTTCTAAGACCATTATAAATAATATCACTTTTATGGGGATCGACTTTAGACATCAGAATCTGACGTCCACAGACGTCAGATTCTGACAACTAAAGTCGATCCCCGCACTGCAAGGGTTATAATGACGAGGTTGCGTTAAAATTCTTCTCGTATCACTTTACCCCCTTGGGGTTAGATGGTCAGTTTGCTAACTGCTGAATAAAACCATATAACACTGTGATCACGAGAAGGTGACTCGTTAGGTACGGCATAAATTCCAAAGCAATTTGTCAAGTTGCTATACACACAATATATGTATTGAAGATGTACGTACATCCAGTGTCACACCAACTTTTGTTTATTAACTCTTTCGGCGCGGGGACCGACATTAGACGTCAGAATCTGACGTCTGTATCTACGTCAGATTATGACTTCTAACGTCGATCCCAGCGATGGAAGAGTACAATATTTATAATGGTTGTAGACCTATAACATAGGTATATTCAAATGAAGCGGAAAGAGTCACCAAGACATTTATGATGATTTCAAATTTGAAAAATCATTTGGTCTCCATATGGTTTATACAAAAAAATGTCACCGCTGTAAGAATTTGCGGGTGAAACATGCGGTGTACTGCCGTCACCACAACATAAATCTTTGTCATTTATGATAACAGTCTGCCCAATTATTATGAGATGATATAATGAAGCGATACAGATGGTCAGACTGATGTGGGCATGTCACGTAACCCATTTGTCATCTTGATAAGAAATATGAAGGTCACGCCTGACCGCCTCTATCACTTGTAAAAATGTGAAATCACACTTCTTCATATTCTGATGGGGAACTGGTATAATGTGGAGTGCAGCAGAAAGTCGACAAGTGAGAGCAGTACATACAAGTCTGAAAGGGACTGCGGTGGAAATGAAATGAATCGGGCTTTAGGCCACCTTTGTGCACATATAGGCTTAACTGGGCCAAGAGAACCTCCTGAGGATGGTGAGATGATTGAGATGACACTGTCCTCCAGACACAGGATACGAAATTCAAGCCCTGGCGGTCTGAGGCCGAGCACGCTACCTCTCGGCCACGGAGGCTCCCCACAATACTAACTTTCACACGTGGATGGGGAAGAAACAAGTTTGTTTCTTTCAAACCGCCGAGAACGGCGGTGGAGCAAACATCATCATGATCATAGCATCCTGCTAAAGCAATAACGATTGTTTTGGGGGAATTTACTTATTTATTGAGACATATTTATACAGGGTGGACATTATTAGCATTCAGGCTATTTTTCATATGTTCCCTGCTGAAAATTACATATTATAAGGTCCAAAACATACCAACGCGAATTCGCACACAAAAACATCGGACTGATTGCCGTTCGCGCTCGCGTTCGGCTTCGCGCTGGTTATGTTTTATCAATGATCAGATGATATAGTAGTTTGATAATTCGCTTGCGAATTCGCGCTCCAGATCGCGTTGGTATGTTTTTTATTTTAATCAGTAACATTATTCAGTCAGTAATAATGATCCTGCTTTCTTTTACACAAAGTTTTTGTGCTATGTACATGTAGCTGAACACATCCAGTCAGTTTTAAGCCGTATGTCAACCAATAATCATCACGTCTAGTTATTTTCTGGGACAGTAAGAAAAAATAGTAATTCACACGCTGTGTAGAGACACATACTAAATGAATAACCAGATAATATAAATATAATTATATAGTTTCATGAAGCGTATTGCAAATATTGGTAAATCCGTTATCACCCTGCAAAGCACCCGTGAAATAATAATAATAGTAGAGGAGATACCCACCCCCATCCAAATTCTGGGGGAAGTTCCCCCTGAAACATTTCCCGAAACCAACCCTGGAAAAAGCCAAACAGCTAATGCATATTATACCCAGCAAACACGAGACGTTGACCAAATACTGGTTTAATGCTGGACCACTGTCTGCCACGCCGGCCCAACATTGAACCAGCATTGGGTCAACGCCTCTGGTTTATTGGGTGGTGAGAGTAATTCCGCGTTCCTACGTCACATCGTCAAATCCCGGGGATTAATCAGAAAACTCCCCCCCCCCCTGATATCCCCCGCAGTGTCTGGGGGAAAGCCAGACTAATTAAACCCATCAACCGCTGAAACAGAGGATGAATAATTTCTACCTGCAGCGACCCAAAACTCCAAGTGGGTGGAAATTGCTCTTCAAATGATTACGTGCCATTTTCAAAAATCGTATTTTAATTATTAATAGACTGAGTTAACTAGTGTGACTACCGCGCCCTGGGACCATCAGATACGCTATATTTTATGACTGTAAATGTAAAGGTACTAGTATAGAGAGTAATTTATATTCTATGGACAGCGGAATTAATGTCACCAAGGACCACCTACCCGCCAGCCCATGAACAACATGAAAATGTCATCGAATATAAACCATACACTGTATAAAGCGACACTTCGTTAGGCGGGGATCTCACAAACGGCAATCAATTGGAGAAGTTGGCGAATGTTTGGCGACAAAAAACTCGGCGACGATTTGGCGACAATGGCGAAACATTTGTCACAAACTGTCAGCTGATTGAATAAATTTGCATAGTGTCCTTGCAAGATGCGAGCAGTATAGGGGGATCACACCGGGCTGGCGACTATTTGACGAATGCCAAATTTGAGAAATTCACACACTTTTCGCAAAAAATTCCAAAAGTTTTGACCAAACGTTCTTTCGCCAAACCTACTGTGTGCATGTTCACTGAACGTACTCTGATTGTTCACCCGAAGTATTGGAAATGTTCAAAATTCCGGTGACTATTCGGGGAACCTGAGATTTTCCTGGTAGCAAAAAACCTGAAACTGGCGAACAGTTGAGGAATATTTGTAGCCCTGAATACAAGGCTATCCCGCCCGAGCTGCATATGCAGCTCGGGCGAAAAAGTATTCAGGGCTAGAATATTTGGCGAACACTTTGCCACAATTTAGGGATTACCTGGGGCATATTTGGTGACTTTTTTGCTGAATGTTAGCTGAATGTTACGTAATATTATGACAACATGCGTCATTCGTTCACCACACAAATAAAATAAAATGAAAGGAATCTGCGAATTCAGCGATCATTAGGCGACGATAAAGTGATTGATTTGAGATGGTTCGGCAAACATTTGGCGACAAATTGGCGAGCACGGCGGAAATCGGCGAATTGGAGACTACTTTGGAACTGTTTGGTGAACAAATGGAGAATGTGGCGAGCAGTGGCGAGCAGTTGACGTACATATGGCAAACCCGGCGAATAATTTGCCACGATTTGCTGAATATTTGGGGAAAACAGCAACTGTTTTGAGATTTGTGGTAAAAATGTCAGGTTCCCAAATAGTCGCAGGAATTTTAAACATTACCAAAACTGGAGGAGACCATTCGGCGAACACGGGAACGTTTGGCGAAAGAGGAGAAAGATTGGTGAAAACTTGGGAATGTTTGGGAAAGATTTTGAGAATTTCACAAATTCGGAATTCGCCAATGTCACAATGCAATAGTCGCCAGCCCGCTGAGTTCCGGACCGCTGTAACATTATTATGTCTTATCAGATTCACCAAGAGTTTTGAATTCCGTATGTTGCACGTTTCAATAAAAAAGGTTTGAGAAAGATTTTTGGAAATACTGGATGTTTACCCGTCTATCTGTTTACCTATCTATCCCGCGTGCTCAGGCTCACGCTCTAACACATCTCTGTCCATTAGACACACACCGACACGGGACATCCGATACATTATACGTCTACAGCCCAGAAAACACGAGAAATCAAAACAATCTTGGTCCAGCGTCGTAGACGGTGGGCCAGCGCTATGCCAAAATTGTTTCAATGTCTCGTGTTTGCTAGACAGTGAGATATCTCTCCTAGCAAACGCTAGGCGTTCAACCTATGTTATTTTAATGCTGGGCCAGCGTCGTAGACGGTGGAACAGCAATATAAAACATGAGACCAACGTTTGCTGCGATTGCGTGTAAAAAATCTTCGCGTGTGTTCAGGTTTTTCCAGGTACGTTTGTATTACCATTTTATGATGTCTATGTGGCCAGACATCAATAGAATTTGATCCCCAAACTATTTTGTATCCTGTTAGGCCACTATGTTTTTTTCTCTGTTTTAGATGAGCGCGCGCATTAGATTTAGGCCGCGCATTACCAAAAAAACATGTGTTTTTTGTCTGACCAGCGCGCGCATTGAATTGTTGCCGATTTTCGAAAAAAAACATTTAGTTTTGGTGGATAAAAAAACATTCCGAAAAAAAACAAGTTCATTTCAGGAAATAAAAAACTTTTTTCCAGCTATGTTTTTTTTTGCTTGTTTTTTTTCGTCGCCCTCAATAACTTTATTTAAAATAGGTCAAATTTTTTTTTACTTCGTCGCCCTCAATAACTTTTCCAGAATTTGTTTTTTCCGAAAAAAGGTGGAATGTTTTTTTTTTCTAAATGTTTTTTTTTTACCGCCCTCCCTCATTAGATTTTGGAGTTTTTCTGATCTAAAACAGAAATAAAAACCAGTGACCTTACGTAGGTCTGTGGCAGCTTCAAACTATACTAGACCTGGGGCTCGTTTCACGTAGAAAATCTTATCTTAACTTTGCCCTATTTTAGGTTTTTCATCATTAAACAGTTAAGATCATCTTAAGATCATCTTAACTTTTTAATGATAAATGACCTAAACTAGGGCAAAGTTAAGATAAGATTTTCTTAGTGAAATGAGCCCCAGAACTTTTTCTTTGAATGAAATATATCTCTCGCACTAAGTTTCATATCTTCAGTTTACTCTCACACACTTTAGTAGGATACATTTTATATCACCTTCCCAAATATTTTTCATTTTTTTACATTTTCGTTAAATGTGCGCTCACTTTGTTTTTTCTTTTCTAATTTTATATTGTCTTTCACTGCTTCTTTTTTTTGTGAATTTATATTTTTCAAAACAACGAACTTATTGTGAGTCAGCTAATAACACATTGGCCCAGTCCTTCAACAATATTGGGGTGATATCTGGAAAAGCACCTAATATATCAATATATGAGTATACAATAAAACCTTCATTAAAAACAGGTAATTATTTGTAACAGTATCAATGGTCCACTGCTAACGCCGATAATTTAAGACTTTACATTTCCTGCATTTACGCGCCGTCCCATCAAGCTTGATACTTCTTAGTCTGGTATTAAGGAGTAGATTGACCTTGATCAAGATGAACCTGACCCAATATAACTATCCTGATCAAGTATGCCGTCCAGCGATTGTTTCACCCGATGTTACCATGGAAACCTGGCGAATTACAGGTACAATTTTGATTGGTGCACCCAGGAGTGCCTCGCTACGATCCATCATATTTGCAGCTGAAAAGTTTTTGTAAGTTCCCAGCAAACACAAAAAATTGACCCAATGTTGTTTCAATGTTGGTCCACCGTCTCCGACGCTGGCCCAATATTGAAACAACATTGGAGCAAATTTTGTGTTTGTCAGTTGTTGAGCTGACGCACGCCGTGATGCTTTTCACATTGATCAATTCACATTGATCACAATGATTGTTATAGATCAGCTTTCAGCATGTTCACTAACATCACACTTGTCACAGATGCGTTGTATTTTATTTTTTTGGCTAATATTAAAGGTATGCCTTGCCAAGAAGAGTAATATAAATCAAGAATGGCACAAGATGCCTGAAATATTTCTCTACCCTTTAACCTCCAAATTATTCAATCTGAATTTTCCCCCACTTGAAGTTGTGTCTCGCTGACGCGATCCACAACTTCAAGTGAGTGAAAATTATTCAGATTTGACAAAATGGAGGTCAACTATTCTCAAATATTGCTGATTGATGTCACATTTTATCATTACCATGTTTAAAAGGTGGTAATTACCGTGTTAATAAAAAATGAAAAACCGAAGATATGCGGCACCGGCGGGTAAAGGGTTAAAGCAGACTAAAGCATGTAAAAGTATAAGATCTGGCTGTTTTATAACACAGTCCGTATGTCTCAGAGGTAAACTGATCCAAGTTCCTATATAAACTCATTGACATGGATCACCACCATTGAACAAAAGTATTAATATTATTTTCAAAGTGAAATAATACTTGTTCTTTAACATGATCAACAAGTATCGATATTTTTAACGAGTGGCTTCGATATTGTAATATAGTATTTCCTATATAAACCCATATTTCCCGAAATATTTTTATTTTATTTGGATCACTTCCCCTCTGAGCCATTCCAATATAAATGATCCTACTCCGAGCTCACACATAGAATTGCTCGATAATCTCACGTGTTCTGGTTTCCCCTTGGAATGTGATTAAAATGCAAAATGTTGTGGCGGGAGAGTAATGACATTGATGAACTATCAACGTATTTATTTATTCGATCAAATCCTAAAAAATAAGTCAACAATTTTCCCAGTACCTTGTCACAGGAATATGTCCAATAAAAAATTTTTATTACTCATTAAAAATTAGCGTCCTATTTATTTTGGCCGGTATTATAAAATATAGATTGTGTCATCGATCATCAAATTTCTGCTCACTCTACTTTGAATAACTTGTAATAATAATATTATGAGTGCTCGTAAGGCGTCTACAAAAATCATTCCATGGAACTAGCTGCATTGAATGGTGTTGCTTCCATATAAGTGTTTTCTTTGGGGGTCAGCCAGTGTCCACACCTTCTATCTTATTGATAAATACACATGCCGCGTCACTAAGTCACCTTGGCATTTTGCAGACGTTATTGCCAGCTTCAGTACGTAACCCCAAGTCTGGGCAGGTGGAGATCTACATCTGCACTTTATATATTATACAGCTCAGTCCATTGCTGTCTGTTCTTAAATAACCGTTCTAATAAGCTTAAAAGCGGCACTGCAAGAAACCATGTGAGTATAAATGTCATTAACCCTTCAGCTGCCAGTGCAGTCGCCAAAGTAACTAAACAAAATATAATCAATACAATTTAAATTTTCACTGACTTGAAGTTGTGTCTCTAATTCGGGGGAAATTACTAATATTTATTTTAATTTGAGAAGGAATATTTGTAAATCTTGATGTTTCTGTTGAAGACGTTATTCATATTTCTAGTGAACTGAATTGTAATACAGCTTATTGGCACGATAAATTGATCATAAATTGATTGGTATGATAATTGGTATGATAAGTGTAAATAATGTTGCAATGAGTTGGATATGGCGTTTGTGTAGAGAACGACCTCAGTCAATTAGAAAGTGTAAATGTACTGCTAGATTTGTTGTTAGCTCCGTGAATTAATATATTATATATACTAAATCCAATAAGTTATGTCAGCTCTGTTCAATGTAAAGTCGACTATGTCATGAGCACGTATTGTTTGAATGTCCAGCACTTGTCAATGAGCGTGTCAAGCGCTGGACACGTGTCAGGCATAGATGTATGAATACAAGTGAAAACTTTTTATTCCGAGTGGATTGAATCGTGAATATGTGAGTGAATGTAGAGATATATATGAGGAGATTGTAAATTTTATTTTTCCTATGAATCATGAATTCAGGCAATTAGCAGTGACTATATATAATAATTATGTAAAATTTTGTTTTTCTCATCATATCAAAATAATTATTCAATATGAGATCTAGTATTATTCTCAATAGTATGTATTAAATTTCACTGTAAATATGACTTGCATTGTATAATACCTGATGTTAATTTTTAAATTTCTCATTCTGTGTTGAATTAGTGTTGACTTAAACTTTAAACCTTTGTGCCTGTATCTTTGCATGCATGCTCTCCAAAATGGAGGTTAATAAATACATACATACATTTGTAACAGCATCAATGTCCCACTGCTAACACAGATAGTTTAAGACTGTTCATTTCCTGTATTTACGCGCCGTCTCATCAAGCTTGATACTTAGTATGGTATTAAGGAGTAAATTGACCTTGATCAAGATGAACCTGAACCATAATAACTATCCTGATCAAGTATCAAGTTTGTTTTCAACAGATATTGCCATGGTAACCTGATGAATTACCATGATCATGATGATTACAGGTGCAATTTTGATTGGTGCCCCCGGAGTGCCTCGCTCCCATCCATCATATTTGCCGCTGAAACATTTCTGTAAGTTCGCAGCAAACATCAAAAATTGACCTAATGCTGGTTCAATGTTGGTCCATCAGCTCTGGCCCAGCATTGAAACAACATTGGATAAATTTCTTGTGTTTGTCAGTTTTGGGCTAAATCACTCCATGATGTGTTCACGTTGATCAACTTAATATTGTTAAAAATCAGCTTTCAGCATGTTCACTAACATCACATTTGTCACAGATGCGTTGTATTTTATTTTCTCGGCTAATAATAAAAGTATGCCAAGCAGAGTAAAATCACGAATGGCACAAGTTGCCTGAAATATTTCTTAAAGCAGACTACAGCATGTGAATAAATTATTCTACTCCGAACTCACACATGAAGTTTCTCGATAATCTCACGTGTTCTGGTTTCTCCTTGGAAGGCGTGATAAAAATGCAAATTGTTGTCGGCGAGAGAGTGATGACATTGATGAACTATCAACGTATTTGTTTATTAGATCAAATCCTAAAAATTAGGACAACAACTTTCCCAGTCCCTTGTCACAGTAATATGTCCAACCTAAAAAAAATCATATAGACCTACTCATTAAAAATTAGCGTCCTATTTATTTTTGCCGGTATTATCAAATATATGTCGTGTCATGGATCATCAAGCTTACGATCACTCTACTTTGAATAATTTGTAATATGAGTGATTGTAAGGTGTCTACAAAAATCATTCCATGGAACTAGCTGCATTGAATGGTGCATCATCTATCTTATTGATAAAAACACCTGCCGCATCACCAAGTCACCGTCGCATTTTGCAGACGTTATTGCCAGCTTCAGTACATAGCCCCAAGTCTGGACAGGTAGAGATCTACATCTGCACATTACATATATTATACAGCTCAGTCCATTAATATTTTCTGCTCTTAAACTCCTAAATAATCTTTCTAATCAGCTTAAAAGCGTCACCGCAAGAAAGCATGTGAATTCATTAACCCTTCAGCTGCCAGTGCAGTAGCCAAAGTAACTAAGCAAAATATAATCAATACAATTTATTTTTTTACCGACTTGAAGTGGTGTTTCGCTACCACGATCCACAGCTTCAAGTCGGTGGAAATTACTCATATTTGTTCAATTTGAGACGAAACATTTGCAAATCTTGATGTTTAAACACTCTTTACATTTCCAATACCAGCGATTTGATCGGCTGATAAAACAACCAATTAAAAACGACTATAATCGGGCATAGTGCTTTAAGGGTTAATATTCAACAACACAGTATTAACGAGGCATTATTCCAATGTTGTTTTAATGTTGAGCCAGCGTCTACGACGCTGGCCCAACATTAAAACAACATTGATTTAACACCTTGTGTTTGCCGGGAATAGCTCTTTTCGTATTTGTTCATCTCACATCTGGCCACATTCAATGTAGACAGAGCTGAGATGAACTATACATTACTAACATCGTTGGTAACAACTCGTCACTGTAGATGTAATCATGTTCCAATGTTGAACAGATCTATATATGGCAAGATAAGAAACATACGCAACACAAAAACGTATACATATCACCAGCGGACTACACCTGTCCATTCAGCCTTCTTGGTCCGTATTCTTCTAGTGATTGACCCAGATTTTGGGCATGTGATTTGCATCTCCACCAGTCACATTCCTAAAATCTGTGTCAGTATATATCTTTGAGAATATCGATCAAGTGGCTTGTAAATAGAGCCTGCCTTAATACAATAACTATGAGAACTGATCTTACTTTTCTTATATTATTCAGCTGCCACTGCCACTGCCACTGCCACTGTCGCTGTCGCTGCCGCTGTGTTTTGCATTATACTCTCTCAGTAGATTCCCGTTCTGTTTTAGCATGCTTAGTGTGAAGCCGAATAACTGGATTGTCACCACCAATGTGGACATTAGTCGACGAAGTAACCTGACACTTTGCAAAATATATGCAAATAGATGTGCAAAAAAGTGCCTATTTTTCTTTTCTTTCGCTTGGCATACCGCTGTTCACGTTAATCAGGCTGGAATGACGCAGTAGTTTTTTTCTGGCAGTACCGTTCACGTCTTGCATCCAGTTATCAGTCTTTTTTGTTCTGCAAAGCCACAAGGCAGTATCTGCTTACTTGTAAAGTAAGCAGATACTGCTTTTTTGGCTTTCGACAGGTGACAAATTCTGAAAATAGCCTTTTCGACGTTTTTTACGGGTAATATATAGACAAGTTAATTATCATGATCAACATCGTGAACCGATACAATTTCACTGACACCACCACGCTTTTTTTACTTGCATCTAGCTTGGGAACAATTAACTCTTTAACCGCCGGTGCCGCAAATATTCGAGTCTTCATTTTTTATTAGCACATTAAGTATCACCTTTTAAACATGTTAAAGATAAAATATGACGTCCATCAGAAATATTTGAAAACAGTTTACCTCCATTTTGTCAAATCTGAATAATTTTCACTCACTTGAAGCTGTGGATCGCGTCAGCGAGACACAACTTCAAGTGGGTGAAAATTCAGATTGAATTTTTCAGATTGTCTTGTCAGCGTAACATAACATTTATTATTGACCCAACACAATACATTGTACACTGACATTCTTACACTCCATACCCGATCACCTCGCTTGTCACATACTGTCATCCATATCAAAGTGTTGTAGTAACCCTTAAAACGCTGAAATAGTTCTCGTATAACTATGGATATCAAAGGGTTTCTTCAACTTAAAATCACTATAAATGACTTATAGTTTATAGCTCTTTTTACGTCATTTGAATAATATGTTATGGGTCTATGGATAAATATATTTTTTTTCGGTGCGGGGACCGATTTTAGATGTCAGAATCTGACGTCCAAAGGGTTGTATCTGTCACTTTACAGAGTTGAAGATACGAGCATCTAATCGCAAGGTACGACGCTTTAATGACAAGGTAAGACCCTTTAATGACTAGGTACGGCCCTTTAATGACTAGGTACGACCCTCTGCCACCAAGATGGCATTATACATCTTCAAGCGGGCGTGGACGTCAAGTGAGTTCACCTAAATTGTATAAGATATTCAGTGTATTATACTGCACTGCATGTTGGGCAAAGCCAAAATGCAGTATCTCTACTTGTAACATAAGGAGATACAGCATTTTGGCTTAGTATGGCAGTGCAGTTGTATGTCGCAAAAATTCAACCCTTTTTGCAAAATAAATATAGTTTTAATTGACTTAAAGCCGGGAATTGCATCGGCAATTTCGGGATAAACACTAAGAAAGAAGTTAGGGTTATATAAATGCTTTTCAGAAATTTAGTGTTGACCAAACTGACTGTGTCAGTCGACAGTAATTGATCATCTCCAGAGCTGACGAGGTGACAGTACTGACAATGTATGTATAACCTTTAACCCGCTATGAGCGACTTTAGTCGCTAATCCGACCAAATCACTGATATTGGGAATAAAATGACTGCTTAAAAATCAAGATTTGCAGATATTTGGTCTCAAAATAAACAAATAATAATAGTAATAAATAGTAATTTATACCCACTTGAAGTTGTGGGTCGCGGTAGCGGGACACAACTTCAAGTGGGTGAAAATTTAAATCATTTAATTAAGCGCTCCAGGGCAGGTGTAAACTCAATTATTGTAACGAAAACCGTACAGCACGAGAAACAAAATAAAACTAGCAAAGAAAAGCAATCAAAAGAATCGAACAATAAAGGCATCTGAATGATCCTAATCAGATAATTTAAGATCTAAAATTGTTTTATTGGATCTTCAACGGCACACAAGTGGCACCACACACACCAATTGAGTTTATGAGCTATTCAATATAATGTCACACACAAGTCACTTTGGTTATTAACTAGCACCACAATACCACTTTGCAAAGCCAAAACACAGTATGCTTAGCTGTAAAGTTAAAAGATACTCCTTTTGGTTTTGCACGGCAGTCTCCTACATTAACGATAATTGACTCGCGGTGTCGTCGCATTGGCACCAATGTGAAGATATGAGTCAACCTTGTGACAAACCGGGTAAAATATTCAATGTCATGCCAATCGATCATTGACATTCCTGCAGACAGCCTGAACGGTGCTGTGCGGCTCTCATTTAGAGCTAACGGGTAAAGCTGGATTTGAGGGTGGACTTGAGTACACTTATATATTATTAGCCAGCTGCGAGGGGTCCCGGTAATTGTCTTGGCAGCCGTGGCTGTGAGGTGTGTTTGGTGGAGCTACATGAGTTTTTGCTCCCCCCGGGCTACGAATACCACACGAACACGGCACGATGGCCAACGCTGGGGCGGATCAGAGCCGATGTATGTGCGTCTAGGGCGTTGAAACAACGGCGGGGCAACGTTCATTTCTAATTTTGGTAGGGTACCACACGGCATAGAACGCGTTACATATCTGTATGTCTGATAATACACGAGCAAAGCGAACTGAATACGTTCACCCGATGCTGGTTTAAAGTAGGACCACCGTCTACGTCATTCAGCAGCATGGCTCAACAAGTTAACACAGATCCCAGCAAACACAAAACATTTGTATAACATTTGTACAATGTTGGACCAACGTCGAAGACGTTGGGCCGACGTTGCACAAATGTTATACAAATGTTTTGTGTTTGCTGGGATGACATGCTAAGGTGAACAGGTAAATAATTAGGAAAAATCAAAGGCCAAGTAAATAGACATAGTTGGCCTACATGGTGAACGGCGTGGTAAACGACATTGTGTGATATTAGCCCCTAATAGAAATAAAGATACGTTAAATTGGTAAAATGCAAGATATCAATAATTAGCGCGGATGTGTTTAGTTCACGTTGATTGATCAACATGCTGGTTTATTATTATCAAATCATAAACGTGGCATAAATATATATCTTAATAATATTATCAGGTCAATTCCAAAAATGACCATTCTGACTTTTGTAGTATTAGGAATTGTAAAGCATATATTGAATGACAAATTGAAAACTCAATAAGGATGAGCTGAGCTTTCTTTTGAGTTCTAATTTGGGTATTCATAAAATGGGAACATTTTTGTTCACCTTAAGCTGGGAATTGCAACAGCAATTCACACCTCAAGGCGAATAAAAATGAGAGGGGGTCGCTGGGGAGTGGAGTGTTGATAAAAGAAAAGATTTTTTAGGTCAATATACAGGGATGTGACTACATTCACGCACTAGAACGGTTGGCGTAAAAACGAGAGATCTCGCATGCGGACCATGCAAAGTGATGATATCGCCGATCACAAGCAATAACTCAGTGGATACAGGATCACGGCGGGCCTAGCTACTACTGCCGTGCTGAACCAAAAAGCAGCAACTGCTCCATTCACAAGTAAGCAGATACTGCCTTTTGGTTTTGAAGAGCACTACTCCGGTCATTCATTTGTAAAACTGGTGTTCAGTTTAGCATCACACGCCATCTAGCGATTGTCGTGACTGATTCAAATCTCAAACTTCTCTCCGAGTCGGAGTCTACCATTAATGGATGGCCCCGGCAAATTAAAACGGCGGTTGCGGATGTGCTGGCGCCTACCTCGCTGATAAAAATAAATAACACACCCTGACATGATGTTGGCTCCCGAACTCCTGATTTGGCAGCGATCTACCAACCGGTCCTGTTTAATGGGGCCAGTTATTTTTATTTGCACAGTATCGACGTTTACATACCTGGAGAAATACCAGGGCAATTGCAAAAATTGCAAAGAAACTATGCAAATATTTATTAGCATTAAAATGCGTTGCTTTGTTGTAAAACGTATTATGTGTTTCCTTCAAAGTGGTAGTCTGGCAGATAGACCCTTCCCATCGTTATAGTGTGGCTTTTTGTGGATATAATGTATTAATTAACCCTTTCAGCGCGTGGACCGTCTTTAGACGTCATAATCTGGGGCCTGTACCACTAACCAACTTAAAATTAAGATCATCTTAACTTTCTCTTATTTGTAGTAGAAAAGTTAAGATGATCTTATCTTTTCTAATGCAAATAAGAGAAAGTTCAGATGATCTTGATTTTAAGATGTTAAGTGGGATGGTCCCCAGAAGTCTAAAGACGGGGCCCGCTTTGAAAGAATTAAAATATTTTTAATGGCCGTTGACCCATAGCATGGGTATTCATGCTATCGGCGCATGTTTATATTCAAAGTATACAAATGTAACTAATTTTTACCCACCTGAAATTGTGGGTCGCGACAGCGAGACACAACTTCAAGTGGGTGAAAGTGTTTATTTTTGTACCAATGTTACTAATTTTCACCCACTCGAAGTTGTGGGTCGCGGCAGCGAGACACAACTTCAAGTAGGTGAAAATGTTTATTTTTGTACAAATGTAACTAATTTTTACCCACTTGAAGTTGTGGGTCGCGACAACGAGACACAAATTCAGGTGGGTGAAAAATTAATTTTTGTAACTTAGACCTAAGTTAGCATAATAAATAAGCAACGTTTATATCACGTTGTGCTACCTTATTTTATTCATTTTATAGATATCACTCTCTGAGGTATTTATCTCATTTTCATTCGTTTTGAGGTGTAGATTACTGCTGCAATACTCACAAGGAGGAATTTGAAAATCATCTGATTTTCCGAAATTTTGAAGTTATTAAAAAGTAAAAAAAATACCGTGCTGGTTTGCCGTGATCCGGAAATTCACGTTACTATTAATCCTTCGAGGATCAGCTTGAATAAATACAATTTGTAAAAGTTGTGCCCCGCCACAGCGATCCCCACGAATCCACGCGCCAAATTTGATTTATTTGACACCTAAGTATACGACAGTATCCCAGCAAACACAAAACATTTGTATAACATTTGTACAATGTTGGACCAACGTCGAATGCGTTGGGCCGACGTTGTACACATGTTATACAAATGTTTTCTTTTTACTGGGGTGACCTATAAAATCAATTTTAAACAAGCAT
This sequence comes from Flabesymbios commensalis, assembly GCA_964017125.1. NCBI lineage: Eukaryota > Metazoa > Annelida > Polychaeta > Terebellida > Flabelligeridae > Flabesymbios > Flabesymbios commensalis. The sequence continues at coordinate 82,454,261 of OZ024902.1, forward strand.
AGCCATGAGTGGTGATGAAAGGATGTAGTTAGTGGGTCGAGGTACCACAGCAATGGAAATTATTTATGTGTTATCGTTCACTAGTAACTAAAGTGTGGTGAGTGCCACTCACACGAGTGACACTCATCACACCCTCAGGCTGCTGGGAACGACAGGAACACTCGAGCACGGCGTCAGCATCACATGGCAGATGTACACATTTATTACACTTCGTCCCCTTGGAGTTAGAAGGTGCTCAACTGCCACTTTAGAAAGTGGCAGTTGAGCACCTTCTAACTCCAAGGGGACGATTGTGGACTCATGGTCGAGTTGAAAAACAATATCACAATATTTGTGAATATTTCACACGGAAACATTCCTCACGTTCGATATGAGATATGATCGACATACCGTATGTATAATATAAATTATATATGTAATATAGTGAGCAATAAATTGAAACGGGTCGTTAAACAACAGTCTAGACTGCATCGTTCTTCAACTCTCCGGGGACCTATGATACTTTAAAATATAATTAATCAGGGAATTATTTCATTCCTTATAGTCCTTGCTTTTGTCATTTTGACAATCTTGAAAATTTCGGAAAATCAGGTGATTGTCAAACATTAGAGAGTGACCGTCATATATGAGCTGAATAAAATCATACAGAACATCGTGACAGCTCCAATGTGGAATGTCTGGAGGTCAAGTTTTAAAACCCTTTCACCGCCGGTGTCGCATATATTCGGGTTTTCGTTTTTTATTAGCACAATAAGTACCACCGTTTAAACATGTTAAAGATAAAATATGCCATCGATCAGCAATATTTAAAAACAGTTGACCTCCACTTTGTCAAATCTGGATAATTTTCACTCACTTGAAGTTGTGTATCGCGTCAGCGAGACACAATTTCAAGTGGGTGAAAATTCAAATTGAATAATTTGGCGGTTAAAGGGTTAATCTAAAAATCCGACGTGGTGATCCACCACGGTTTACCAACGTCAACGACGTTGATTCAACGTCGTATTTCGGTAGGACGCATGCTCTCGCTGGTAAAAATATTTTTTTATAATATTATAAATAATATAGTGTCTCGAAACTCTCCATGCCAAAATCAGGTTTTGTACCTGTCTACATCACAGTTTAGTGGTAAGTCGTATAAAACTATATGACTGTGTAGAACCGTATAATGTAACCAGACGTATAATTGTACGTCAGACGGTTCTACCCAGCAGAGACAAGACGTTGAATCAATGTTGGTTTGACGTTGGTCCAACGACCTGGAAGACGGTGGACCAACGTTGAACCAACATTGATTCAAAGTTTTGTGTATGTTTTGTATATTTTTGTATGTTTTGTGTATGTTGTGTATGTTTTGTGTACATAAAAAAATGATGTCAGACTAACAATTTATAACTCATGCTTATATATTATTTTTTAAACTTTTTGATGGTGATGGTGAAGGTGAGGATATATATTAAAACAAAGTAACATGAACAACTTTGCCGACATAATCCAGAATAAAAAACAACCGGCCAGATCTATGTGGTGTTGACGGTTGATCGATCGCCAGGCTTATAGGAATGCAGAATAACTTGACAGAATTCGAATCTGTCTGATGTCATTGTTTATCGATTTACATTTTGAGGCTGTAATATTATTATAATATATATGCTTGTAATATTTAGATTTATATAGCGGAACACGAGACATGTCGAATTATCAGGTGGCATACCTTCCCGGTAGACCCAAAACGTTGAATCAACGTTGGTTTACCGTTGATCCACTGTCTACGACGTTGAATCAACGTTGAACCAACATTGATTCATCATCTTGTGTCTGCTGGGAATTGTCTTCGTGCTAAACCATAACCGGTTGTTTTGACGGGCCTAGATAAACAATCTGATTATAAATAAAGATAAGTTGTATTCACAGCTAAATATAATATTTGAACTAATCATGCATAAATACAAGGAAGGCTGAAAAACGTCAGTATATAACCATAATAATCTTGTCGCACTGAGTATTTTAAAATTCTAGGCATTACTACACCTGCATAATAGAACAGCGCGAACGCTTTCTGGGAATACCCATAACTCGTTGTAAACCTACAGTGGACCACTCCAGCAAACACAAAGCATTTCTATAACATTTGTACAGACTCAGACACAGACTCTTTAATTTGTCATACATGTACAGTTTTTGACTAGTCAACGTCGAGGACGGTTGGTCGACGTTGTACCAAAGTCATACATATGTTTTGTGTTTTGTGCATAAACCTACACCACGTACATTATAGTGGTGAAAGTGTACTGTTATTTAGCTGTGCCGTCAATAGCATCAAATTCAAATAAAATCAACGTTGATCTATTCCCACTGGGCACACGACGTTGTTGCGACGTTGAATCAACCATTATTGACGCTGATTCAAAGTCGTGTGGCTATAGTGGGTTAAGATTATATCTCACGTTGTCATAGATCAGTCGTGACGCTACATCAACGTCAGATCAACGCCACTCTGACGTTTTACCATTTGCCATTGTAGATGGATTCTGCTATATAGGCTTACCCACCCTGTCGTGGACAGTGTTAATACCTCTGCCCACCGCAGGGTGGGTTAGAAAGATAAATGGTGTTCAATAAAGACTTACTTGGGATAATTGCGTCTCGGGTGGCACACCTTGCGGGTACGTGTATAGCATGGCAGATCAATCGGTACCTGGTATTCGAAGTGTTTTCATCCTGTTTCAATAAAGCAGAGAATATGATGACTGGCGGGCGCAACGCAACTGCCAGACTGATGGAGATGAAAATAATCCGAAGAAAAAGCGGATCACGTTTTCCAGAAATAATTCCAGCATGTGCATACCTGGAGCCGCATTATCGTGCAAGTTACGTATATCGTAGGCTTCGGATGGGGTCGAGATGGCCCCATCCGAAGCTTATGATATATCGTAACTTGTTCGATCATACTGGTGTAAAACACGTCTGGTGTATTTGTATGTGTACAATGGTCAGTAATACTGGTCAGTTGATATTGTATACGTAAGCTGTGGTCGCTATATATATATATCCTTCATGGGTTTCATTGTGCCACATTATGCAGTCGCTCTATATTATTATAACCAAAAACATAGAAGTGGCGAGACACAGGTAAAGAGCGGTAGCTGTTCACTTGAAAAGTGAGAAGTTACTGCTGTTTGACTTCACTCACAGATGATGCTACCTGTCCACTTCAATGGCCCAGCTGGCACAATATATAGTAGTATTCTGCTCTGCAAAGTCAGAAGGCAGTATCTGCTTACTTGAAAAGTAAGCAGATACTGCCTTCTGGCTTATTGCACGGCAGTATTGTTATTATACGGGTATGTGAATACATTTATACAATGTTTTTTTAAATAATATTTTAGAATACCAAGCCCATCTTGGGCTTTGATGTTTATCAGTTTGGATACAATTTCAATAGATGACGTCACATATAATCAGTCTAGATACAATATTAATACATAGTTGAATAATAATATACATGTAGCAATGTCATTCTTTTACACCAGACTGGCTGCATTTTTGCTATGTTTACGCACATAAATGGACATATAAAAAAATACAAATAATAATTTATATAACAATGCCATTCCCTTACGCAAGGATAATATCTACAAAATCCATGGCACATTTTGTCATTGCATATATAAATTTATTCTCACTATCAAGGAAAGTAAAATTTGGGGGACTAAGGGAAATATTGACGTACATTATTCCTCTATATATACATCATATAGGCTGGGTATATACAACTAAATAGACATAGTTGGCCTACATGGTGAACGGCGTGGTAAACGACATTGTGTGATATTAGCCCCTAATAGAAATAAAGATACGTTAAATTGGTAAAATGCAAGATATCAATAATTAGCGCGGATGTGTTTAGTTCACGTTGATTGATCAACATGCTGGTTTATTATTATCAAATCATAAACGTGGCATAAATATATATCTTAATAATATTATCAGGTCAATTCCAAAAATGACCATTCTGACTTTTGTAGTATTAGGAATTGTAAAGCATATATTGAATGACAAATTGAAAACTCAATAAGGATGAGCTGAGCTTTCTTTTGAGTTCTAATTTGGGTATTCATAAAATGAGAACATTTTTGTTCACCTTAAGCTGGGAATTGCAACAGCAATTCACACCTCAAGGCGAATAAAAATGAGAGGGGGTCGCTGGGGAGTGGAGTGTTGATAAAAGAAAAGATTTTTTAGGTCAATATACAGGGATGTGACTACATTCACGCACTAGAACGGTTGGCGTAAAAACGAGAGATCTCGCATGCGGACCATGCAAAGTGATGATATCGCCGATCACAAGCAATAACTCAGTGGATACAGGATCACGGCGGGCCTAGCTACTACTGCCGTGCTGAACCAAAAAGCAGCAACTGCTCCATTCACAAGTAAGCAGATACTGCCTTTTGGTTTTGAAGAGCACTACTCCGGTCATTCATTTGTAAAACTGGTGTTCAGTTTAGCATCACACGCCATCTAGCGATTGTCGTGACTGATTCAAATCTCAAACTTCTCTCCGAGTCGGAGTCTACCATTAATGGATGGCCCCGGCAAATTAAAACGGCGGTTGCGGATGTGCTGGCGCCTACCTCGCTGATAAAAATAAATAACACACCCTGACATGATGTTGGCTCCCGAACTCCTGATTTGGCAGCGATCTACCAACCGGTCCTGTTTAATGGGGCCAGTTATTTTTATTTGCACAGTATCGACGTTTACATACCTGGAGAAATACCAGGGCAATTGCAAAAATTGCAAAGAAACTATGCAAATATTTATTAGCATTAAAATGCGTTGCTTTGTTGTAAAACGTATTATGTGTTTCCTTCAAAGTGGTAGTCTGGCAGATAGACCCTTCCCATCGTTATAGTGTGGCTTTTTGTGGATATAATGTATTAATTAACCCTTTCAGCGCGTGGACCGTCTTTAGACGTCATAATCTGGGGCCTGTACCACTAACCAACTTAAAATTAAGATCATCTTAACTTTCTCTTATTTGTAGTAGAAAAGTTAAGATGATCTTATCTTTTCTAATGCAAATAAGAGAAAGTTCAGATGATCTTGATTTTAAGATGTTAAGTGGGATGGTCCCCAGAAGTCTAAAGACGGGGCCCGCTTTGAAAGAATTAAAATATTTTTAATGGCCGTTGACCCATAGCATGGGTATTCATGCTATCGGCGCATGTTTATATTCAAAGTATACAAATGTAACTAATTTTTACCCACCTGAAATTGTGGGTCGCGACAGCGAGACACAACTTCAAGTGGGTGAAAGTGTTTATTTTTGTACCAATGTTACTAATTTTCACCCACTCGAAGTTGTGGGTCGCGGCAGCGAGACACAACTTCAAGTAGGTGAAAATGTTTATTTTTGTACAAATGTAACTAATTTTTACCCACTTGAAGTTGTGGGTCGCGACAACGAGACACAAATTCAGGTGGGTGAAAAATTAATTTTTGTAACTTAGACCTAAGTTAGCATAATAAATAAGCAACGTTTATATCACGTTGTGCTACCTTATTTTATTCATTTTATAGATATCACTCTCTGAGGTATTTATCTCATTTTCATTCGTTTTGAGGTGTAGATTACTGCTGCAATACTCACAAGGAGGAATTTGAAAATCATCTGATTTTCCGAAATTTTGAAGTTATTAAAAAGTAAAAAAAATACCGTGCTGGTTTGCCGTGATCCGGAAATTCACGTTACTATTAATCCTTCGAGGATCAGCTTGAATAAATACAATTTGTAAAAGTTGTGCCCCGCCACAGCGATCCCCACGAATCCACGCGCCAAATTTGATTTATTTGACACCTAAGTATACGACAGTATCCCAGCAAACACAAAACATTTGTATAACATTTGTACAATGTTGGACCAACGTCGAATGCGTTGGGCCGACGTTGTACACATGTTATACAAATGTTTTCTTTTTACTGGGGTGACCTATAAAATCAATTTTAAACAAGCATAGCCATGAGTGGTGATGAAAGGATGTAGTTAGTGGGTCGAGGTACCACAGCAATGGAAATTATTTATGTGTTATCGTTCACTAGTAACTAAAGTGTGGTGAGTGCCACTCACACGAGTGACACTCATCACACCCTCAGGCTGCTGGGAACGACAGGAACACTCGAGCACGGCGTCAGCATCACATGGCAGATGTACACATTTATTACACTTCGTCCCCTTGGAGTTAGAAGGTGCTCAACTGCCACTTTAGAAAGTGGCAGTTGAGCACCTTCTAACTCCAAGGGGACGATTGTGGACTCATGGTCGAGTTGAAAAACAATATCACAATATTTGTGAATATTTCACACGGAAACATTCCTCACGTTCGATATGAGATATGATCGACATACCGTATGCATAATATAAATTATATATGTAATATAGTGAGCAATAAATTGAAACGGGTCGTTAAACAACAGTCTAGACTGCATCGTTCTTCAACTCTCTGGGGACCTATGATACTTTAAAATATAATTAATCAGGGAATTATTTCATTCCTTATAGTCCTTGCTTTTGTCATTTTGACAATCTTGAAAATTTCGGAAAATCAGGTGATTGTCAAACATTAGAGAGTGACCGTCATATATGAGCTGAATAAAATCATACAGAACATCGTGACAGCTCCAATGTGGAATGTCTGGAGGTCAAGTTTTAAAACCCTTTCACCGCCGGTGTCGCATATATTCGGGTTTTCGTTTTTTATTAGCACAATAAGTACCACCGTTTAAACATGTTAAAGATAAAATATGCCATCGATCAGCAATATTTAAAAACAGTTGACCTCCACTTTGTCAAATCTGGATAATTTTCACTCACTTGAAGTTGTGTATCGCGTCAGCGAGACACAATTTCAAGTGGGTGAAAATTCAAATTGAATAATTTGGCGGTTAAAGGGTTAATCTAAAAATCCGACGTGGTGATCCACCACGGTTTACCAACGTCAACGACGTTGATTCAACGTCGTATTTCGGTAGGACGCATGCTCTCGCTGGTAAAAATATTTTTTTATAATATTATAAATAATATAGTGTCTCGAAACTCTCCATGCCAAAATCAGGTTTTGTACCTGTCTACATCACAGTTTAGTGGTAAGTCGTATAAAACTATATGACTGTGTAGAACCGTATAATGTAACCAGACGTATAATTGTACGTCAGACGGTTCTACCCAGCAGAGACAAGACGTTGAATCAATGTTGGTTTGACGTTGGTCCAACGACCTGGAAGACGGTGGACCAACGTTGAACCAACATTGATTCAAAGTTTTGTGTATGTTTTGTATATTTTTGTATGTTTTGTGTATGTTGTGTATGTTTTGTGTACATAAAAAAATGATGTCAGACTAACAATTTATAACTCATGCTTATATATTATTTTTTAAACTTTTTGATGGTGATGGTGAAGGTGAGGATATATATTAAAACAAAGTAACATGAACAACTTTGCCGACATAATCCAGAATAAAAAACAACCGGCCAGATCTATGTGGTGTTGACGGTTGATCGATCGCCAGGCTTATAGGAATGCAGAATAACTTGACAGAATTCGAATCTGTCTGATGTCATTGTTTATCGATTTACATTTTGAGGCTGTAATATTATTATAATATATATGCTTGTAATATTTAGATTTATATAGCGGAACACGAGACATGTCGAATTATCAGGTGGCATACCTTCCCGGTAGACCCAAAACGTTGAATCAACGTTGGTTTACCGTTGATCCACTGTCTACGACGTTGAATCAACGTTGAACCAACATTGATTCATCATCTTGTGTCTGCTGGGAATTGTCTTCGTGCTAAACCATAACCGGTTGTTTTGACGGGCCTAGATAAACAATCTGATTATAAATAAAGATAAGTTGTATTCACAGCTAAATATAATATTTGAACTAATCATGCATAAATACAAGGAAGGCTGAAAAACGTCAGTATATAACCATAATAATCTTGTCGCACTGAGTATTTTAAAATTCTAGGCATTACTACACCTGCATAATAGAACAGCGCGAACGCTTTCTGGGAATACCCATAACTCGTTGTAAACCTACAGTGGACCACTCCAGCAAACACAAAGCATTTCTATAACATTTGTACAGACTCAGACACAGACTCTTTAATTTGTCATACATGTACAGTTTTTGACTAGTCAACGTCGAGGACGGTTGGTCGACGTTGTACCAAAGTCATACATATGTTTTGTGTTTTGTGCATAAACCTACACCACGTACATTATAGTGGTGAAAGTGTACTGTTATTTAGCTGTGCCGTCAATAGCATCAAATTCAAATAAAATCAACGTTGATCTATTCCCACTGGGCACACGACGTTGTTGCGACGTTGAATCAACCATTATTGACGCTGATTCAAAGTCGTGTGGCTATAGTGGGTTAAGATTATATCTCACGTTGTCATAGATCAGTCGTGACGCTACATCAACGTCAGATCAACGCCACTCTGACGTTTTACCATTTGCCATTGTAGATGGATTCTGCTATATAGGCTTACCCACCCTGTCGTGGACAGTGTTAATACCTCTGCCCACCGCAGGGTGGGTTAGAAAGATAAATGGTGTTCAATAAAGACTTACTTGGGATAATTGCGTCTCGGGTGGCACACCTTGCGGGTACGTGTATAGCATGGCAGATCAATCGGTACCTGGTATTCGAAGTGTTTTCATCCTGTTTCAATAAAGCAGAGAATATGATGACTGGCGGGCGCAACGCAACTGCCAGACTGATGGAGATGAAAATAATCCGAAGAAAAAGCGGATCACGTTTTCCAGAAATAATTCCAGCATGTGCATACCTGGAGCCGCATTATCGTGCAAGTTACGTATATCGTAGGCTTCGGATGGGGTCGAGATGGCCCCATCCGAAGCTTATGATATATCGTAACTTGTTCGATCATACTGGTGTAAAACACGTCTGGTGTATTTGTATGTGTACAATGGTCAGTAATACTGGTCAGTTGATATTGTATACGTAAGCTGTGGTCGCTATATATATATATCCTTCATGGGTTTCATTGTGCCACATTATGCAGTCGCTCTATATTATTATAACCAAAAACATAGAAGTGGCGAGACACAGGTAAAGAGCGGTAGCTGTTCACTTGAAAAGTGAGAAGTTACTGCTGTTTGACTTCACTCACAGATGATGCTACCTGTCCACTTCAATGGCCCAGCTGGCACAATATATAGTAGTATTCTGCTCTGCAAAGTCAGAAGGCAGTATCTGCTTACTTGAAAAGTAAGCAGATACTGCCTTCTGGCTTATTGCACGGCAGTATTGTTATTATACGGGTATGTGAATACATTTATACAATGTTTTTTTAAATAATATTTTAGAATACCAAGCCCATCTTGGGCTTTGATGTTTATCAGTTTGGATACAATTTCAATAGATGACGTCACATATAATCAGTCTAGATACAATATTAATACATAGTTGAATAATAATATACATGTAGCAATGTCATTCTTTTACACCAGACTGGCTGCATTTTTGCTATGTTTACGCACATAAATGGACATATAAAAAAATACAAATAATAATTTATATAACAATGCCATTCCCTTACGCAAGGATAATATCTACAAAATCCATGGCACATTTTGTCATTGCATATATAAATTTATTCTCACTATCAAGGAAAGTAAAATTTGGGGGACTAAGGGAAATATTGACGTACATTATTCCTCTATATATACATCATATAGGCTGGGTATATACAACTAAAGTGTTTTTCATCTTCAGTCGTATCATATACAGAAAAGACACATTGTCAATCTATTTTCTGGTCGCATATTTCGGTATCTGCCTGTCTCTACCTCTAAGGTAGAATAGCGTCACCCAAGTGTTGCAAAGCAAACATCGTAAATTGGCGCTGTGTGCGTTCAATGCTGGGCCAGCGCTTCCAGCGCTGGCCCAACATTGAACGTACACTGCGCAAACACCCGACATATGAGTGGTAAAAATATTTGAGAGATAAACTTGATCTTGCACCGGACATATTTTATTCTGTCACGAAACCTTTAGGATCTTTTTCAATTTCAGTTTCTATTCAGTCAAAATAAAACTAAACAAAACTATTATTATTACAGAAATGAATGTCAAGGCTGATCCATTAATTTATGATATTTAGCTATAGACCAATGGTTCTACAAGTATGCTTAAACTATTTTAAAAATGTGACATTGTCGGCAAATGGCCGACGCCCTCTGTCGAAGTGTCTTTAACACATTTTGGCTCCAGTGGTCACTAACACCACCACGAATTTCTGCATTGCCAGTACATTCTGTATGTCTTTTCAGTAATACAGAATGTCTTGAAGATGCATGAATATAAAACAGAGACTTTGGTGGGATTACTTTAAGCTTTGTTGTTTATGATTCTTCACTATCTATTCTGACATATAACAGTATAATTGCTTATATTTTATTATATGCCATGAACACTAAATCCTAAGGCCATATTATTAATATTACGACGTCAAAACAGGACAAGACAAAACAATACAAGAAATTTATTCTGGTATTTAAAATTTGGTATATGATTACTCTCTCTAAAGTGAGTCTAATGTATGAGCTGCAAAACTTGAGTAGGAATGTTAGCTATTTAGTGACTGGAGGACTATACCCGTATCTTTAAGACCGGCCTATGGCCGGTATCCTATCCAGTTTTTAGTACGGCCGGTATCCTATTAAGTTTATTTTGCCTGAGTTTGTGTTTCAGGTACTTAGGTTGAGTACTTTTGTCTTTAACAAGTGTTCAAAAAAAAATAGTCACGATTATATTTGAGGCTAAGAGCTTAGAGGAGTTTGGTTGGAATGATTACAAGCATTACATCATCATTGGGCCAATGATCGTGTTATCTGGTGTTTCTGGCGCCGGGCGTCACCAGCATAATGCAGCAGTTAGAAAACACGGTACAATCATCCAATGCTATTTCAATGACGGGTCAGCGTCGAAGACTGTGGGTCAACATTGAAACAGTATTGATTGAATGCCACGTGTTTGCGCAAAGTATACAACAGACCCGGTGATAGATTAGTGTTGGGCCAGCATCGTAGACAATTGACCGGTATTGTACTAGCAATGGCCTGCAATGCTGGCCCAACATTGAGCCGGAATTTGGTGGGTAGAACTACATCCTCTGTACGAGGTACATCGTAGGCAAGTATTGAATGAATCTTGGCCAGCACCGGCGATGGTGGTGGAAGGAATACACGTCGAAGATATATTTGAGCTTGTCTTCTTGGTTCTTTTATATCCTGGACATTTAGAATTCTAGCCCATGAGGAAGACTAATACACTGATTTTTTTTCTATAGCCCTCAAACAGACTAAAGCCGGGCCTCGCAGTTTGGGAACTCCTTTTTATTTCTAGTTATGTTATAATATAATATTATTTGTTGACAGTGATTGTGGGATGGTTGTTAGTGCTTTTACTTTTCGTTTCGGAAACACAGATCATTTTGGATGCTTTTGTCTGCTAACTGCAATATATTATACGTAGGCCTATACGCCACAAAAGCCACCCAGGAGAATCGTCAATCTTCACGAGGCAGCTGATAATCCTTCATGGGGATGGCCGGCGGCTAACCCATTGACCCCCGTTCAACAACCCAGTAAATTAAGATATCTTCTCAGTCCCACAATTGAGATTTTTGAATTAAGACGAAATTTGAGAGGAATGTATGATTAATTGCTCATCCAGGCAGCGCAAGATATCCACCTGATGCTGGCTTAATGCTGGCCCACCGTGTACGACGATAATCCAACATTAATCGAGCATTGGGTACATAGCTCATGTTTGCCTGGTAGCCTGGTAATTATTGTTATTCTGTGGATTATATTGTCTGAAGATATCGAAGCTGTGCATATGTAAACTATAGTTAAATTCTCAATAAATTCAATAATCAGGGTGAATGAATTTGCGTGGATTCTTCCGTCAACATATTTTTTTTTGAGCCAATTTTTATGACATTTCGCATACAGAATTGTCTAGTCATGCGGCGACTACTCAATTTCGTTAGTCCATTAGACATAACTGTAATGACATTATGAGACGAAGCTAGTGGGGTTATAGATGGCTACATTCTTTTTATTTATGGTAAATAGACAATTTATTTTAACTATTAATCAATGAGATTTTCGAGGTGGTCACCGCATCACTAGAAAATAGTGCTTGTGCAATTGCATGACAATTGGTTGAGAATTGACTGAGACATCAGTGATAATCATTCACGACTGTTAATCTAAATCCGACTAAATGAATTTTTTCATATTTAAAGGATGACAAATGAATAATTATAATATAAGAACACTGTCCTGTGCATGATCTGCCGGGAACTCATCACACAACTGATTAATAAATTCACCATCAGCCTCAGTGCTGCCTCAATTATGGATGAACATCGCAGACGCTCCGCCGAATTTGAGGCGGCAGACGTATAAGAAAATTATCCAGGAAATTGGTTTTCCAGGGAAGTACTTTCCTGGATATCTAACCGGAAAAGAAACATCACAAAGTCATCGCCGACGTCCGGCGATGTAGAAGCAAGCGGATCTATTGTCAATGATTTAATTTCTCCCCGGGGGTGGGGGTTGGTAATATTGCGTTCCCGCCGCATTCAAGTAGATTGGTCTGCATCCAATATGGATCTACAGAAAAAAATACTTGTCTTGAAAGTTGATGATACCAGGATTTGTGCATTGGAACTCTAGCTGGCATTGCAAGCCACACTGTCGTCGTCGTTTGTTTTGGTCCATGTTTTTTACACCAATTATTGTTTTGACTTCTCAAACCCAACACCTGTCTTTACACAGCCGTGAAAAGCCAAAAAGGCAGTAACCAGCAAACACAAAACATATGTATAACATTTATACAACGTCGGCCCAACGTCTTCGACGTTGGTCCAACATTGTATAAATGTTATGCAAATGTTTTGTATTTGCTGGGTAACTGCTTTCCTGAAGTAAGCAGTTACGCCTTTAGGCTTTGCGAAACGGAGCAGCATTCGTGTAATTTGCTCGCCATGGTCATGGAGTGAGTGACCAGAGGTCTTCTTAGCAGTGTGTTATTACACACACCGCCGCTGTCCCGCGCGGACGTGGTCATTTACTCAGCAGGCACGAAGCATTCACCCTGTCGGTTTAATGCTGGCGCAGCATTTAGCAGACATTGAGTCGTGCCTGCGAGGCGATCTTGTCACCTTCCTCGTGGATCTCATGTGTCAGAGTCGCATGTGGTCAGATCGTCTCACATAAGCTTATCGTCCCCACGGGATTAAAGCGACGTAATCGCCACTCCGGCAGTGACAGCCTGTACGTCTCTTTAGCCCTGTAACCACCGGTCCCGATTATATTCTGTTATTTATTTGTTTTATTAGCACATTGAGTACCACAGTTAAACATGTGAAAGAAAACACGTGACATAAATCAACAAGATTTGAAAATAATTAACCTTCGTTTTGTCAAATCTGAAAAATTTTCAGTCAATCGAAGTTGTGGATCCCGTTAGCGAGACACAACTTCAAGTGAGTGAAAATTCCAATTAAATAACTTTACCGTTAAATGGCTACATATATGTAACTGTTGGTGTTTTCGTAAGGGTTGATTTCGAATTTGACGAAAAGGGCAGATAGACATTGTATGTATCAATACGCAGATGCCTCGACTTTACTTGCCCAAGGCATGTGTTTGTGCCAGTTTACTGCTGCACATCATGGCTTTTGTTTTAAGGAAATTTTTGTCAGCTTTAAAACATATTTAATATGATACTTAGCTTTCAACTTTGACGACCGAATTCATGTTCTCAAGCCACGATGTTGTCGGTTTGCCTTGTGTATTTGCTTTGCCCGAAAAATCCAACATGGCGGTGAGTGAGACCATCCCGAACCCAAGGTCCGAAAAATGTCCATAACTTTTTATTAACTGTGCGACCTCTGAGCTGAGCATGCGGGCATGGAACTGAAATGTTACTGATTCTAAAAAACTTATTTTTGACCTGATTACTCCCCGATATTTTCCGATATGACAGTCCAAAGAAATGTCCCACGATTTTGTACGCGGTCAATCTGTGGCTGAAACCTGTTTCAGCCACTGGGGCTAGTTGTCGGTACACTGACGTCAGGTTTGCGTTTCTGCACACAAGAGAGGGGGTAGTAGCACTCTACATAGGACGCGTGGGACACGGGTTGGAGCTAGTATATGATAAAAGCGGGGATCACTCTGGATCCGCCTTTCACGTCATAAAAGAATCTCCTTACTAGGACTGATTTAATCTACGGATAAGAGTTGGATCTTTAATCTTATACACTGGCTCCCAGCATAACTAGGCGTGGACCAATGCTGGGGTAATGTTGGGCCACCGTCTTCGACGGTGGCCCAACATTATCCCAGCATTGGCACTTGGGTAGCCTGTTTGATACAACTGTGTGATTTATAATAATACACCATTCATGTCTGATGTATTCGAGGTAATTTTCATTTACTGTGATTCACATCTCAGAGTAAATGAAAAAGTGATGTAATTTCCTGGTAGGAAAGGGTTAATACAAAGATGGCGACATGTATGGCTGATTGCGTCAGTTTGAATTGCGCTGCAAACAAGGGGAAAACACACGGCAATCATGATAATGCCACAGGAACTCCGTGAGAACTAACCATATGTTTTCACCCATTTTTCACAAGTAGCAAGTATGAGATCCCAGCTTTCTACTACTTTTCAACCATATCCACTTATAATACCACCACCTATCACCATAAGGCGATTATTATACGTAATTAACTATCCACAAATTATATACTACCTCTCCACCAATTACCCCCTCTGACGATGGACCGACATTAGACGAGCATTGGTTCGATGTCTCATGTTTACTGCGTATCCTCATCTTTTTCGACATGTTAACTACAAGTATATTAGTCCAAGACAGCTATGACAGAAATAGTGTCAACCCACCACTAATTGCAACAGAAATTATTCCTTTACCAAAAATCTCATAAATTATCATAGCAAAATATATTAAAAGTCACATAGAATCGGGGTAGTGGAAGAGTGCCTAATTTGCATAAATCCAAAATGGCCGAAATGAAAATTGACTGAGTCTTATTTTGGCAATATCTCGGCTAATAATCAATGAAGAAACATGATTTTTGTATCTAATCTTATGTTTTTAGGGTCAAGGAATCCAATGAACACTTTATTGAACATCCTGGACATCCCGTTTGCACCACAAATTAAAATAGTTGGTATGACCATGTATGACGGATGTAAAATCACCTCAAATTTTGATTTTGTAACATGACCATAATATTATGCCTAGCTTGATTAATAATGACTTGATCATTATGGTTCTTTTATAATAAACATGTTATTGTATCAGTGGTTAAAGTTTCGCAACTCATCAGGGGGCCACCATCCAATCACCAGGGGGGCTGGAGTTTTTGTCGCGGACAAATTATTTATTTCAACCAAGCTCGGCGGCGCGCTAAAAATTTAAAATATTCTTACATGTCTATATAGAACAGTTCTTGACGTAAATTATTTATTTCACACAGATTCTACCCGAAATTAATTATTTCAAAAAACCTCCAGCCCCCGGTAGATTGAATGGTGCCCCCTAACGAAAAACATTAGAATGAACCTGTTGACACATTCAGTAGGCCTAACATATATAAGATAAGCTGTATTTGTAAATCACATAATATGCACCCCTTTTCCACACCCTCCCTCCCTCTACAAAATATAGTATGTCGAAGGTTGTGTGTGAAAAGGGGATACCTTCGATCAAACCAGGCAAATAATGCCACATTAAAACAATGCGATTATAGACGGATTCACATTAACCGTGGTGAATGATTTTCGTCAATTTCTCAGTCAATTCCTAACCGATTGTCATGCATGGTACAGGCACTATGTTCTATTCATGGGGCGACTACCCTGAAAATGTCATTGAAAAATATCACATAGTTTAAAAGTTAATCTATTTAACGTGTAATACATAAATCAAAAAGCCACCCTCTATAAACACATTAGCTTCGTCTCAGAATTTCATTACATGTCAAATGGTCTAACTTCTGAAATACTTTTCAGCGTAGTCGCGACATGAATGGAAACTACTGTGTGTAAAGGGCGGGGGCCCTAGGGTAGTGGTTAGCACCGCTGCCTTTCACGCTAGAGTTCGGGGTTCGGTTCCCGGTCTCGGCGGATTGAAAGAAACCAAAATGTTTCTTCCCCATCCACGTGTGAAAGTCAATATTGCGGGGAGCCTCCGTGACCGAGAGGTTGCGTGCTCGGCCTCAGACCGCCAGGGCTCGAATTTCGAATCTTGTGTCTGGAGGACAGTGTCATCTCAATCATCTCACCATCCTCAGGAGGTTCTCCTGGCCCAGTTTAGCCTATATGTGCACAAAGGTGGCCTAAAGCCCGATTCATTTCATTTCATTTCATTTACTGTGTGTAAAACTTCATAAAAATTGGTTTAAAATTGACTGAGGAATCCGCGAAATTCATTCACCGTGGCTGATGAATTTTCATCGCCTGGTTTTTATGAAATATTATAAATGATGTTACCGCAGCGTGATAAACTGTTTAACGGTTGCACAATAACCATGTTATCGTAATACTATCAGACTTAGATATTGCTATGTCTCGCAAATATTGAGTTATATATGTTTGGGTTACTAAGACTAGAACAACTGCGTTGACGCACAGTTATAATCAAAGATCAGCCGTATAGTTATAAATTAAACCAAGCGAAATAATATGCATAGTTATATGTGTCCCTTTTTTATAACGTAGTATGTAATTATTTACACATACTATGAACAATATCAACGTCACCTATAAACATAACCGTTTAATGGCTGCACTAAAACATTAACAGTAATATAGCAAATGCCAGCCATAGCTAAATAATGATATCGTCCATACAGTTATGGAAGTAGCGAATCTAATCTTGCATTTGTATCTGACCTTGAGGGCATCCGTTAGAGCTGGATCTTTATCTGTTATGATTGGCAAGTTCGTCTTCCTTGCTGCACCAACCCCAGTCCAATAAAATCAGTGTATTCAAATGAGTCAAAAATGAGGTATTACTTAAGATTCTAGGGCTTGACTATGACTTTATGATGAAACTTTTGCAATCTGAGATGGTTAAGCGTCTCACCAGGTTTACCTTTGTATAAAGCGACTAGAGCGTCTTCACCTGTAGATATCACGTCAGCCTTTGAGCTATTATTAGCTCATTGAAAACTAGCCCACTGTTCCCGAAATACTGCACTGGTGGATAGGATTGTCAATGCTGCTTTTTTGCCAATCCTGACGCCAGATGTGGTATACCATCTAATAATGTGATGCATAAACGACACATTTATGTACACTTCTGGACCAACTGTTATTCTCAATAAAGCAATACTCCAGCATTTTGGTGGATGATTTTCTCCCTGCTTTGGCTTGGAAGCATACCGATAAGTGGGTTTGTATCATCGCCAACCACGACTGTTGGGCTTGGTGTTTTCTTGAAGCCGCTATGGCAGTTTGCACTTTTACCAGATTTATTTGTTAAACATGTTAGAAATGATCTTCCCGTTTCCCCTTAAAGACCACAGAGTCTAAAACTTATACAGTTGCACCTCCATAGATACTAGGGAGTTTCTGGTGAACTACATAAACACAACCATTGGTGTTCCATAGTGGTTGCTGACATACTTTTTTACATAATGCATGCATGTTTCTTCATGTGCGCTTCCTTTACACAGAGAGACTCAATAGAGTTGAGAATCTGTAAAGGGTACACAGACTTTTCGCCCCATAGTCAGTTCGCACCATTTTCAAGGAGACGTTTCGCCCCCAACTTATACTTAGGAAAGACGTTTCGCCCCCTTCCCATAAATAGGAAAGACGTTTCGCCCCCGTCTTCATAGTTCAGGAAGACGTTTCGCAACCAAGCCAGTTTCAGAAAGACGTTTCGCACCCAAACCATATTTCGGAAAGACGTTTCGCACCCAAATCATATTCCAGAAAGACGTTTCGCACCCAAACCATATTTCAGAAAGACGTTTCGCCCACAAATCATATTTAAGAAAGACGTTTCGCACCCATTTCATTATTAGGAAAGACATTTCGCCCCCTTTTCATATTTTTCACCCCCTAATCTGAAAGACGTTTCGCCCCCTATAGTCATAATTTGGAAAGACGTTTTGCAGCCTTTTCATTATTAGGAAAGACGTTTCGCTTGCTATTCATAAATAAATCAGCATGATATTCGTTTTTAAGAAAGACGTTTCGCACACTAATCATAAAACAGCATAAAATTGTGAAGATTGCCGTCCCATTTATTATTAAGAAAGACATGTGTGTGTGCCCACTTAGGCTACTTTAATCGTTGTTCATGCATTTTACTATCACTTACCGTTTTCATTCCTTGATTCAGCCACTTTAATTGTTTGTGCTATCGATCTGATCGCCGACCTAAATTTGGAACATAAATAATTTAATGCAATATTGTAAGTTGTATTACACTAACGTAAATAAATTTGAAGGCTGATTATTTATTTTTAGAAATATATATAGGGGCTATAGGTTCTTAATTTGAGGAGGGGGCGAAACGTCTTCTCTGGGGTGTGAAACGTCCTATCAGAACGGGGGCGAAACGTCTTCTCTAGGGTGCGAAACGTCCTATGAGAAAGGGGGCGAAACGACTTGCCTAGGGTGCAAAACGTCCCATAAGAATTGGGGCGGAACGTCCTATAAGAATGGGGGCGAAACGTCTCACATAAGGGTTCCAAATGTCTTAATTTAGAGAGGGGCGAAACGTCTTCCCTAGGGGGCGAAACGTCTTAATAGGGGGCGAAACGTCTCACATAGGGGGCGAAACGTCTTCCGTGGGTGGGAAACGTCTCACAGGGGGGCGAAACGTCTTAAGCTGGGACAAGTCGTCACGGCGACGGGGGCGAAACGTCTTGAAGATGGGTGCGAAACGTCTTGAGGGGGTGGGGGGTGGCGAAACGTCTATGGTGCGAAATGTCCTGGAGCCATTTGGCCACAAGGTGCAGTAGGTCTAGGCTATAAATCGATTGCGTCACTACCCAATCTCCACCCTCAGGGAATGCCTTTAGGGAGCCCTTTAACCGAGACCAAGTCAGTGGACGCCATTTTTTTAATTTTAAATGTTTGTTCACATTTTGTTTGATTTTTAACTGTCGAAGTAACTTGTCAGAGGTAAGTTCAATGTTTTTTTATTCATTAATGACTAATCTTGGATTTCACCTTAAATATTTCAATGGCTGTTTTACTCATTTTTTGTAATTTTATGGCATTTTATGGCAAATGTCTCTCTTGTTCGAGAATGGGCTATTTACAGATTTTCATGCTGTTTGGTGCATTTGGACAGACGATTCAGGGAGGATTTGGACACTTTTCAGAGAGGAATTGGACACTTGGAGGAGGACTTTGACAATGTCCATATCCTCCCCCAAATCATTTGCCCAAATCCTCCCCACAGCATGAAATTCATTATCCCAATAAATAAAGTTATGAAAGGGCTCAGATAATATGACTATCAATGAACTTGGGTGAGGATTTGGACATCTAGCCATGTTATTCTTCTGCATAGCATGTTAAAAACACATATGGCTATCCATAGGCATAGTGAGTCTCTTTCTTTAGGCAAAATATGAGCTTTATCACATGAACATAGTATGAGAAAAAGAAAAAAAGCTGACAATTTCCAAATCCGCCTGGGTCTCCCCTATAAGCCGGAGATTCATTCATGCCACTTCCTCTCGTCGAACCATCTGTAGTTTTCAGGTTTCTCATCAACACTTA
Source organism: Flabesymbios commensalis (assembly GCA_964017125.1). Lineage (NCBI taxonomy): Eukaryota > Metazoa > Annelida > Polychaeta > Terebellida > Flabelligeridae > Flabesymbios > Flabesymbios commensalis. The sequence goes on from OZ024902.1 coordinate 82,474,160, forward strand.
ATCAATGATTAAGACAGTCGACAAGTCAGCCTAGAACCTGTCATTTCTTCTGATAACATGGTGGCCATCATAGTGATGGGCGATCAAAATACGTGAAATTTTACGCATTCGTCATATACGACAATCACATTTATGTTGTGAAGAGACGAGATGCTTAATGATGTGCTCATCCGATTCCTTGACCCCAAAAACATATGGTTAGACACCAAAATCATAATTCTACATTGATTATTAGCCGAGATATCGCCAAAATAAGACTTAGTCAATTTTTTTTGGTGGCCATTTTGGATTTATACAAATTAGGCACTCTTCCACTATTGCGATTCTTGGTGACTTTTGATATTTTTTTTCTATAACACTTTCTGAGACTGTTGCTGAAGCAATAGTTTATGTTGCAATTAGTGGTGGGTGATTTCATAGTTTGCCTGAACTATATCCTGTCACAAAGGCTATGATCCGAGGCTTTGTCTTCAGTTGTGGTATACAGATTTCGAGGAAGAAAAATGGCTTAGGGCTTTCTCAGCCTTAGAACCGCCAGACCCCGAATTTTGTATCATGTGTCTACTGCATGAAGACACTGTCATCCGATTTATTTCACCATCCCCATAAGGTTACAATCTCCCTGTATAGCTGGCATACGCACAAAAGTGGCCAAAACACATTCATTCATTCATTGGTTTGTTCGTTCGTTCGTTCGCTCGCTCGCTCATTCATTAATTCATTTATTTATTTATTCATTTATTCATGTATTCATTTATTCGTTTATTCGTCTATTCATTTATTTATTAGCTCATTTATTCATTTATGTATTTATTTATTTATTCTTTTATTCATTTATTCATTTGCTCATTTATTCATTTATTCATCTGACGTCTGTAGACGTCATATTCGGACGTTTGAAGACGGTCTCAGCACTGACAGCATTAAAATAATTATAATGGGCGTAGACCCATAACATAGGTATTCAAATGAAGCGGAGAGAGCTAACTAAGACATTTAAGATGATTTCAAATTGAAAAACCCTTTGGCCTCCATGGTTTATGCAAAAATATTTCAGCGTTGTAAGGGTCAACAATACTGCATGTAAGGTGTCAACATGTTTAGAATCAGAGAGTCCATCCTCTGTGATGGTAGCCCACGGTAGCCTAGCTGTCCACTATGGTTTTTTGTCTGAGTACTTCAGCTGGGAGCGTCTTCTTTTGTAACGTTTATTGTACTTGAGTCACTCTCTAATCCCCTCTACTGTACCAGATAAAGGGAATCACAAGACGCACACGCCATGCTAAATCATACTGTATTTTGCCAAGATTTGTCTCACTGTTTTTTCTATGCAATCAATCATCACAAACCTGAATGCATGTCATAAGCAGAGCAAATCCCAGGAGACACCAGGCACTAGTCTATTCTTGCTTTATTGTCCTCGACGGTGGTCCAGAAAAGAAAATCTTTACAGCAATGTTTTTTTTATGGTAGGGCCTATAATAGGGCGATGTTTTGAAAATTGATTAATTTCAGGTATATGCTAATTTGCATATTTATCTTCGTGGTCTTTTGTTTTCGCTAGGGAAGATCATGTGAATGGATAGAGCATTGCAACACCTACCCAGTAAAAACAAAACATCTATATAACATTTGTACAATGTTTAACCAACGTCGAAGACTTTGAGCCGACGCTACAAATGTTTCATGTTTGCTGGGGCACTGGGGTGGAATGGTTGAAGGCCTGTACGATGTTAACAATAATTTATTTGCATTTTCGCATTTAAAGCCAGCAAAAAAGTCAAGTATCTGGGATCAAAGTTCACAAAAATATTCACTTGATCTAGTTAGTTGACCACGTTGGCATTAAGAATAATTAATTAATTAATTGAAATGGCTGCAAGCACACTCTGAAATCGTTTGCATTCGTATCAGAAGATATTTTTAGAAGAGATATTTCAAAATTGTACACTAGATTAGGATTATGTAGAAAAGATTATTGATCATAGAGTCTGCTTGAGGTGCCAAGTATTTTTATCTAAATATTTTCTTGCGTTCGTACGTTTTTCATCGTACAAGTTTTAATTATTCGACCTGCTGTAAAAATGCTCAGTCTCATCGCTCATCAAATGTACTCGAGCCATCATGTCCTTGCTATGAGATATACCGTTCTACATCTGGATCTTCTGATAGCGACATCTGATCGTCTTAAACCCCTTTAACCTTTCAAGCCTGGGTTTACCATTGTCATCTTCATCCTCTACAAGCCGCGAATTGCTGTCGCAATTCTCGACTTGTAGTGGATGAAGATGACTTGAAGTGGGTGACAATTTAAAGAAAATTGTCATGTATTGGTAAAACAGTTTCATGGTAATGTCCCTTCCAAAACCTTCAGCTATAGGGGAATCAATTGTGTTTTCAGGGATGTAAAATGATGCTTTAATGCATCGTGAAGGCTTGAGGGGGTAAAGTACTAAACATATCCACAGCCGCTTTTAATCTTTCTGTATGTCCCTAAAAAAAAAATTAGTAAGTTAAAATTAGCCTTAAATTTTCAAGTGGGTAAAAATTCAAGTGAGTGAAAAAATATAATTTTTTATAACGTATCGTGTTAATGGTTAATGAAAGTATCATTGTCCTATCTCATCGCTATTTCAATGCTGCTTTATATATTTCTTGATAAAATAAATTATAAATCTGAATCTGATAACCATGCATAATGTCAAAGCTGACAATTACACATTGAGACCCTTATCAACCAGAGTGTCGTATGCCACTGGGGATTCTGGCCAGTCGTCCTCGAAGACTGCCGATTTAGGTCCAAGTCTTGTATTCTACACCCGACCAATCGGAGCTCAGTGTTTCAGCATGTCACATGAAGAGATCGCCCAATCACAGCCGTTATTCAGTCGATATAGAAATCAGGGGGTAGAATACGAGACTTGGGCCGGGATTTGGCCCTTTTATCACTTCTGGGGCATACTTCTATATCTAAATGGGATCGCTTTTGCTTCAAGAAATCTACACATCGAACAAAAAACTTTCATCCGTCGTACCGTAATAAAATATTCCCGCACTCCCCTCACTGGTGTAGATGGAACAATAAATATTCCCCTTTTATCTCCTGTAATATATCAAACACTGTTTAATGGGATTGGATTTATCGACCCAGACAAAAATACAATCACTAAACGTTCTCTTCGGGCAAACATGTATCAGATCATATCCTTGTGTTAGCCAGGAAACCACTGCCGGTTTGATAAAAATCGCTTGTTTGCCATCATAGAAGAACTGCATCCGGCATTGAGCGAATTAACCCTTTAAGCCCTCACGATGCATTAAAGCATCATTTTACATCCATGAAAACAGACTTCATTTTCTTACAAATGACAGTTTTAGACTGAAAATTTCCATGAAACTGGTTTACCAATACATGACAATTTTCTTTAATTTTTCACCCACTTCAAATCATCTTCATCCACTTCAAGTCGGGAATTGCGACAGCAATTCGCGGCTTGTAGTGGATGAAGATGACAATGGTAAACTCAGGCTTGAAAGGGTTAAGTGACCAACACCTAGGATTTCTCATGGGGTCGATGGACATTGTGGTCAGACACGTTGGTATTAAAGCTAAGTGACCCGATGCGAGACTATTAAGCATGGTTTGTATTTGCTGTTATCCAATCGACTGAAGCTGGATCTTTAGACACACAGCAGATACTTCCTTTTTATCCCCCGCCCGTAGGGGAAGGGGGATTTTAGTCGCGCCAGGATTCTGTCCGGCGTCCGGCGTCCGGTGTCCGGCGCAAAAATACAAAAACTACTGGTCAAATCTTTTTGAAATTTTAACACGACATTCGTAGCAACATGGGGATGTGCAAGTGATTTTTTAGAGATGCTACCAAAATTAAAAATGGCCGCCAGAGGGCAACTCTAAATTTTTTTGTGGGCGCAAAAACTACAAAACTTAAGGAAAGTAATTATTCAAATTTTACTATCACATTTCCCACGATATGTAGATGTGCAAGTGATGTTTTTAAGGTTTTACTGAAATTCAAAATGGCCGCCATAGATAAACTTCATATTTTCTTGTGGGCGCGAAAACTGAATAATTGAAATCAGTAATAATTCACATTGTACAATCACATTACCCACCATCCGGAAATGTGCATGTGATTTTACTGAAATTTAAAATGGCCACCACAAATCAACTTTTTAAATATTTGTGACCGCAAAAAGTCTAACCTAATTTATGGCGGGGGATGATATAGGACTTCAGTCCTCTTGTTGATTTTGCTTTACAAGTAAGCAGTTACTGCCTTTTGGCTTTGCAGAGCAGCATGGCAGCATGGCAATTCTCACCTCAAATTGAAGGAAAACAAGTGGTAGGCTAGGCGCTAAATTTTCATTTTGATAAGTAGTTAATGATTAGAGCCATTGTATAATACTAATGATGATGATTAATTATTTCTTATAAATGACACATAATTATGTGCATTTTACACACAATGCCCCTGGTCACTGGACCTGTTAATGCATGTACCATCTCTACTCCCAGGGGAGCATACACTATTGCAATCATTACGGTGCTGGGATTTCATCTTACATAATGCAATCAGTTTTCTTTCCTATCAGTTACTCATTTACACATGAATGTAGGATGTAGTGTCTTTCTCAAGGAAACGACATCGAAACAACGATGTCTCAATGTTAAGAGGGAGAATATGATATTTATCTAAAAACTTATCCCAAACTGTGATATAACCCGCACGACAGGCAACAGCTATTTCAAAGCACTACGCTCTAACCATTGTGACGCGTCCCTCTCTACATTTTTCGTGGTGTTGAATTACTTGACCGAAACCAAGACATAATAATGCTGAATATGTGTTAAAATACATTTCCAATAATTATATCTCGGTTTGATGAATCAACCAAAAAGGAAGGAAGGGAGGCAATAAGGAAGGAAAAATGGAAAGAAGGAAGGTAGGAAGGAAGGAAGGAAGGAAGGAAGGAAGGAAGAAAGGAAGGAAGGAAGGAAGGAAGGAAGGAAAGAAGGAAGGAAGGAAGGAAGGAAGGAAGGAAAGAAAGAAGGAAGGAAGGAAGGAAGGAAGGAAGAAAGGAAAGAAAGAAAGAAGGAAGGAAGGAAGGAAGTAGGAAGGAAGGAAGGAAGGAAGGAAGGAAGGAAGGAAGGAAGGAAGGAAGGAAGGAAGGAAGGAAGGAAGGAAGGAAGGAAGGAAGGAAGGAAGGAAGGAAGGAAGGAAGGAAGGAAGGAAGGAAGGAAGGAAGGAAGGAAGGAAGGAAGGAAGGAAGGAAGGAAGGAAGGAAGGAAGGAAGGAAGGAAGGAAGGAAGGAAGGAAGGAAGGAAGGAAGGAAGGAAGGAAGGAAGGAAGGAAGGAAGGAAGGAAGGAAGGAAGGAAGGAAGGAAGGAAGGAAGGAAGGAAGGAAGGAAGGAAGGAAGGAAGGAAGGAAGGAAGGAAGGAAGGAAAGAAGGAAGGAAGGAAGAAAGGAGTACCTTCGTTCGTTTGGTCGTCTGTCGGTCAGTTGTTCGTACGTCGGTTTGTCGGTCTATCGGTAAGTCTGTAGGTCTGTAGGTCAGTCGTAATACACAGTGAGCTACCAAAGAAAATCGATATTTTGCATTATATTTCCAATCAGAAAACTCCCGTTTTGTATCCTCTATGTAGGATATAAACTTAACACCTGACTCCACTTTTCTCTCCTGTTAGTTATCCATGCATCCATCTAGATACGGGTGGGCGTGGATGATTGCATCAGGATCCCGGCAGACACGATACGTTGAACCACTACTAGTTTGATGTTGGTTCAGCGTCGTAGACGCTGGCCCAACATCAAACCAGCAGTGATTCAACGCCACGTGTTCGCTAGGATGCACCAGGTGCGTCAGGGTGCTTCTGCGGCATTTGGCTGGATTACAGCATAACATGGAACATATGATGGGACCTGATTCATGTCAGACGGCTAGATGGATTCTGAGCGTGATCAGGAAACATATTCATCGCCGTGCGCTGTGTGCATGGTGTAACACAAACAACTAGTTTTTATTGTAAGCGTTTGCTCGTATCTGGTGGTGTGGGCCATCCAAATATTGGTTAAAGGCCATGTCACGCTGTCACGCAGGCCCTACTCTGTTAGGTAGATCTCCGCACGTTGTCCACGATTCAATATAAAGTTGCCGAACCGAGAGAAGGACGCGGAATCTGCCCTTAATACTCATTTACGCCCCTTCCCACGTGAGGTCTGTATTTGATAAATGTTAATCTGATGTTGATTTATTGCTGGGCCGACATCGTAGACAGTAGCCCAACAGTAAACCAACATTAGTTCGGTATAGATTGTCCCCCAATGTTTACCTGCAGTGTCTTTGTCCCAGACAAATGTACACCGCGTAGTATGTGTAGTATAGAGACATGCCTACGAAGGGTGCACATGACACCAGGTGCCATCTGTTAGCGCCGCATAGCGATTGATGTCAGTCTCCAAGGAGCGCGAAAACCAGGAGCTGCTCGTGTTCAACGAACACTTTGCCAGTCAGAATAAACGGTGCCCGACATTAACCCAGCACCGTACCAACATATAGTGTGGAAGGATGGAAGGAAGGAAGGAAGAAAGGAAGAAGGAAGGAAGGGAGGAAGGAAGGAAGGTAGGAAGGAATGAAGGAAGGAAGGAAGGAAGGAAGGAAGAAGGAAGGAAGGAAGGAAGACAGGAAGGAAGGAAGGAAGGAAGGAAGAAAGGAAGGAAGGAAGGGAGGGAGGAAGGAAGGAAGGAAGGAAGGAAGGAAGGAAGGAAGGAAGGAAGGAAGGAAGGAAGGAAGGGAGGGAGGGAGGGAGGGAGGAAGGAAGGAAGGAAGGAAGGAAGGAAGGAAGGAAGGAAGGAAGGAAGGAAGGAAGGAATGAAGGAAGGAAGGAAGGAAGGAAGGAAGGAAGGAAGGAAGGAAGGAAGGAAGGAAGGAAGGAAGGAAGGAAGGAAGGAAGGAAGGAAGGAAGGAAGGAAGGAAGGAAGGAAGGAAGGAAGGAAGGAAGGAAGGAAGGAAGGAAGGACGGAAGGAAGGAAGGAAGTAAAGAAGGAAATAAGGAAGGAAGGAAGGAAGGTAGGAAGGAAGGAAGGAAGGAAGGAAGGAAGGAAGGAAGGAAGGAAGGAAGGAAGGAAGGAAGGAAGGAAGGAAGGAAGGAAGGAAGGAAGGAAGGAAGGAAGGAAGGAAGGAAGGAAGGAAGGGATGAAGGGATGAAGGAAGGAAGGAAGGAAGGAAGGAAGGAAGGAAGGAAGGAAGGAAGGAAGGAAGGAAGGAAGGAAGGAAGGAAGGAAGGAAGGAAGGAAGGAAGGAAGGAAGGAAGGAAGGAAGGAAGGAAGGAAGGAAGAAAGGAAGGAAGGAAGGAAGGAAGAAAGGAAGGAAGGAAGGAGTACCTTCGTTCGTTTGGTCGTCTGTCGGTCAGTTGTTCGTACGTCGGTTTGTCGGTCTATCGGTAAGTCTGTAGGTCTGTAGGTCAGTCGTAATACACAGTGAGCTACCAAAGAAAATCGATATTTTGCATTATATTTCCAATCAGAAAACTCCCGCTTTGTATCCTCTATGTAGGATATAAACTTAGCACCTGACTCCACTTTTCTCTCCTGTTAGTTATCCATGCATCCATCTAGATACGGGTGGGCGTGGATGATTGCATCAGGATCCCGGCAGACACGATACGTTGAACCACTACTAGTTTGATGTTGGTTCAGCGTCGTAGACGCTGGCCCAACATCAAACCAGCAGTGATTCAACGCCACGTGTTCGCTAGGATGCACCAGGTGCGTCAGGGTGCTTCTGCGGCATTTGGCTGGATTACAGCATAACATGGAACATATGATGGGACCTGATTTATGTCTGACAGCTAGATGGATTCTGAGCGTGATCAGGAAACATATTCATCGCCGTGCGCTGTGTGCATGGTGTAACACAAACAACTAGTTTTTCTTGTAAGCGTTTGCTCGTATCTGGTGGTGTGGGCCATCCAAATATTGGTTAAAGGCCATGTCACGCTGTCACGCAGGCCCTACTCTGTTATGTAGATCTGCGCACGTTGTCCACGATTCAATATAAAGTTGCCGAGCCGAGAGAAGGACGCTGAATCTGTCCTTAATGCTCATTTACGCCCCTTCCCACGTGAGGTCTGTATTTGATAAATGTTAATCTGATGTTGATTTATTGCTGGGCCGACATCGTAGACAGTAGCCCAACGGTAAACCAACATTAGTTCGGTATATGTTGCCCAGTGTTTAGCTGCAGTATCTTTGTCCCAGACAAATGTACACCGCGTAGTATGTGTAGTATATGAGCGAGGCCTACGAAGGGTGCACATGACACCAGGTCCCATCTGTTAGCGCCGCATAGCGATTGATGTCAGTCTCCAAGGAGCGCGAAAACCAGGAGCTGCTCATGTTCAACGAACACTTTGCCAGTTAGAATAAACGGTGCCCGACATCAACCCAGCACCGTACCAATATATAGTGTTTTATTGTGAAATTTAACTTCACCAAAGTATGGTCCAGCGTCTGCGACGTTGGCCTTAAATTAAACCAACATTGTGTCTATTCCGTCAGCGTATGTTTCACAGGCCTGGAGTGAGGGAGAGGTCGGGTTAAATCCTATTGTGACTTCACACACTGAATCAATGTTGTTTTAGCGTTGGTCCACCGTCTACGACGCTGGACCAACGTTAAAACAACATTGCTTCGACGTCTTGTGGCTGCTGGTCGACCTCACACACTGACCTCACACACCGTGGCCGGATTTGACATTTATTCCTCACCTTGTCGGGATATGGGCGGTCACCTCTGATCTCACTCAGACGGGATCTTTTTTTGTAATCATGTTCTACATCCACATTGCACAGTAGCTTATCTGATGTGCAGTAAACTAAGACTGAGTTTGGTCACCTCATAAACATTTAATTGGGAGCCTATCTGAGCTCGTCAGACAGCGTTCGAGCCCGAATCATGGCGATCAGAGGGGGGAATGTTCTCTCTCGGTGAAATCTCCTTTAACAAAGGAAACATGTTATGTGACAGATGAGAACACATGCAGTAACATAGAACAATAATAATACAACTACTATAATACAAGAAATAAGTATAATGTGCATTCGAAGTCCTAATCTTTTATATCCCCTGGACACGCGACGTTGCATCAAAGTTGAATCAAGGTCAATGATAACAATTCAACGCTGTGCAACGTCGTGTGACTAAATCGTCATCTTCAAGTAAAAAAAATGTGCAGAATTCGTCTATTCTGCAAAGCCAAAGGGCAGTACGTATCTGTTTATTTTTAAAGTGAGCATATACTGCGTTTTGGCTTTACACTACAGCATTCACGCACGTTGCGCCGATGTTGGTTTAATGTTGGACCCTATATATTTCGAATCCTTTGTCTGGAGGGCAGTGTCATTTCATTCATCCTCGCAATCCTCAAGAGGTTCTCTCATGGCCCAGTTTAGTCTGTGCGTTCAAGAAGGTGGCCTAAAACATTCACTCACTTTTATCACTGCAGCACGTGTTTGCAGGAAAAACGTAATGACCGATGTAAACTAGTTTCACCGAGATGGGATTGCTGGTGAGATATCAACTGATTGAATGTTTAATTACCCTTTAACCGCGAAATTATTCAATTTGAATTTTCACCTACTTGAAGTTGTGTCTCGCTGACGCGATTCACAACTTCAAGTGAGTGAAAATTGACAAAATGGAGGTCAACTGTTTTCAAATATTGCTGATTGATGTCGCATTTTATCTTTGTCACATGTTTAAAAGGTGGTACTGAATGTGCTAATAAAAATGAAAACCCGAATATATGCGACACCGGCGGTTAAAGGATTAAGATCCAAGTCAAATCTGGTAAAGGGAACCAGCGGGCCGGAACGTGCTGCACTGATAGCCGCGTGTCTGTCTGCCATTCTATTACATCACTCATAAGATCAATATCGTCTAACCCCTTAACCATCAAAGCGCTGAAATGTGTTTGTAGAAACCATGGAGAGCAAAGGGTTTTGTCAATTTAAAATCATTTTAAAGGTCTTAGTTAGCTCTTTTCGCTTCATTTGAATACCTCTGTTACTAGTATGGGTCTACGTCCATTACATTGTTTTTAACTCTTTCAGTGCGGGGAGCGTGATTTTTATTTATGTAGCTTCATCAATAATTCAACCTTGGTAATTTAAAGAATCAACAAGGCAACGATCCAACACAAAGATCACTACTGCCGAAAACATACTCTAGCGCCTGCCAAGCCCATTTTCCATGTACGTACGGAAGAGGTTTCTCATATTTAGAAATTAGCCGATCCTACTATCAGAAGATGAACAAAATAAATGAAATGTGACATCCAACTAATACTCTAACTTTACAATATATAAAATATGACTTGGATTCCTAATATCACTCGGCGTTCCTCTTTGAATTTTTTACTCACCCTATGTTATGGGTCTACGGCCATTATAATGTTTTAATGTAATTCTTTCAGTGCGGGGAACGTCTTTAGGTGTCAGATTCTGACGTATAAAGACGGTCTCCGTGCTGACAGGGTAAAGCACCATTTTACCCACCAACACGATTATAATCATTTTAATTGCTTGTATTGGCATTTGCATTCAGGAGTGAAAGGTAGGCTCCTATGTTTATTCAAGATTAAATGCAAATAATTATCATCAAATTTGACATATATGAAAATATGTTATCCACTTGAAGCTGTGGGTCGCGGTTAACCCTTTAACCGCCGGTGTCGCATATATTCGGGTTTTCATTTTTTATCAGCACATAAGTACCACCTTTTAAACATGTTAAAGATAAAATGTGACATCAATCAGCAATATTTGTAAACAGTTGACCTCCATTTTGTCAAATTTGAATAATTTTCACTCACTTGAATTTGTGGATCGCGTCAGCGAGACACAACTTCAAGTGGGTGAAAATTCAGATTGAATAATTTGGCGGTTAAAGGATTAAGTGGGTAAAATATAAATTAGATAACTTGGCGAGCAAAGGGTTAGTATGATTTAGGCTATCACATGCATTATGTATGGTTCGTGTCCCCTCTGATACATATGCAAGATGTGTGTTAACATTTCAATTGAAAACATATTAATATGTATACTGTAGGTTCTTCTGTTCTGAATTATCATCAATTTTTATCAGTTTTTTTTCTATGCCAAAATCCTTCCACAGTATTAGATAAAGTGTGGTGATTTTTTTTATTTATGTGTCTTTATCAATAATTCAACCTTGGTAATTTAAAGTATCAACAAGGCAGCGATCCAACACAAAAATCACTACTGCCGAAAACATACTGTAGTGCTTGCCAAGCCCATTTTCCATGTACGTACGGAAGAGGTTTCTCTTATTTAAAAATTAACCGATCCTACTATCAGAAGATGAACAAAATAAATGAAATGTATCATCCAACTAATACTCTAACTTTACAATATATAAAAGATGACCTGGCTTTCCTCTTTGAAAACCTTACTCACTAAATATAATCAATACCGCTTTTTTTGTGAATCGCTTCACTTTACTGATCTTTCTTTTTTCCGAACACTCTGATTCAATCTGATGGTGTTGACCCGCGCCATCCATCTCTATCTTATTCCCAGCACACACGAGCCGCCAATACAATGTCGGCTTGATGCTGGGCCAGCGTCGCAGAAGGTGTACCGACATTAAACCGACATTAGATCGGCGTTTGGTGTCTACTGGGTTTGTAAAAGAGGCAGATCACCCACTGAACCAATGTTTTTTTAATGCTGGGCCAGCGTCACAGACGCAGGCCCAGCATTAAAATAACAATGGTTCAACGTCTGGAGTTTGCTGTGTGGGGAGTGTTCAGATTCCCTACATAGTTAGCCTACCTCTCCCGATTTTTTTTTCAAAATAAACCCCTCAGCCACCGCCATCTATGAGTTTAGTCGCGTCTCCAGGTGTGTGCCGGGCCTCAGGAAAACCAAACACCTCATGCTCCCTATAGACATGGATTAAAAATTCAGGATAGACACATCTGCGACGTCAAAAATGTTGCTGATATTATCTCATTCTAAAAAAACATTTCGAACAGAAACCCATCGACGTATTTTCAGAACATTTGCGACTACTTGAATAAGCGCATATTTAAATTATTATCATGTGGGACATATTCCGAAAATACATTTGTAAAGAAATACATTTGGGTATTATCCATTGTATGGGGATCGATGTAATATTTTCGAATTATTTTTTGAAATCTTAGATTTATCTACATATTAAAATAAAACCAAAAAAAAGCACATTTTCATAATTCATATTGCCACCTGTCAAATGACGCCTATCTCTTTAAAGGAATGTGTCTACGACTAGAATTAAAGGATTTGAACACCAAATTATAATTTTACAAAAGCTATTTTATTCTGTAAAATTGCCAAATTAGCAGTCCCCTCGTGAGTTTTTTATATGTCACTTGGAAAGCTGAACCACTGTTTCTAAAGAGCCCTACGATTACAAAAAGGATCCGCGACAGGGAATAATCAGGTTTGTCGCTGACTTCTCCTTTCGAACCCATTTGTTAGAAATGTTCGTTCAGACTGTCATAACGGGCCTTGTGTTGACACATTGAATCATGGCAGAACAATACCTTACGGTGATCCTTACAGTCATTGAGTCATTGAGCTGCATGTCGTATAACTGTCCATAAAGTGTTAGCTGCGACTTCTTCTTGAGACATCTAAGTGTCGCTAAATGTCGTTATACACGAGTTATACATGCCGCACTGTAGGCCTTAGTTACAACGGTTGTCGTGAAAATATTGATTTAAAGAGGATTTACAAATAGCTACAAAGCTAAAGTCTGTGTCTCCCAGATGGTTGTTATTGTTGAATTAGATTTAGAAACGTTTTCCGTTTGTGCGATGTGACAAGAGTTTGTGTGCTTTTTAAATTTATTGAGATTTTCAACCAATTGCATCTGTGCATCGCTGCTACAGTCAACCACGGAAAATTGGGATATGTTTATGCGGTGACAATCACTGCCATAGTTATACTTCTACTAGAATCAAAGATCATTCGGACCCTATCCCATTCGGCTGTGCAGTCAACCACCACCACCACCACGAGTGGAGAGGAAGTATTCCACTACAGGGTGCTTGAGTCTGATGAATTTTCAATCTTTGACCAAAAGTTCTCGCAAAAGTTGACTTTAGTGGTGAAAGGGTTAGAGAATTACTCCCTAATAGGAATAGATACGACTGACTAAAAGCGTGGGTAAAACATAGAGGATGCATATCCGCTACTAGTGACGAGTCGGGCGGCAGCAGATGCCGGATACCCGCCTACACAAAAATGAAGACTCCAGACTTAACTAAGATCGATCGTCGTGGCGGGGGGAGTCTTGGAAAAAAACAAGACGAGCCAGTCTTCACGGGTAAGACTCCAGAGCGATTATGACCAAAATTCAGCTATTTTTGTTTTAAACTGACAAGAGCCAACGTGGTTTTGGATACGGGTGACTAGCTGCTACTCTCTTATTGGATAATGACATAAAGACTATTTATTGATAGCATCTCAGGGCAGTCCACACAGACAAGACAAGTGTCAATTCCACCCGACTGCTTACAATGCGACACTTTTTTTTATAAGCCTCCCACATACCCAATGACTGTCACTGATTGCTTAAGACGCGACGATAATCTTAGACAATCGGTGGGGTGTAGCCACTCCCACGATTACGATTTCGTCGATTTCTATCGCGTCGGAAGCTGTCGTCGAGACTGATCATGTTCAGTCTTTTAGTCCTGGCCCGTCTTAGCCGCCGTAGACGGTCGTTCTGGTGTGGCATGTTCTGCGACGCAATCATAATGTTTCAATATTGCTTCCGGAACACCCACTAGAGGGCCTACACGGTCACCACTACATGCACTAGGATCGCTAGTGTGACATGCTGCCGCCGTAGAACCAGCTTGTCTACAATTTTCTAAAACTTGCCACGACGGTCGCGTTTCAAGCAATTGCGGGGATTTATTGCAGTGTGTGGTGGGAGTCTTAGGGACAGTCTACAGCAAAACGACGACTAACGACGAGAAGTCTTGTTGGATATATTTTTGATGTAGACTGGCCTTCTTCCACATGCCTGGAATAGCGAAATTATATCGTTGTGTGTTTGGAAATGTTATCGTAAATAATTGTCACTGATATTAGTGTAGTCGACGAGCTCAATTGGGATTCCGATTATTCCAGTTTTAAGATCAGTCTAAGACACATATCATGACAAATACCAGAACCCTTGTCAGTTTATGTTTTTCATATATTTGATGTTGGAAGACTGAAGCTTGTGGACGTGCTAGCTTCAAATGACGAGGACATCATTACATGCATTTATGAAAAGTAGACATCTCCGAAAATGAATTATCCGATCAATTGAGAGCCTCTAGCACAAATATTTGATCAATTTAAATGATATTTTATTTGGCTTGAAACTTACCCGAAACTGTATTTATGTTAGCGGCAAGAATCTTAAGAACTAGCAGAGGGGTTGCTATGATACTGTCATGCAAAGCCAAAAGGCAGTATCTGTTTACTTAAAAAGTAAGCAGATCAGTATCTGATTACTTAAAAAATAAGCAGATACTGTATTTTGGTTTTGCAGAGCAGTATAATAATAAGTAACCGATAATTTATTTCTGATGACCTTCCATAAAGATAAGACAGATATGCCAGGACAGGGCTGGCTACAAATCTACATTAGTTGCATGAGCTCCGATTATATATGGCTATATGCTGCAATAACAATTTACAGATAATAATAATAAAAATCTGTGATTATTTATGAGTCCATCAGCGAGGACAATCTATGTCAATGCCGATGAAATAGGGCGCAAAAAGTTATTTTCACCACACTCACATTCATGACCAGCTGCGATCATGACCGTCAAAATGAAGTATGCAGACCATTTTAACATTGTTTTTGAGGATCTTTGTAAGGTGTGTAGACTTGCCTATGTATTGCACATATATACAATATATAAAAATGTGTTGGTTTATTTTATCAATAATGTTTATTACTCAACATAACTAGCGTGTTTGTTATGTAGTGGAGTGGCCAAAGGCCGAGGCCTTTTTCACAGCTAAGAATGTAGAGTTCCGAGGGTTTTAACTGACTTAAAACACATCCGAACATAATGAGGATCCCTCATAATCAACAGCTCGGTCACACCTGACTGATTTTAATACAAAGGCCTACCATGATCATATGTCTGTACTAGGTGAAAAATAACTCTCCATTCTCGGCTTAGAATGTCGTGTTCGGACAAAGAAAATAATGTAGTGGTGTTATTTTAACGTTAAATGCTTGCTATAGTGGCGTGCCTCCTATCATGTTAAAACAGCGGCCATGCTCCCAAGTGAAGCATTGTGGTCTTTATGCTGATATACACAAGAAAAATAAATAAACACAAACATTTTAACAAGCAACAGCCTAAAAAGGTAGAATAATCAATCAAACGCTTATCTATACTAAAATAGAACTAGAAGAGTCTAGTTTTTTGTAAAGAAAACCTGGATATGTCTCCCCTCCGAAGCGCAACCATAAAGGCTGATAGCTATTAGATGTTGTGTCAATGGCTTTTGTAATTAATGTTACTAAATAGCTCCTCTGGACAGTAGACAGGCAGAAACTATGGTTTTTTATGTGTTGGAACCCGTTTTTTTATATCTACACCATCTATCCCCGCAAGGTTCGCTACTCGCTGTATCAAAATTTGCTGCCAGGAAGATGGATGTGCAAAACACAAATATGGCCTTTCTACACTCCCAGCAAACACGAGACGTTGACTCAATTCTGGCCCACCGTCTGCGACGCTGGCCCAGCATAAAAACAACACTGGTTCAACGCCTGTGTTTGCTGGGCTGCAGGTCAGGCAGTGCAAGCCGACACCGACCTAATGTCTGGTAAATGTTGGGCCAGCGTCGCGGGTGCTGGCCAGTATCCATTCAACCGTAGTCAGTTGACTTCATGCTGACTGTAATACCCAACGATGCTTTGAACAAAAGCTGTGTTAATGTTGGCCCGCCGTCTGTGACGCTGGCCCACATGCAGCGTGGCGTCAAACATGACACAGTCACTCAATACTGGGCTAATGTCATAGACGTTGGGCCAACAATAGCCCGCCATTGGGTCAACGACTCGTGTTTGACCGCCTGCATGATAGACGGAAAGAACAGAACGCACAGATACAAACAAAACTGATGTGACATAAAAATGAGGGGTGAGAAGTAAACCTATATGTCTCCCCTTCTGTGTACAGAGGGGAGACATAACTAGAAGGGTCTAATTTTTTGAGGACAAAAAACTGGAGATGTCCCCCCTCCAGCAGCATAACCATAAAGGTTGATAGCTAATAGATGTAGTGTAAATGGCTTTTGCAATTAATGTTATTAAATGTGGACAGTAGAGACTATGTATTAGGCGGAATTTATTATTCTGTTTTGGTGCTTGTCTACACACCCAGCAACATGACGTCGACCAAATGCTCGTCCAATGCTGGCCCACCGTCTGCGATGCTGGCCCAGCTTCAAACCAGCACTGATTCAACGGCTCATGCTCACTGGGCTGCGCTCAACCCAGTAGGCACAAAACATTTGTATAACATTTTTATAATGTTATAGTAGGAAGTAAAGCAATATGGTTGTGTCCATTTCCAATCGTTTGCGACCGTTTGCGATCGTTTGCGACCGTTTGCGATCATTTGCGGTCGTTTGCGACAATTTGCGATCGTTTGCGACCGTTTGCGACCATTTGCGGTCGTTTGCGACGCTTTGCGACCATTTGCGACCATTTGCGATCGTTTGCGACGGTTTGCGACTATTTGCGATCGTTAACGACCGATCGTTAACGACCATTTGTGATCATTTGCGACCACTTGCGATCGTATGCGACGGTTTGCGACCATTTGCGATCGTTTGCGACCATTTGCGATCGTTTGTGACCGTTTGCGATCATTTGCGATCCTTTGCGACGGTTTGCGATTTTTTGCGAACGTTTGCAATCGTTTGCAGCCATTTGCGATCATTTGCGACGGTTTGCGACCATTTGCGATCGTTTGCGACGGTTTGCGACCATTTGTGATCGTTGGCGACCGTTTGCGATCGTTTGCGCCGATTTGCGTCTGGGACGGTTTGCGCCCATTTGCGATCGTTTGAGATGGTTTGCGACGGTTTGCGATGGTTTGCACTATTTGCGACTATGTACTTTGACTAACCATTCTCTCTTTCTCCTCTCTCTCCTCCACTGTCATATCATTCATCTCACCCTATTTATTATTTTTTTAATTGTTTATATCAAACACCCAATGTTGGTTCAATGCTGGGCCACTGTTCCTGATGCTGCCCCGTTCTTAAAATATTATTAGATATATGTATTTTAATTATTACCCCCTGGAAATCAGAGGGTCAAGCCGACCATCCAGTTCAGCATAACCCACCCCTATACCGGACGTCCAAACAACAAAGACCCTTTGTGACTGGCGACTCTGACTTTCTTTCAATGAATAGACCTTCAACGACATATACAGCAATGCTGCGACATTGGGCCTGGGTTTATGTTGGCCCGCCGTCTGTGACGCTGGCCCACATTCAGCGACACGGTAACCCAATACTGGGCTAGTGTTGGCTCAGCGTCATAGACGGTGGGCCAACAATAGCCCGACATTGGGTCAACGTCTTGTGTTTGACCGCCTGCAGGATAGATGGAGAGAACGCACAGAGACAACAGACACAGACATACAAATTAGCAGTGAGAAGTTAACCAATATGTCTCTCCCTCTATAGAGGGGAGACATAATAAGGACTTTAGGCTTCGTCGGTCGTTGTACGAAACCCCTGACCATATCGCTTTTCCTCGCTACCCATTATATACCTCACGCAAAGCTTTGACATTCACGGATGGTTGTAATGCTTATAAAAAATTCTTAGAATAATTTTTTCTGCAGTAATTTGGTTTTTATTTTATGTTCATCACAATTTCTGGCTGATGTTTTTAAACCACCATACCAGAATGGGGGAGGGCCTATTACATTCACCACTACACCAGACCCACTGTTGCATGCATTTATGTGCTTTTTTAGGGCGATACAAGTTAACATTCAACATGAACGTTTTTTATCTGATGTAGTATTTTAGTCAAAATCTTGATTTCTAAAGAATGAATATTACATTACGTCGCTTTCTGCACAATTATGGCAATATCGCGACCGAAAAAAGCCCGAAGCCTGGGCTATGCCCTACACTTATTTCGAATGACTTCAAGGGTTATTTATTTTATAGTGCACAGTACCATAGAAAGCACTGTACACTTCAGGCCTTTCAACAGTTTGGAGCACTGTATATGCACAACCACGACGACAAATATCCGGCCAAACTGGGATTCGAATCTGGTACCTCCAGGTTACAAGCCCCAGTCGATACGAGTGAGCCATCGGGGCCGGTCCTTGAGTTCTAAAGCGAGAAAAATTAAAAACGGTGCCATTGTATTTCCTAGTAACAAAAAATCAAGCCTCTGTTTGAAATATTGAGGAAGATATGATACCTTTTGTTATGATATTATGGCGGCCATTTTGATTTTTTATGATACATGTAGTGATGTCGTTAGAGGTATCGTGTGTCTACCGCATCCCTTGATACCGAAAACATGTCGTTTGGTGAAATAAACTCGTCTCTACCTCAATTATTGACGAGTACATGCTAACTTCAGTGATTTCATGGCGGCCATTTTGAACTTTGCATGATAATGATGTCGAATAAATGTATTGTTAGTTTTATTGCATGCCTTGGTAGCGAAAACATATGGTTAGGCGAACTAATCCTGTCTCTATCTAAATTATTAATGAAGATATGATCCCTCTATTAATTTCATGGCGGCCATTTTAAATTTGGCATTATATTGATGTCAAGTGAATGTATCGTTTGTTTATTGCATTTCTTGATACCGAAAACATATGGTTTGGTGAAATAATCTTGTCTCTATCTAAATTATTGGTGAAGATATGATAACTTTAGTTATTACATGGCGGTCATTTTGAATTTTGCCTGATAAGAGGGTTTTGAGACCCATTTGCGAACTCCATCAAACTTTTTCTTGTTCTGTGGTCTATTCCGAACATTTTCATATAGGTGGCATATTCAAACCACTGCTCATGCTCCTGCACTAACAGCCTAATTTTAGAATATTATATTTGGTAAGGTTACTTGACATCGTTAGCCTACAGCGAGTCACAGGGATAGATCTGTATATAAATCATGACATCATGTAAGACTATCACGTCCGTAGATAAATCCGGAGTCTGGGGCTTAGTTATAGGACTCAGGCTCTTCCTCTCTCCCCGTCAGGCTAGTCTTCTTCGAAAAAGTGGCATACTGGTAGTCCAAGTGGAATTCGTCCACCAGCATTATTGGTGGTAAGTATTAATAACTTGCCAACGCCCTGGGCTATTGGCAACAAAATAGTGTCGCATTATAACACTGTGCTCAAACATGTGAGCATTTACTCTGCTATACATCAAATATTGACAGTATTGTCCTGTCATCAAAAACAATGTCATCCATACTACTATATTGCAAAACTAAAAAACTCTTAAATTTTTAAATTTTTAAGTAAGCAACTTTTATTGCATAAATTTTGACTCCGCAGAGCATATACATGTACATGTACGTATGCTGGTGACATGTCATCATTTCAATTATGTAGAAGTTTGTAATTTAGTATTTTCTTTATCTGCAAATGAGGGATTCTATAATTTCAAGCACCAGCACTGTCCGCACCTTGTAATATTTAATAATGAATATTTTTATTCAATTTATTTACATAAATGCAATGAATCACCTTTATCTTACAATATAGCAATATTAAAATAATCCAACATAAATGTGATTTTTGAAATAAATATTATGTAAATTTGGCCAGTTTTAGCCAAAAGCCTTGTCCCACATTCTAAATCCCACATTTAAACAGGTGATTCATTCTAGACTTCCTGGTTTCTATATTATATTTGTTTCTGACATTATGTTAGTGTAAACACTATCTATAGATTATACACAAGTTTTTAAAAATAATTTTATTATTTTACAATTTTTTAAGCAATTTAAGTCTGTCCCACATTGCAGCGACTCTCCGTAGCGCTTATAGTTTTCAGGTAATTTCTATACTTTTTCTGACCAAAATATCACTTGTCTGGTGCAAAACAGTTAGGCGAGATCTTCATCGAGTGAATCGTGAAAAAAAGTATAATAAATGTGTTTTAGTTTAGAAATAATGTATGGTTTGTGCAAGTATGTGGGTGAGTATTTTTATTCAACTTCTCTCCATAACGCGATTTTTTCCACATAAATACTGCAATTGAACTTGTAAGCACCCTAGAACATTCAAGCCTACTACAACCTCATTTGAAAAAAAAATAATAATCATACTATAGCATAATAGATGGATGCTATGCATGATTTAGTAAAAAAACGTCTCTCCATAACGCGTATTTTCTGTCACTCCATAACAAAATTAAAAACGTTATGGAGAGAAAAAGTGGTCACAAATTACCATTTTACTCCTTTAAAAATAGCTATAAACCTTTATGAATTTGATATTTTATCAAACAAGTGACACTTGTTGAAATAGTAACTTTTATTTTTGTCTTTTAAATTGTGTTGGCATCAATATTTAGTATTTCTTTTTTGTCTCTCCATAACAGAAAAAAATTGTTGTGATGGAGAGTCACCGTCGTTATTATTACTCTCCATAACGACAATAATCGTAACGGAGAGTAATTCTTATTTCATCTTTAATTGTCATAAAGTGATTCTTTCTAAATTAAGTGATCAACATCATAATAGCGATGTTTAACTACCTGTTAATTATATTATACTTCTGTAAAAGGGATACTGAGAAATTTAAATATGAAGATTACTCCGTAACATAAATTGGTCTCTCCATAATGGTAAATTAGTCTCTCCATGACGGTAAGAAAAATTTAAATTGATAAAAATAAGCATTTAAAATTGAAATTAGGCTCTGCTGACAACGCTATGTCAATAAACAAAGCTAAGTTGATATAATGTTTCAATTTTTGACAATATTCAGCGAATATCATATTTCAAGGAAAATATCATCACTGGTGCCTAAAATTATAGAATTCCTCAAATAAGGAATGATAATCTGATTGGATCTATTTGTCTTGCGTATATTTATTTATGAATCTTGAATAATTTATATACTCATTGATGATTACATCAGGACGCATGATTACAGTACAGATTGAACTAGATTCCCCTTGGAGTTAGAAGGTGCCGAACTGCCACTTTAGAAAGCGGCAGTTTGGTACCTTCTAACTTCAAGGGGGCGATAATACCTAGACCTCACATGATTTGGACAACACTTTGCACGGTTTCAAGCCTAAGTTTATACCCAGCAAACACAAGCCATCGAACCATTGTTGTACCGATGTTGTTCCACCTTCTGCGACGATGGACTAACATTGGTCCAACATTGCGTCGATGTATCGTGGTTGCTGGGTAGGGGATACTGGGATCTGCGGACATAAAGTAGGCCTACATCTAATCCCCCAAACCACAAAATGTATATTACCTGGTATCCTGGGAATATAGGTCAGACAGCTGATGTTTGTTTTAGAGCATTCACGATGCTACAGTTACTGCCCAGCAGACACAATGCGTTGAACAATGCTGGTTCAACGTTGGCCAGCGTTGTAGCACAAGCCGTAGAATCAATGTTGGTTTAACGTTGGTCCAGCGTCGTAGCGTTAAACCAACATTGATTCAACGTCATGTGTCTGCTGGGTGGAGTCATCATGTGACGCCTCTCTTTGTCAGCGTTGAACAGAGTTTCATCATTTATAGCCTATTATGGGATGACAAAAGTTCAAACTTCACGTCCCACAGCGTATGCACGTATAAGTCCAGTGTGGACTACATTCAGAGTCAGAAAGGTTAACTGTGTTGTAGTTCTATTTTATAATGTCGATGTTTTCTTCATTTCCATCTTGTCCAAGTGTGTGTGACAATATGGGCTCCCCATCACTACTGGTCTCTACCCTTACCGCTTCTTTGCCGTTCCGCGTGGCATGTATACATGATTTAAGAATATGTCTGGTAAAGACTGATAGACTTGTATCAATACTAGCTAGTTTGAACCATTATTATTGTCATAACTTATATTTCAAAGACAACACAGTCTGTGAGTGTGACGATATCTTCATTTCGCAACTAAATATATTAGCCCTATATTTTACTACCACAACCGGTGATTGAAAAAGTAGGCTAGACCTGATGGCAATTTGTGTTATTATTTAAAAATGTCCACTATCTATTGTGTGCCAACACGAAATTAAATCCATAATTAGTCATATTATTGGCGTCATCAAAAAACGTAATTGTCGCTCAATGCCCTGCGGGTCGATTGTCTGCATCTAGAGCTGTCCTCGATGACATTGTGGATGCGTGACTATGTTACTTTGCATAGCTAAGACAAAAAAAGAATAAGACAAAAAGTCTAAATTTGGACTATCACAACTATTATCCATCAATTTAAAGGATTATGTTATTATACGCACCACATATAAGTTTTTAATAGGTTTTATAATGCCTATTTTGACATATTGGTCATTTTTATTTCTTTCCTTTTTGTACGTATTTTTATGCGACACAAATCGGTTATACGCTCGGTCGTCATTAATATCTCACAAACTGGAAAAGTTTGGGTCAATGCATATGTGTGCAACAAGGAATTATATCGGCCGCAGCGAGAATGTTATTTTTTTGAAACCATGCAATATAACCATACAATAATAGGCTACTGTATGTATGATGCTGGAAGCATAATAATATAAATCTGTAAATCGTGTAAGAGTTGCTGCTCATTATGCAACATGTCCGATCAAACACGAACGGTATGTCTGATCTCGTAGAAAAGAGGTCTCGTTTGTGTAGTTTTAAAGATCCAGTCACGTTCGGAATTTACATGTGTAGGTCACGTGTATGCCTTCAGTATGCATTACAGGTTGATTTCATTCAGCTCGAGTAATTCAACCAGATTACAAGACTATGGATACTACTCCAACGAGACACACAACTAACGCTATTTTAATGTTAGACCAACGTCTGCGACGATGACCCAGCAATAAACCAACATTGGACGAGTGTACAATGTTATCTGGGAAAACCATCCTGTCATACGTACGTAGGGTCAGCTGTTTCCAGCTCCCCGCAGTAATACAATCAGTTAGCTTTCAAAACGAACGCTCAACTAAGAACATTGGTAGAATTATTAGCTGATAGATGTCGCTCAAGTATATTGAATTGCTATGATTTGTGAAGTTGCTCGTAATAAGGCGTTGGATATGAAATTCATGGTATTATTATTGAATACCCACGGGCACTCTTGCATTCTGGGGGACCTGTGTCCCGCATATTCCAACCGATTTTTTTTGCGGAAACATTTAAACTGTGTTTTTTTTTCTGCACCAGACAAGACAAAACCATCAGGATAATATACTGTTTCCTCTTGTGTGCTCCTATACCGTGAATTAGTCTCAGATACATCTGATTGTCAGTGCCAGTGTCAGCGTCAGGTTATCATTTTAGATGTCCTTTCGTCGGAATCAGAAGACCGAATGCTGCCCACTTTGTGAGGGCGATGCGGGTCTTAAAGCTAAACCTCGGGATTCCTCGACGCCTTCGACGTCTTAATTTAAGAGACACCGGGCCAAAGCTGTGCCAACGGCGAAGACGTTGTTCCAACTTTGGCCCCGGTGTCTCTGCTGTAAAACCCTAAATTAGCCTGACAGCAGGTGCAGTAGGGCTACATGTGCAAGCATCCGGAGACAGACTCTTTATCTACAGGGATTCGTTAGCGAAGGTCGATGACTCTACATACGTCATTCTCAAGAGGATGAAGAATAGCAAGGACAAAGCCGTAGAGATTCAGGGGACTACTATATATAAGCCTCGACCCCTGTTTGTGATTCCCGTGGCATTACCATATGTTTACTGATAGACGGGCTTCTCATTACGTACATGGCCATCAGAAGGTCGGGACTGTCACATGGCGCGGTAATCATATTGGTGGATGGCGGTAGGTCAGAATGCCAAGGTGAAATGATGTCCGGTTATTGTTGTAGCGTCCTTGGGAGGAAAGATCATGCATGTATCCGTGAATCACGAAGAGATGTATACGTTTAAAAACTTTTGTGTCATGTCCTACCGGGATATATTGTTTGATTGATTGATTGATTGATTGCTTGATTGGTTGATTAATTGACTGATTGATTGATTGATTGATTGATTGATTGATTGATTGATTGATTGATCGATCGATCGAGCAATTGATTGATTGATTGATTGATTGATTGGTTGATCGCTTGATTGATTGATTGATTAATTGATTGATTGATTGATTGATAGATTGATTGATTGATTGATTGATTGATTGATTGATTGATTGATTGATTGATTGATTGATTGATTGATTGATTGATTTCACAGGCAGCCACAAAGCACAGGTGTGATGATCTTAAATTGAAATCTTACCGGCGACTATTTGGCGACATTGGCGAATGGCAAATCCCCCAAATCGTCCCCAAACTTTCACCAAGTTTTTCCAAACGTTCTCCTTTTTCGCTAAATGTTCTCCGTGTTTGCCGACCGTTTTCTCCATTCTTTGGAAATGTTCAAAATACCCGCCATATTTTTTCCAAAGACCTGAAACTAGCGAACAGTTTGAAATATTTGGGAATAAATTGGGGGAATTATGCGAACAGTTTGCTACAAGCTGGAAACGTATTTTGGGGAACCTCCGTGACCGAGAAATAGCGTGCTCGGCCTCAAGCGACCAGGGCTCGAATTACAAATCCTGTGTCTGAAGAGAAGTGTCATCTCATTCATCTCACCATCATCATGAAGTATTCCCTGCCGGGTTTAGCCTATTATGTGCACAAATGTGGCCTAAGACCGCATTAATTTATTTTTTTTCACTTAGGAAAAATTTGGTGACTCTTCCGCTGACTGTTTGCCGAATATTCACGTAAGAACCGCTAACCATTTGTTCATCAAGCAGTCGTCGACCAGAAGCCTGTCCTATTCGCAAATCGATCGCCACGTTGATTAGTCGCCAAATTTTTGCCAAACAAATCCCAAAACAATCACTTTTTATTGCCGATTCTGTCCATTTTTGTCATCTAATTATCTCTAATTAGTCGTCAACTGTTCGCATCTGTAATCACACAAAATTTCTTCAATCAGCGAGCAGTTGCATTCCTTGCTGTTTTCGTCGTCACAAATTCGCCAGCTTTGCCAATTGATCGCCGTTTGGTGAGATCCCTAAGATTGAAAGACCCGTTCATACAAAAATGGCACGAGCACATATCCGAAAGCAGAAAATGTATAAATTATTCTATTTTTAAAAATTGTTTTAAATTGGGAAAATATTTGCTTGATTTGCCAGATAATCTTCGTAAAATTTGAACAAAATTCAGATGTCGCAATCACTGTTTGCCGATTGAACGTGGATGTCATGAGAACATCTCGCTCGATATGTGTTTGTGCCATTGCTGCCTAATAGATAATAGGTGGATAATATAACCACTTACTTAGCTGTAGCTCATGCAACTAAATGTAAAATATGCCATGTTAGCCATGCAGCTCTCTATACTGGCATATCTGTCTTACTTTTTTGAAAGGTCATCAGACATACACTAGGCCTATGTGAGCATTACTCGTTACCTGTTAGATACTTTATTTCTTTTTAGTGCGACAAGTCTAGTCCGAGTCTGATGTTAACAGCCTGGTTCAACGTCCGAGATGGACAGCATAGCAAAAGCTGACGTTTTTCTATGCTGGTGGTCAGTGTACGCTGAGACCAATAATTTCATGGAAAATCTGAGGGTAGCCCAATTTAAAAAATAAATTCATCTAATAGGCAGGGGTTTAAATCCCCACACTAAGGCATTATTCCAACGAGATGTTAATCAGTTATTATAAAATAATTTAAACATATTTGATCAAACAATGACGCAGTAAATCATTGCGCAATCGATCGTCCGACATGGCTGCTTTATCTTTGATCTTTCCGCGGGTTGGTATTCAAGCTTCGAGGAAACAAAATAAACGTTTCCTCCCGTCCACTCGTAAACATTCAGTATGGTGGGGAGCCTTCGTGACCGAGAGGTGTCGTGCTCGGCCTAAGTTTACAAGGGCCCGAATGTTGAATCAAGTGTCTAGAGGATGGCAGTGTCATCTGAATCATCTCGCCATTCTGAGAACATTCCCCTTGTCCGATATAGTCTGAATTCCATTATTCATTCATTCATTCATTTATTCATTCATTCATTCATTCATTCATTCATTCATTTATACAAAACAATAAGTTATTCTTGTATTCAAAAATAATTTTATGCAAACACTTTATGGGACGATCTCCTGATTATACAGATAATTATTATGATGTGTCTATCTCCTCGGTTATGGTGTATCCGGAAAAATACGGTTTCAAACGATAAATTATAATAAGCGCAGTCTTTCCTGCAAAGCTAAAAGGCAGTATCTGCTTACTTTACAAGTGGGCAGATACTGCATTTCGGCTTTGCAAATCAGTACTCTGCTTTCTGCATGTAAAACTCGGATCTGTAGAGGTGTACTATCTCTATTATAGCTCAGAGGTGCAGCAAAACCAATTAATAGTCAATCTCATGTCCAGGCCGGTCCAGATCATTGTAGTCAGCAAGTCACCTGCCATGCCTGTAGGGCGGAAGCCAGACCGAATAGAGGTTTTTAAATAATATTTATTGTCGGAAATCTGTCATGGTTCCGTCATGATTAAAGACTACATGCAGACGGCGGCCCATCATTTATCCAACAGTGGATTAGCGGCTCGTGCCTGCCGGAACCTGGCTCGAGGTAACCGCCCGTTCTGAGAGATCACTAATGTAGGGGAGTTCCTGAATAATTGTGAGTGCAGCAAAAGCTAGTATATGCAAAACACACCACGGATAAGCACTGAAGCGGAAAAAAACGTTGCAAGACAAGACAAAAAAATACGAAAATAAATATACACCAATGATCAATCATCCAGAAAAAAGACTCAATGAGACAAAATACAATTAGATACATAAAAAATATTTAGAAACGTGTGCAGGAATGTAAACATCCATTAGCAAAATAATGTAGAACGCAAATATCGTGCATAGCTGTCGAATGTACTGAAACTTATTAAAACCCAGTAGGGCCTACTCACCGCTCACTCGATGATCAGATGTATCGAGAGAGATTGAAACATGGGATCAAGTATCATATTCTGCCCCCTGATTTAAATAGCAACTGAGTGACGGTGGTGATTGGCTGATTTCGTCATGTGACAGGCTGGCCCTCTTTGGACCAAGTCTAGTATTCTACCCCCGACCAATCCAAGAGTAGCTCAGCCTGTGAGATCGGCCAATCACCGCCGTCTTTCAGTTTTTATTTAAATTGGGGTGTCGACTACGAGTACCATATTAGGCCCACTCTTCCATTGGTCGGAGGTAGAATACCATGGCTGGTCCGAAACATGGCGTAAACTAAAGTACAAATCATATTTTAAGCTCGTGACTTTTTTAGGATGTGGCCTAAGATGCGCCAGCGTTCTAACCGATTGATTCATTATTATGTATCGAAGCATCATTTTAACCCTTTTACCGCCAAATTATTCAATTTGAATTTTCACCCAATTGGAGTTGTGTCTCGCTGACGCGATCCACAACTTCAAGTGAGTGAAAATTATTCAGATTTGACAAAATGGAAGTCAACTCTTTTCAAATCTTGCTGGTTGATATCACATTTTATCTTTAACATATTTAAAATGTCGTACTTAATGTGCCAATAAAAAATAAAAACCCGAATATTTGCTGCACCGGCGGTTAAAGGGGTAAATTTCTGAAATCTGACTTGAATTCCTACATTTAAGGGTGTTATAACGAAACACAATGTCATTCAGCTGTTGAACAACATATGACAATTTTTTTTCAATACGTCGCCCACTTCAAGTCATCTTCCATCCACTACACGTGGATGATTCAAATTGTAGTAATAAATTCATGGCGAAAAGGGTTTGATAATTAGCAATTACAAATTGAATCATGATTGTGATATTCCCTGGAAAATTTTGCTTTTGTCCAATCTGATATTACCATGGTGATAATAATAACTGCCTCACTTTCTCTATTTCTTTTGAAATCGCGATGTTAAAATAACAGAAATTTATTACAAACATAACGGTCATAAACGCTGCTATAGATTGTTCAGTAATTCAATTTAAAACTAGCAGATTCTATATGGCGAGAGAAGCTTTGGCATTTTCAAAGCTCGTTCTTTCTCTCTAGATAAATTGACAATTTAATTTAGATTTTTTGGGATTAGATTATCAAGTCGCTCTCTATTTAATTAAAATACAATACCCTGATTATCTTGAATTCCCATGAAAAAAATCAATACTATGATTTGCTGAAAATGTACATGTAAAGTATCAGCAGATAATGGGATACCCTTAAACAAGTTCCCAAGTTCCGAAGTTCCCAGGTTCCGAAGTTCCCAAGTTCCGGGAACTTCAAGTTCCCAACTTTCGAGTTCCGGGAACTTCAATTTCCAAAATTCCAAAATAAGTGGAAAAATATATTAAAACAATATGTGCAAAAATCGTTTTTGTCGGAAAAACAGTTTGGTACCCAATATTTATTTTAAGTACTGTAGACTAAAGTTAGTTTTTAACATATTTATATTTTGTTTATAGGTGATCCTGGCAAACATTTCACGATGTGAAATTTAGTATATAGGGGCCTAGCCCTAGGCCTACAGGTTTGAAATAAAATTTACAGTACAACCGCAAATTTATTATACAAAATCTAAAATGAAGAGTAGATATATTACAATATGATATTTCCCCAGATATAGTATATTCGAGTTCGAGTGGTGGTGGCCGACGATAGAACAACATTATTAAACGATTACTAGTATTGGGTCTTTGTCGTGATTGATGGCATATATTATTTAATATCCTGTAGAGCTTATGAGGTCTTTCCTCCACGCGCGACGCTGTTTGCACCGCCCCCCCCCCCCCCGGCAATCAACAAGCATCTCAACCCGTGATAAAATTATGACATGTGACAGTACTTAATAACAATGGAAACAGTATCGATGATATTTTAAGGACCTACGTTGAGACTACATGGATTCCTTGAGAGGTGTGATTTGTTCTATGCATATATAGCGGAATGTTATAATAGTCTTTGAACTTGAAAAACAACTGGGCCTACTCAGATCAACTCTTCTGTGAATGGCTGCCTAATAGGCCCCTACCAGCTGTAAATCTCCCATCAAACAGACATTGACCCGATCTTGGTTTAATGCTGCTGTAAGGTCACAGACGTTGGGAAAACCTTACCTCAACTTTGGGTAAACGTCGGGCCTACACATAGAGGCCTAATTCGTCATTTGAACATAACGATTAGTGTGCGCGGTCTAGAAAACCACATTTAATTCCATTCATGCGCACAGCTTGGCAATCTATATTAATGCGTGGACAGGCAAAAGGCAGCATCTAAAATGTTTTTTGTTGAAATTGGAAAAAACATTTTTTTGTTAATTTTTATTCCGGAATTTCGGAACTTGAAGTTCCCGGAACTTGAAAATTGGAAACTTTAAGTTCCTGGAACTTGGGAACTTCGGAACTTGGGAACTTCGGAGCTTGGGAACTTGTTTAAGGGTATCCCGCAGATAATGTCGAATACCAAGTTCTACAAACAATGTATTAGGCCACAGTGTTTTTACTCTGTTTTAGATCAGCTCGCACACTAGATTGGGCCTGTGTATTACCAAAACAAAGATGTGTTTTTTCATCGACTGTTCTCAGAAATAGGTCCAAAGTTGTTTTTATCGCCCTCATTACTTTTTCAGAAATAGGTCCTAAGTTGCTTTTTTGGTCGCCCTCAATTAACTTTTTCAGAAATAGGTCAAAGCTTATTTTTCATCGCCCGCATTTACTTTTCCAGAAATAGGTCTAAAGGTTTTTTATTATCGCCCTCATTAAGTTTTCCTAAAATGGGCCCAAAGGTTTTTTTATTGTCCTCATCACCGTTTTCAGAAATAGGTACAACGTTTTTTATCTGCCCTAACTCATTATATTTCGGTATTTTTCTGATCTAAAATTTATTTAACATAGTGGCCTAGCTGATACCAATATCAAACTACTAAATGTGTGATCTCACCTCGGGTAACACTGTAAAAGAAGAGGTGCATTTCAATGCTTTGAAAATAAATAGTGTAATGCCACCGGCACATGTAGCAGGTTATAGCCTAAGGCCGGTTACAATGTACGGTTTTGGGAGGCTACACAAATACATTGTTTACATCACCGAACATGAAACAACCCGGAAATGTTCACGTGTGGGGGGCCAAATAGCATGTAACCCTCTAATCCTTCAAGCCCTCACGATGCATTAAAGCATCATTTCAAATCACTGTGAACATATTTAATCTCCCCACAACTAAGGGTTTTAGAACGAAAATTCCCATGAAACTGGTTTACCAATACATGACAATTTGCATTAATTCTTCACCCACTTTAAGTCATCTTCATCCACTACAAGTCGAGAATTGCGAAAGCAATTCGTGGCTTGTAGTGGATGAAGATGACAATGGTAAATTCAGGTTTGAAAGGGTTAAGCACACATAGCCTTAAGTTAACCCCTCTATGCATGACTATAATCACTTTTAGCTGGCTTTGTTAGCCGATCAATTCACTTTTATTGAGAATTAAATAGATATCTAAACATCAAAATTTGTAAATTTTGGTCGCAAATTCAACGAATATGAGTATTTTTTACTCACCTGAACTTGATTATTCAATCTTGCTTTTTAACATGTTTAAGAGTAAAACAGGCAGGTCTAATTGTGTGAAAATTTAAATAGAATAACGGGTACAAGAAAGTACTAAAATACATCAAATTCAAGACAAGTTATTGTTTTTGTGTGGTGGACTTTTTTTAAAGGAGTAATTTTTATTCAAAGTGAGGTGGGAGCTGCTGTATAAATAGTAGCTGGAGGGTTGACGCAAGAGAGTATCTCCCCACATGGCTCCGTACAGTGAACCAATGCTGGCGTTCGGTCTGGCCACCGTCCGCAACACTGGCCCACGATTAAACCAGCATTTGCTCGATGCATCATGCTTACTGGGATCCGCGTCGGTTAACCATGTTAACTATCGATCAAAGTCAGCTGATAAACCAGCAACACGAGGCGGCGACCTGCTGTTGGGTTAATGTTGGGCCGCCGTCGCAGACGGCAGCCCAACATTAACCCAACATCAGATCGGCGTCTCTCGGGTTGGGTGAGCTGGTTTTCTAATCTGATAATATGGTATAATTGGACACATCTACTGTACCACATGGCTCCTCATACCACTGTAATTTGAAGCTATTGGGTCATGTTTTTGTGTGACTGGTATTTGACGGGCTGCAGTTTTCTGTCCATGGTAATTATTATTAATACATAAGATAATACATCTGCAGACGAAGAAAATATCGCCGCACACGATGGAGATTTTCCGTTTCTTGCCTGTGTTTCATCTTCACAACATGGTGGCTAAACTCCAAACTCCAAGGGGACGAGTAATAAAAACGTTCGTTAAAGAGAGTGAAGAAGCTGGAGAAAAACTGTCAATCTGTTAATAATAGGGCTGAGGATGTTATTCATAAATAATTTTCACACATGTCAATACGAATTATACTTCGTACACCGAGAATACACAAGCCTTGATTGATTTAAATTTTGATTTTCATGATTTTCGCCAATTATTATATCACGATTTATTTAATCAAGCACTATTCATATATTAAAACACACCACTACATTATTTGCTTTCTCCGACCACTATATTCTAAGCCGGTGATGGAGAGTTATTGTTGATCAAGTGCAGAACAATAATTTTATCATGGCAGGCCTGTGATGTTTTGACCAGTCAAGTG
Source organism: Flabesymbios commensalis (assembly GCA_964017125.1). NCBI lineage: Eukaryota > Metazoa > Annelida > Polychaeta > Terebellida > Flabelligeridae > Flabesymbios > Flabesymbios commensalis. The sequence goes on from OZ024902.1 coordinate 82,506,198, forward strand.
TGATTGAGCTGTTGCATGGGGGATCATCATTATGGTCGGATGTGTTTTAAGTCGGTTAAAACCCTCGGAGCTTCCTAGCTGTGGACAATTTTACACAGCTAGGAATGTAGAGCTCCTCGGGCTTTATCCTATACAAAAGTTATAATAATTGTTTTCGAATCACACATGTAGTTTAACTTAAAAATCATTCAATGCATGTATCATTTGTATATCAATAAATTACTAATCACACATAATAATCCCATTGTGCATATAGATGATATACTGTATAATTGGTGTTATCATATTATGTAGATCTTATCTGACACAGCTAAATATAGGGGGCTATACCTCATTTGACGATCTCACGCTTTATTTTCCCGCAAATGTGCAGTTTTTAATAAAAAAGGTTGATTTTTTTTGCACTATGTGATAGAAACCCTTTGTAATTTGGTCGCTCGTATGGGTGTTGCGGAAGCGCGTATAGTTGACAGATATCATTCACAATCAGCCAAGTTACTGTATCTGCCACTCACTTGAGTAGAAACACGTAACTCTCTAACCCTTAAAGTTCTGATATATTTTTTCTATAGACACACAAGAACCCAAAGGGTTTTTTCCATTTTGAAATCATCATAAATGTCTTATACAGCTCTTTCCGCATCATTTCAGTACCTATCTATGTTATAAATATTTTACTGCTTCAGTGTGGGGATCGACTTTAGACGTCAGAATCTGACGTCTATAGACGTCAGATTCTGACTTCTATAGTCGGTCCACGCGCCGAAAGGGTTAAAGAGTTAACACTTTACCTGCTAGCTGCATCATTACACCTCCAAGTGAATCGCAACAGTGATTCTTCAACAGGGATTATCAACATGGTATGGCAAATGCCATCTCCCTTTCAGCAATACTTGGCTGCTCGAGGTCGCAGACCGAGCTCCTCGCGAAGCCTAGCCTTTCTGTAGGGAAGATGATAAAATGCATGATAACGAGTGTCTGAGTGTCTCTGTGTTGGCCTAGATGGCTCAGTCGTTTTGGATATGCTTCGTATCCTGGATGTACCGGGTTCGAGTAGATGTAGGGCCGGTTGTCTGCAACAGCGGTTGTGTATATAATACAACGCTCCAAACTGTTCAAAGATACAGAGTGGGCATAGCTACAGAAATACTGTACACTATAATAACCTTTGGAACCATTTGATAAGGGAAGATAATAATCCCGTCTTCAGGCTTTATTCTGTCACAAGATTGACACAAAGTGCACAGAGCGACGTAAAGCAATACTCGCTCACTCGTTGGCCATGATGATGACCTTGACCTAATGATATATCTAAGGTTGACGTCACATACATTCGGCGCGGCGGATTATTTTTCTCTTCTCAATTATTCTTAACAGCGTGATAAGAGTTCCAGAGGACTTCCAGTAGGTACAAGACGCTAGCCCCATGTTAGGTTAATGTTGGCGCACCGTCTACGGCGCTCGGCCAACATTAATCCAAAATTGCATGAACACCTCTTGTCTACTGGGAGCTGTAATGGGCACCACCCGTGGCCTCCGAGTACTGTTAGAACACCGTGAGAACAGGTTTCGTCATTTTTATTTTGGGATTGTTCATTAACTCCACAGCTAATGGATTTTATATAACAATTAATTTATATATTTTTGCATCTAAATGGTGTATGCCCAATGACCTTCTAATAATACTTACATATCAGTTACGTAGATAGCGATGTGTATTGTGTCTCTGGGCCCGTATTCTAGTACAAGTTACGATATATCGTAGGCTTCTGATTGGTCGAGATGGCCATCTCGACCAATCAGAAGCCTACGATATGACGTAACTTGTACTAGAATACGGCTTCTGATATTCCTGTACTAATCACAGGAGTAGTTGCACTAACCTCGTTAAACCTTTTCAAAAATTATGGCGCGTTGAACGACAATTATTAATTTAGGCACTATTTTTGTAAATATTGTTAAAATTAAATACCATAAATTGAGTCGCGTTTTTTGTAAATAATGTAAAAAAAAAATAAGCCATCTATCCCCATGAGTTTATGAAAAATTAAGTTATTTTTGTCCGGCAAGTAATTATACAATTATTGCTAAGCCATCAGTGGCCATCAGTGGCTTGATTCAACACCTCGCTTTAGACTACAGCTACGTACCATTGGACCCCAATACCTCATTTTAAAATCAAAATATTTCTTTCGATGCTCTTATCTCCACCCTACAGACTGTAATTGGAAGTTAAAAAAGCCTCATTGTGTTGAGATCCTAATGCCATAAACATGCTCTTAGCACCCTTCGGGCGCCAGGATTTTACACACATAACTATCAGTCATGTAAATTGGAAAATAATATTGAGATTAGAGTACCATGGCAAGTTGTTGTTTCACAAATGTCGAAAAACGAGGACGATGAACTGATGAAGGTATGCATGTACGTGTATTGACCCAGAACCCACAACATAGGCCTACTGACCCCAGCCTCTGTTCAGCGTTGGCCCAGCATCTGAGACGTTGTACCAATGCCAGCTTGATGTTTTGTGTTTGATGTGTACATGACCGCCTATTTTAGTTTGGTCACCGTAAATCATACAGGGGCAGTGATAAAAACTTCAGCAGACTACCAGGAACACAAAAAAATGTATAGCATTCGTACAACGTCGGCCCAACGGCTTCGACGTTGGGCCAACGCTGTGCAAATGTTATGCAAATGTTTTGTGTCTAGTGGGCTGATGCAGTTTGTCTTGTGTTGTTAAACAATATGAACTTTTTCGACATTCTTGGGAAGTGCTGCTATCACTTCGCCGGATAACTCGTTTTTTGACCTTTTTACTGGTGTGCGCGAACTATCCAACGTATGGCAAAATATAATGAATATTCTGACGACTTATGACTTTTTCGCAAATCTTCGACTTGTGCACACTTTGCGTGCGCGTGCCGGTTTATTGATTGAGTTTTCCTCGTTCTCCCTAGTACATAATATATACTAGGGAGAACAAGTGAGTAGATACTGCCTTTTGGCTTAGTAGAACAGTATATAATAATTGTTATAAAATTATGATATAACAATAATAGACTACTCTGCTAAGCCAAAAGGCATTGTCTATCTGGGCCTATTTGTAAAGTAAGCAGATACAGAATTTTCGTCTCGCACGGTAGTATAAATAGTACATATAATCATGATAATGCTGCCCCAGATCGCAAATATTTAGACATCTAGGCCAACGCAAGTTTAACAAAGCAAATAAGTAGGTAGGTCTGGGTATTGTTTGCTATTGACAGCAGGGGGTGGTATCACAGACTAGTTATCTGTATAAACTGATAAAGGTCATATCTTCGCCTCGGAGCTAAAGTGCCTTTATTTGAGTGGCGGAAAATGAATTTGTGATAGGAGATCATAACTGCAGCTGCTCACCCAGCAAACACGACACGTTGAAACTATGGTGTTTTAATGTTGGGCCAGCGTCGTAGACGCTGGGCCAACATTAAAACACCATGGTTTCAACGTGTGGTGTTTGTTGCTCATAGGCCTAACACAATTAGCCCTTATAGCACTAACCCTACAAACACAAAAAATATGTATAAAATTTGTATAATGCTGGTCCAGCGTCGAAGGCGTTGGGTCGACTCTGTACAAATGGTACAAAAATGTTTTGTGTTTGCTGGGAATACCCTAGGCAAACTGACATTGCCAGTGAATTACAACCATTTTGAGAAAAAAATCGGCTGCAAGTGTGCTGCGATTTTATTATAATTTGAATGTCTATGTCGACCTACAGCAGTCTGCGAGTTATTGGCGACAGATCAGAGACAATTGTCGGAGATCTAATAGTGAAAATTGGGGAGCGAAATATTTACTGATTACTCCCCGTTTTGTATGCGACAAGTCTCACACCAGTCGGGAATCAGCCCTTTCACCGCCAAATTATTCAATCCGAATTTTCACCCACTTGAAGTTGTGTTTCGCTCACGCGATCCACAACTTCAAGTGAATGAAAATTGTTCAGATGTGATGTTTTCAAATATTGCTGATTGATGTCACATTTTATTTTTAACATGTTTAAAATGTGCTAATAAAAAATGAAAACCCAAATATATGCGGCACCGGCGGTTAAAGGGTTAAACAAATGGTCCGCGATCAGTCAGAGAGCATTTGGAGATGCAGGGGAATCACGTGCCATGACGGGTTCGCAGCCAATCGCAGTGATGCCGTCTAGTTTTATTACTCAGACTCTGGGAGTGTTAAGGTCCTATCATAGATATTGGTCCTATTACACATAAGGCGAGAAACGAGAAATCGCGCGAGAAAAAAAATCGCTCTCATTACATAAGCCATTGCTCGATTACACATAAAGCGAAAGCGAGAATTTACGGCAAAGCGAGATCTCGCCTCAGAACCCAACTGGGGCGGTTTTTCCGTGAGAGCTCGCGCGATATTTTTTAGCCCTGACCAATCATCGAGTTTGTTGTTGTGATTGCAACTCCACGTGGAAATCCACGTGGCTTCCGACATGACGTTCATACACTGTACAATATGTTCAGTGGTTTTATGGAGGAATGGATCACACCTTTCACCTTTCGTCACCTCTCATCACCTCTCATCACTATATATAGCCTACTATATGTTATATATACGAAGTGCCAACCCCATCCCTTGTAATCCCTATACCCAGCCATAATTTAGGTCAAAGCCTTTTGCAATATTTTCCCTGCGCGTCCGTCTTTGTCCCCTGAACCAGTACCTATTGCTACATCCAAGAGCTTTTAAAGTTCTTGCTACGTCACACCTGATTTTCATATCCCGCGCGGTTTCTCGCTTCAAGTGTAGTAAGATCACCGCAGCGAGTTTCTCGCAAATTCGCGCGATTTCTCGTTTCTCGCTCTATGTGTAATCGGGGCTTTATATGCGACTGGTGTCTCGTCGCAGTGCTTTGCAGTTCAGTTGCAGACAAACTACCCTGATGACATTGCAAACTACGGCGTAGTCAGGCGGCCTGGTCATGCCGGGTACAAACAAACTGGAGACGGACCAAATAATAGGGGGCGCCGGGCATAGATGTCTGCGATATTTATCACAAGAGAGTGACGCAGACAAGTTAATGCGATTATGCTGCGAAATCGCTAAGCCATCCTAAACTAATCACAAAGCCCAGCGTGCCCATAGCATCAGCTACAGTATTAATTTTTTTACCCACCTGAAGTTGTATCCCGCTATCAAGACTCACAGCTTCAACTGGATAATAAATACTTTCATATTATACTTGAATCAAAATATAATATGCCAATAATTATATCTGATTCACTGCCCATTTTTTCTGAAAATTTTATTATTTGAAGCGAAAATTAAAATGAAAAACTGAAAAAGGCTATAGGAGCGATCAGCAATTAAGGGTTAGCCCTTAACCCTTTCAAGCCTGAATTTTCCATTGTCATCGTCATCCACTGCAAGGCGCGAATGATATGGCATTAGCAATTCTCTGCGTGTAGTGGATGAAGATGACTTGAAGTGGGTGGAAAAGAAAAAAAATATCACTTTTATTAAAACAGTTCCAGACAATTTTCGTTCTAAAACCCCTAGGTTATAGGACATTAAGTCATTCTTCATAGATGCGAAATGATGCGATGATGCATCGTGAGGGTTTGAAGGGTTACCCTTTTAACAGCCAAATTATTAAATCGGAATTTTCACCCACTTGAAGTTGTGTCTCGCTGACGCGATCCACAACTTCAAGTGAGTGAAAATCATTCAGATTTGACAAAATGGAGGTCAACTGTTTTCAAATATTGCTGATTGATGTCATATTTTATCCCGAGCATGTTTAAAAGATGGTACTTAATGTGCTGATAAAAAAATACAACTCGAATATCTGCGGCACCGGCGGTTAAAGGGTTAAAGTGCTAATCACGTCTATAGCCTTTTTTAGCTTTTTATTTGTCCTTCAAACAAGAAAATTTAATCTTTTCTGATTGACATTTATTTGAATTCATATTTCACACATGTGAGTGAGTATTTGTTGTCCACTTCGTGTTGTGAGTTGCGGCATAGAGAGCAAGACACCACTTAAAAAAAACGAAATTAAAAACTGAAATTCAATGATTTAGCGCTTTCAAAGGTCATTCGCTTCAAACTTCTATCTCGTATCAACTATAAAAATAATTATTTCAAGCTACATTAAATTTGTGCACGGAAACCGCTCTTGAAACTAAAGATATATTTATTATTTAAGACACTTTAACCGCCAAGTTATTTAGTTGGAATTTTCACTCACTTGAAGGTGTGTGTCGCTGACGCGATTCACAACTTCAAGTGAGTGAAAATTATTATTAGGATTTGACAAAATGAAGGTTAACTATTTGGAAATCTGGCTGTTTGATGTCACGTTTTATCTTTAACATGTTTAAAAGCTGGTATTTAACCCTTCAGCCGCCACATTATTCAATTGGAATTTTCATCCACCTGAAGTTGTGTCTCGCTGACGCGATCCACAACTTCAAGTGAGTGAAAATTATTCAGATTTGACAAAATGGAGGTCAACAATGTCACTTTAAATCTTTATCAGGTTTAAAAGCTGATATGTAATTTGCTAATAAAAAATGTCAAAAACGAATATGGACGGCACCGGTGGTTAAAGGGTTAATGTGGTAATAAACAATGAGAAAGCGCGTATAATCCGGACCGGTGGTTAAGGGTTAGGAGTAGCCTTATTTTTTTCGTTTACCATACACACAGATAGCATTGCTGCGCAGATAATATATAGCTTCCAAAGGATGAAAATTAGCCCACGCTTAAAATTTAGACCTGTTATTGTTGAGCTCTATAACAGTTGAGCTGTTAAAGGTGATCTATCACCCCTTACATAGTATGAATAAATTTGTGACAAGATGGGGCACAAGTGTTTCCTAGTACTAGAGGAGCGCGCAGCGCGAGGGCTGACGCGAGATTATGCACTAGTTCTGGTATAAACCTTATAGTGCCTCTCTCTTTTCACCTGGTGAGGTAGGTGATTGTACAAGCATTGGCAAGAAGTCCAGGAGACAAGGAACCAGGGAAGAGGTGACCAGCCACCAGAGTAAGGGCAAGGACTGACCCTTTGAAATGTGCTCTGCTTTCTGAGCAGTGTGTTTGAAACCACCATCATGAACTGTCATCGTTAGCCATCCATCCGTGTCCGCCGTGCCATCACCCAAGCTAGCAATGTAATGATAGAGAGCTCATTGCTTAAGACCAGAATCCGTCTCCTTCAGTGCTATGATTGAAAGCCCACTGCCTTATGTGTCTCACAAAACGGCTCCTTTCAGAGCCCCAGTGTTTCCTTATATGGGGTGATTGGCTTATATGAGGTGATTGGCTATCATGTGACCCTCTCAGAGGGTCATATGATAGCCAATCACCCCATATAAGGACATAATTATTCATACCATATAAGGGGTGATAGATCACCCATTAAAGAGCAGTTTGAAACGGCTTAAAAGCATCGGCCGTTCTCATAGATTTGTTAGACAAATTTGCTATAAATGTCACCTAAATGTGAGATGTTGTATTAATATAATCTTTTAGTCAGCCTACTGTCGGATACTGAAATTATAAAGAGCAGATTATATAAATGGCGATAATGAAAAATGAGATCCGAGATATAGAAGCAGAAACACGTAACGAGAGGTAGAATCAACGTTGTTTTAATGTTGGGCCAGCGTCACAGATGGTGACCAAACATTAAACAAATTGTGCCAGCGTTTCGTGTTTGCTGGGAGGGCCGCGGATAGGGCAATCGTGAATCTACTCGAAAGATAATGTAATGATACGAGATATTTTCAGACTTTGTTCTATGCTGGGCCACACTCTCAGACGCCGACCTAGCATTTACTCGGCACTAACATCGTGTGTTAGTTGCTAAGCCTTTCTAGGCAATGTGCGAATAATAACAGCTGTTTCATTTTCACTTATTGGAAAATTAATTAATATCACAAAAAATGTAAAATCGAAGGCAATAAGCTCTTATTCTAAAAGCCATTGTATTAACGGGATCCATCACCCGCCTCATTTCAAAGTATTCAAAACATTTAATCAAAAGCGACATCAGAGTTTTGGAAATCATTAAAACGTGTGCCATTTTATAAAACCTGTAGCAAAGTCAATGGAAATTCATTCTCAATTAATGTGATAATGTGTATGCAAAGAACGTGATCACGACAATATTGAAACTGCATTTCAATATATAAAACCTAAAACAAAATGCACCAGTAAACAGTTACTGGAGCGACTATTCTGATCATTTTAATACCCTGAAATATTGTCTCCCTCCGAGCAGGAAAGAAAGATAATCCCCATCAGAAGAAACCTTGTTGTTATCGCTGTGATGCAGTGTGTTTTCAATTGTTGAAATCGGCATTCATCATCCACCCCGCGCTCCCAAGACGAAACGCCAAGACAACAACAGGTTTACAAAGAAACAGACGCCGACGCTATGCTGGTATAGTGCTGGCCCAACATTAAACGAGCATGGGCAATAACTTCTCGCGTTTCTCTGGGAGGGGGGGGGGGGGTGAAATGCTTGACGTCTACTGAGCACATCACCATAATCATTACCTGTGTGTGATCCTGGTTAACAAGACCAAACAAAGACGATATCTTCCTGCCCAGCAGTCAGATGTTGCATTGTGGTTTGCGGCTTTTCTCACATGAAAATTAATATTTTTAACCTTCAAGCGGCTATCACGATTTAACTACAACATTTAGCTGGCACTCTAACAAATTCACTCATTGGTAGATGGCGCCTATCACCACCAAAACATTTAGCTGGTACTTTAACAACTCATTGATAGAATGTATCTTCCATAGTAAGATTTTAAAACTACTTGGCCTTTATTTTTACCAATCTAAACAATAATTTGCCACTCTCTACAGGCTGTGAAGACCAGACACCAAGCTATAAACAGCGTTTTATCTTGTAGGGTCACATTTCCTGCATTACATGTACGTATGAGCATTCTAACAATCACTGTCTCAATTGTTAACATGGTTAAAGAGGCGATTGAGATAAATCGGCCTTAGGGTATTGTTCATGCTGATCCTTGATAACTATCTGATGATAAGTATTTTAGAGCATTGTTATTGTGTCATTCTAAGTAGAACAGGTGCATAGCTGCATGGATAACACTCTGTCCCCAAAAGGCAAAGCACTAACGTCCTAAAAAGGTTATCTATTAGGCTGTTTAGCCTTTGGCTTTGATGGCATTCACTGATCAGATCAATTTTTTCCATCGTATTTTATTTGTGGTACTATTTCGCTCCTAGCAGCCAGAGTGTCGTATTTGATACTCACTAGCACATACGACACTCTGGTTTCTAGGAGACAAATTGAACCATTAAGACACTGACAGGTTTTTCTCACGGCGCACACTTGTACGAGAATAAGGGCCCAGGACCCGTATTCTCTTACAAATTACGATATACGGTAGGCTTTGGATTGGTCGAGATCGCCATCTCAATACCAAGCCTACGATATATCGTAACTTGTACGAAAATACGGGCTCAGCTACTACATCTGTATATTTTACTACAGGTCGTACCTCGGCCAAACTTAGTATACACGGTGGTCTAAAATGCAAATATAGTTTTCCTTTTCTCTGCTACTGAACATTTTATATCGTGTGAAATGGAAATTTTATGTGTACATTTATAGGGGGCCTACCTCAATAATTGGAGAAAAACTTGTATTTGCCTATGAATTAATTTGGGTTGAATCATAAAGACTACTCAATTCGCTGCCTGATTGTATGCGTGACTGGGCCTTAATCCTTTTAGTACGGGGAGCGTCATTATACGTCAGAATCTGACGTCTGTAGACGTCAGATTCTGACGTTTAAAGCCGTTCCCCCTAATGAAAGAATTAAAACATTTACAGTGGCCCCCATAACATAGGTATTCAAATGATCCAGAGAAAGCTAACTAAGACATTTATGATTATTTCAAATAGAAAAAACCCTTTGGTCTCCATGGTTACACAAAATTAATTGAGCGCGTTGCAAGGGTTAAAGCTCTATTTTGACGTCGTGTACCGCGTGGGACACCATGGCTTCACCGTGTTTTTTCGGACTGTACCAAGGACTGCATATAATATTTCTTCCTTTATTCCATCACCTGGTCATTGACACAGCGCGTAAAGATCTATAAGTCTTCTTCATCTGACAATAATTGATCCGGTGATTTATGATAATTGTCAGGGTGACATACGATTCCCTTTGTATTGATATCCCGCACGTTCATTCTTATTTCTTCTGATCCTCCAGATCAATATCATAACTATTATGCATGGCAAATTTGTGTTATTCAGTAATTCCTGGGCTATTGGGCTTGAAGAGGCCTCTAAATGCTGATTTATTTTCTATACATTGTCGTAACCTTGTGAGGAGGGTATTAAATGGCAATCATTTAGAACTCCATTTGAGCACTTTTATTAAAACGTTATGTGTACCATGACTTACGCACGTCGTTGTTCTACGTTCTGCATAATTATAAGGAAAGCAGAATATTTCTTGATTTCCCAATTAATACGAGACGTTGACCAGCTGCTGATTTTCTGCTGGGCCATCGTCGCAGATGATCAGCAGCCAGCATGAAACCAGCATCGGGCCTCTCACCTGCCAATAATAAGCAGCCACATTGAGTCACCGCTCTGCTCTTCCTGTGGTCTTTCTTTCCTCCCCGAAGAATAAAACGCACACAACCAAATATAGCTCTGACAAAGAGCAATACGCCCACCTTTGTCTGTTTCCAATAAGCTCTTGATTATGTTCTTTTCGATCACCCCGATCTCTTACGGCCGTTTTTATCTCTACTGAGAAAAGAGAATCGCCTCGGCAGATTATTGTCCCTTTCATTTGCTTGGGATCTCACGCGTCCCATTGATCTTTATTTGTGAGAGCAGGGTGTCTTTGTGCCACCATAAAAACACCCGTCTTTAGATTAGCCGTGTCGTTGACCACCTCACCAACATGAAGGCCCAAACTGCAGTGCAAAGCCAAAAGGCAGTATATGCTTACTTGTAAAATAAGCAGATACTGCATTTTAACTTTGCAGAGTGGTGTCAATTAATGCTTTGATTTCTTGCAGAAAAGTGATCTGAGTAACATTTATTTTTTGTCTTTATTACCATGATTACCAGCACACACTGACCGAGTAGCCATTTAACTAGTTTTTGCTGTTAGCTGACATTACAATGTATATCCTCCGTCCCAGTAAATACAGTGTATTCACCCAATTCTGTTTCAATGTTGGGCCAGCGTCGAAGACGGTGGGCTAACATTGGAACAGCATTGGGTGAATACCCCGTGTTTACTGGGGTTGTTTTTCATGTTATGACACTGCTGGGTATTGCACTTGACTCTAATTAGTCACAGAGCGTCATTTAGTGAATGTACCAACAATTTTCAACGAAATGACAGAACATAGTTGTTTATAATAAAAAACAGTACAATATTATTTGTTTTAGACCAGCGCGTCATTTAGTGAATGTACCAACAGTTATCAACGAAATGCCAGAACATAGTTGTTTATAATAAAAAAGAGTACAATATTATCTGTCTTAGACCAGCGCGTGCAATAACCTTGTACGTGTACTGTAAAAATAACATTAAATCAGGTTTTAAGTAGAGTATTGACATATGCGCTACGGCCGCCTACGAATAAAGACTGCAATGTAACCTTATATGGTTATGTCAACCAGCACCAACCGATGTTTAAACCTCCCATCTACCATCCAGCATAGATTAGGACGACCCCACCAGTATCGACGACATATTGTATGTGTGGCATTTATGTTTTTATCGCTCATCATCCTAGCTCACTTAAATGACCGGATCCGATAACAAATATACGGATGTGTTTGCAAACGACCCGTCACTATGCCAGCATGCGGATTTGCTTGTCACCTGGCTCTCAGCAAGGATATTAGGTTCCGAGCCCAGGTGATCCCTGTAGGATCTCTGATCCCACATGTTTGCTGAGTTTGTTTTGACCTTCGGCTGAAGCACGGCATAGCCCTGCGACCTGGCATACACCCATGTGGCCCGAGTGTTATCGCCGGGGCGTACCCTCGTGTATGCGTGGTATCGCCCACGGGCGATACCCCGCATACACGAGGGTACGCCCGCTACGGATGGATACCACGTGGCCGCCGGCACCCTCCCATAAAGTCGGGCTGCGTTCGATGACCTACTGATGGTGAAGCTCAATGTTTTTTAACATGGTAAACATTTGATCTTCTCTAACTCCCCAGCCAGCTGGCAGCGGCCTTCAACTGCCACCAGTCACTCCTGCATCTTGTCAAACAAAGGCTCATTAATCTGCCAGTCTGACCTTTCAGCGCTGTAGTTGAACAGGCGAAGCAGCTCAATCGATGTACTTGAAAATGAAACTCGTCGAAAATTAACCACAAACTTCTGCTAAGCATAATCTGTAATTTATCGCAGCCCGGATGTTTTGTGTGGTGCTCTCGCAACTACAGCTTCAAGCATGCAAATTACTCTTAAGGTCTTACCACACAAATTCATACGCGCATATCACTAAAAAGTGAGAGAGTTACGATCTTTTTTATAAAATGTGGTGATTTATAGCAGGCTTGGGGGCAAATATTACATTTATATCATTTTGATAATTCATCTAGAATGTGTGACCATTTCTTCCTTTAAAAACAAAGAAATCGGGAAATATAGGTATAAAATGTAGTCCCTACGCTGGTAGTAACAAGGCATATGCTGCATTCGGAAGTTCCCGTGTTTTGGCAACGCCCACGGAAGGTACTCGGACCTTACATTTGCATGTGAAAATAGAAAAAAAGCCCCATGTTTAAGCACCTTTTGTTATTTTTTATATTGATAGTTTATGTCATGATAATTAAAAAAACATACAGGTTTACATAGATATTTTCATTTAAAGAATGCTGGAAGGCCCAAGCGTATGGGCCATAATACATGTAAGTCTATGGGGCGGTAATATGTGTGGTGAGACGCTATCAGTAACGTTGCATTCTTAGGAGTGGAAATTAAGTCCACCACCATAAAACGTTTTCGTTTAAATCACTTTGAAGTAGTAGCTCTCACATAATACTTTGCGAGCTTATTAATGTCGAAATCACGAGGCTGATATTATACCACGGGGATACTGGTACCGATTTGGTATCAATTTCTCTCCCGAGGTCGCAGACCGTGAAGCGTACTCGGGAGAAGCCGAGCATTGCGTGGGAAGATGGCTACATATCACTCGGGCTAGATGCCATTTGCTGTGACAATTATTTTTTTAATTTGTTTGCTTTATAGTATCAATTAATGCAATACTTACATCGGTCTGAAATCATTTGTATTCTCACCATGGGTTGTATCACCACTGACCACGACTTAATAGCACCACGATTATTCTGACCATCACCATCACGATGGTATTGATGATCGTATTACTCCTATATAGGTTGCGTGTAATTCAGATTGACATTGGGTACAATATAATTTTAGACACTTTAGGTAATACAATTTGCTTTATACATGAATAATTATACGCTTAATAGCTTAGCTGCTTAGATGTTGATGACGAATAATTGACAGATAGAATATCTATGAATACTACCATGCATAGTCGAAAGGCAAAATCTGATTATTTTTTGGTAATACCCCGGTCACACATACACGAAGCACAGCCCACGCCTTGAGTGACCAAAATGAGAGCAGTTCATCGGTTTGCGTTCATGGATTTTGTGGGGATGTGAAAAGAACTGGCTAGTTTATGACCAATACACAGCGTGTTATATATATATTAGGTGCGTAAATCAGCGAATATACAGCGTTTTGCTAACGCGATGCGCGTTAGCAGGGCAATGAAGCAAACGAATGCACATCACATCGCCAGAGCGCGGCACGAATACGTCAGTGAGTGTTTAACATGCCCATATATGTTATATGTTTGCTGGACATGCGTTAGGAACACATTCCATAGGCGTCATATGCGAGCTCAGTGCCGTCATTTTTTAGTTATTTTCTAGATGACGCAGTCGATAGAAGTTGTGCATGTTTGAAAAATTGAACGCATGAGAACGCATCATTGTATACGCGAGAAGACCGCCAAAAACACGTAAGGTGCGCTAGAATTCAAGTGCTGTTGATTTGTGGAAATTGAGTTAAACATATAATAAGACACATTTTTTTAAGTGGTTATATAGCATCCAAACAAACCGTGTTCTAGGGTTTAATGCGCACTGTCTGCGTCCAACGCGTTAGCACGCGCTGTACATTCGCCCTTTCCGTTGGTGATAACACACTGTGCATTTGTTACCAGCTCGCTACGTTTTTCACAATCCTGACTCAAATTGTTTTTGTTTTTTTCATGCGTGAACTGTGCTTTATGTAGGCCCTATACTAGTATGTGACTAGGACAAACCACAGCCAACAAAAATACAACGAATATCGAGCGTGTGCTCTACCTGTGCCTAACGTTTTAGTTAGACTGGCGCTGGTCTGACGTCTTCTGGCGTCTACATTTACACATTTTTGGACATGCAGTAAATGTGCACAGATGTTGTCGCTCGCAATATTTGAATAAATATTCTTGTCAAATCATCAACGAATTCTGACGCTTGCCCTCCGAATCACAGCGCACATACTCAAATAATTATTATTCATTTTTTAGTGTGCTGAACGTACGTGATTGCAGGTGTGACAGGGTCTTATAATTAATAAAAGCAGATACTCACTTGGCAAAAGCATGCACACGTGAAGACGATGAGCATGACGCAAAAATGAGTCATCAAATGCATTGAATGTAAATCTGTTAGATAAGTAGAAGGGTCTAAACAAAAAACTGGAGATGTCTCCCCTCCAGCAGCTTAAAGGTTGATAGCTAATACCCAGCAAACACGGGTCATTCACCCAATGCTGTTTCAATGTTGGGCCAGCGTCGAAAACCACGACGCCGGCCCAGCATTGAATGAACATTGGGTCAACGTATCGTGTTTGCTGGGAACGTCTCAGCCCTGGGTTCTTGCAGTTGCCGAGAGCAAATTAAACTGTTTTTTAGAAAGTCTTATCAAATATTCTCACCTACCTGTTTTTCGCCTCTGCTAGGTTTTGTGTAGTTTTAGAAGTCTGCAATGAGATGCCCTACAGATAGGTGCATGTTACAAAGTAATCTAATAACATTTTGTGGACTAAGTGATTCAATCACAAGTAGTGTTTTTATGGTCGATAATCTAAGGAGAAGTGGTCCATCCGATAGAATCGGCAATCCAGCGTGTGCAGGAGTCGGCAGTGAACACCGTGTGAACACCGTGTGAATACCACATGTGAATGATACTGGCTGACTAGGTTCCGACAGGGATACTTAGCTGTGCCATTCAGTCTAGAGGGGCAGTGTCAGCCAGTGAATGCTGATGGCTCAGCATCGCTCTGCAAACCGAAAGGCATTATCATCTCACTTGTAAAGTGAGCAGATACTACCTTTTGGCGCTGGACGGCACAGCAGCTTCAGCTCTCACACAGCCATGTATCCATCAGTGTAAGCCGGTGGTTCCGCAGCTGCCACACGGAAAAAGTAACATTGAAACGGTTTGCACTGGTGTCGGTTTAATGTTGGGCCAGCGGCGTTGACATTAGACAACATTAAAACACCATTGGGTCAACTGTTCGTGTTTTCTTGGACGTCCTAGAAGCGGCCCAACACCGTGTCTTCGAGTTTTTCAGTTTGAAATCGTCATAAATGTCTTTTTATATAGTTAGCTCTTTCTGGTTCGTTTGAATACCTATATGTTATGGGTGTACGGCCATTATAAAGATTTTTGTTCCCTCTGTGCAGGGACCGACTTTAGACATCTATGGAGGTTAGATTCTGACGTCAGTCCCCGCGCTGAGAGGGTTCAACTCTGATCCTGCTTTAAGCCACCATTTTTCTATATTTTTGTAAATCAGTGCAGCTGTCGGCTCGAAGCAGTGTGCACCACAACCAGGTCAAACGTCTTTGGGAAAAAATCACTAATCTTTACATTTAGCCCTGTCGGACTCGCAATTACTACACGTTTGAGATATGAAGTTGAACATTCAGTATATTTTATGCTGATGACTTAGTAGGTCAATATTTATTACATCATTCTGATCATGATTCTAACCATGAATATCACACACTCCCTCCCAGATGAACCCTGACACCAGGAAAACACTTAGATACTTGGCAGTTATACTTACCACGTTACCTGTTGCGATACACCAATTCAACCGTTGTGCATGTGGAGGTCAGGGGGGGCTACACACATTATCCAGTACTACCTTTACCCACCCTCCCCTCTCAGTGTATCCGGGTGTTTTACCCGGATTCACGCTCGGCAAACACAAAACATTTATATAATATTAGTACAACGTCGGCCCAGCCTCTTCAAAGTTGGTCCAGTTTTGTGTTTACTGGGCGGGGTGGTTTTTGTGCTCTTTGATCAGAAACCCTCATTCTCGCCCATTAATTACAGCTGGTATCTGACAAAATAGCCGCGATGCTTTTGAACACCATTCGCAAAGAAGCCACTACATATTAATAACAGTCTGTAAAACTTATTGGTTTGCAATAAAGTAATGTGATATTTCATTTTTTATTAAAAAATATGGGAATTTGATTTTTTTTCTTTCCGCCTTGTATATATGCTGACAGTCAAAGACTCTTCTGCAATCAGTACGTTCCGATCCATTGGGGGCTTTTGCTTATGATCAGTGCTTGAAAGAGCGTGAAGGGGGCTTTTAAATCCCAGGGGCGTATAAACCCACTTTCACCTACAAAATATAAGTATTAAGAATGCAAAAAATATATATAATTCGCTTGGCCATAACACAGGTCATAATCTTCGGATTTCGTGTAGAACTGCATATTCTGCAGCTCTACACGAAATCCGACGATTATGACCTGTGTTATTATCGGTGGACGTTCACATGCTAGGATTTGTCCTATAGTACTACACGGACAAAATCATACCGTGTGAATCGGGCTTAATACTAACAATAACATTTATTGGCAACTTAAAGTTGAATTACATTACAACATTAACATCTAATAGTAAAACTAGCTACCATTAAAATGATTGACGTATTATTAAAACATAAACAGTGTAGAAGTGTAATAAATTATACATGTTTACATATAAATAGTTTAAAATATACATTTTGCTCATGCAGTCATTTCCACTGTTGACCAGGCCATATGGTATCAAATTAATTTGATGAATAGATTCAAAACTTAAAGTTAATGTTTAATGTCATTAAATGCAAAGAAATTTCGTTCACCAAAAATACTCTTTATTTTTTCTTTAAATAACAATAAAATATATTACTGAAAACTGTACCATGTTATAATGGTAATCATAGTTTACAAGAACAATCATGTTTCTAACGTGATTAACAAGTGCAAACATATCGTCAGTGTGATTAGACGCTCACTAGGAGAAAGAGCTGTATCATCTTTTTTAAACCCGAACTGGTGTTAAAGATTTATACCATCACACACATGATACGAGAACTCAGGCTTTGAGAGGAACAACAACCTACTGGCAATCTACCCAAAGGGTATGACTGGATTCGTGGAGGATTCACCTACTGTTGGGTGGTTGTTGTTGATTATGTACCATGTCACACAGTATGCAACAAACATACTAAATGCTAACGACTCCCTAGTGAGCTGCCGAGGTGGTCAAAAATGTACTATCACTAACAACCATCTCAGTACCCCAATTCTGTGAAAGGCAGTGAAATCACCGACAACCCTTTTTGAGTGGCTACTCGGTGAAAATAATGTTATAAAAGATACCCTCCGTCATACTTCATTGTATTAGCTGGCTCGGTGAAAAGATTGGAGGTCAGGGCTATTGAGTATCACAGAATAGAAAATAAATATTGCCTTAGACATGTAGTAATTATGTTGTGAAGAATGTCGTTTCTGATAGCAATACACAAGTAACCATTCATCAAATGGAAATGACGTATTTGTTAGGTGTAATTTGAAAAGATTTGTTTTTGCTCAACTAGTTTTCAATTGCATTTGTTACCTCCACATTGACTGCTTCTCCTTTATTATACTACAAGAACGGAACATAATATGTCATGGTTGTGCAGACCATCTTGCCATTGATGAGTGCACTTCTTATTTGTTTGCACAAGCATTATGTCATGAACAATGGCTAGCCAAAGAGCATTTAAATTTTAATTAACCTACTGGAAGAGCTTCTGGAAAACACACCAAGTTGAGTAGTAGTAGTAAATCATTGCTTTACGTCACTTTTCGGCACAAAAGGTCTTTTAAGTGACATTATAATACGATAAAAACGTTGTGGTCAATTGATGAGATGAATGATGTACAGATGATGATGTGAGGGTGGGGGTGATAGGGCACACCAAGTTGAATCAATGTTGTTTTAATGCTGTCCCAGCGTCGCAACTCAACGTGTACAGCAAACACGATATGAGGGAACGGGGTGATGGTACGTAGACTACACGTCACACGTTGTATTCATATAGTATATGTAATAAACTCGACATTTAGACCTGATAATTTAAAAAAATGATAAAGCTGTCAAAATTTGAGGACTTGTACTTCAATATATCCTCTTTAATATTAAAATGAGAGCCCTCTGAAAAAAATTGTGAAAAAAATGTTTTGCTCTGTTTATGTTGGTGGGGTCTATGAAGTGTAATCGTGGACAGCTGTACACCGCGAAGATGTGGGCGTGGATTGTGAAATTTGTTTGAACAGGGAAATCAATGTTTGTTATCATGGCGATGCGTGAGAGCGATCTACACACTAAATTTGAAAACATCCCCACAAAATGTTAACGACTTAGCTGAAAACAAGCTTAAAATGGCCAGATATAGGTGAAATATAACTGATTCTAACAAAGCTATTTTTGACTTGATAAACTGTGGCCAAGCCTCAGCCGTGAGAAATTACTACACTTAATTGTACTGTCGCAATGAGTGGCTCAAACCTTTAGTTTCAGATACAGTTTGGGCTATGCAAATTAGAGTTCGTAAGCTGCATTATATTGAGCGAATAGATCATTTATATGATAAAAGTGTCAACGCTCGCATACATGTCACTCAATTATCATTTTATTCTATTTTTTTTTAAATCAAATAGTGCGTGAAAATGGTGAATTAAACAAAAATGAAGTAAATTATTATGTCACATAGTTCAAATTTGAATAGTTACTATATAAAATCATATAGCTTAAATAGAAGCAGGGATATATTTTTTTTATAATACTCACAAAAAAGACGTTTTATCGGTTATTTTGTAAGGAATTTAAGATTATCATTACACTGAGTAGACACATTTGTAATATTTTCATGCTTAAGAAGGTAAATCGTTCAGACTTAGGCCCTATTGATCACAGTTTTAACATATTTGGTCCCGTTGTGCGCCTCACTAATACAGATAAACATACATAATACAAAAATGTATCAAACAATATCATGTATGTGGCAAAGAAAAAGGGATAGAGAAGTCCGCTGTTTTTGGTGATCGTGTGGTCAGCTGCTTCACCACATCCGAGTCATCCATATATGCCCATAATAAGAGAACAATTGTACTACAATCTTGTTTTTGTAATGTTGCAATTGGTGAATAAAAATATATTTATACCAAATAATCTGGATAACATAGAATTAAAAAAAATAATGCTTAAAATTAAAAAGTGTCTGTATATGTAGGCTGCGAATTATGTCGTCTGTGCCTATGCATAGCTACATGTATCTTGTATGAAATAAAAGTGTCATCATCAATTTTCACAGGTGATATATATATAACGGAAATAAATATATATATATATTAACAACACTTGTGTCTCTAATGTTGTTGTGTGCATGGTAGCACATGCAGATACATTTTTTTTAATAATAACATTGATTTTAGATAATAATCTTGCAATTAGAAAAATAATTTCCGAAAGTGATATACCATATATATTAAAACAAAACTACAAATAAAATGTCACTCAGTAGCTCTAATAACTGGGATTAAAAAACGTCTGGAAGCATTGATATCAGTTTACAGTGTGTGTGATAATGATGATAGCTTAAGAATTCGGCAACCACAAAGGGATATATCCAGTACGCGCTGGTGAACATGTCAAGTATGAATACTTTTTACTTGACATGATGATACATCGAGATACATTATTGCAATTTATACTATATTTTGTTGCTTTAGATAGGCTTATACACATAGCGAGATTTGACAAACCATCATACTCATAGAATGATCCGTATATATATAATAAGTGCGTATTTTATTATTTGTTAGATTTCCCATCTGCTATACCATAAAAAATATAATTTGAATGTGTCACACTGCACTATTTTTCAGCTTACTAGTCCCACTTTGATCAGATTTTGATCATAATTGGACAAAAACAGAAGATGGTTTATTCTATGATTTAAATTGGTATTTGATTTTGTTTGATTATTGTGTGCGTATATAACAATATTACTACAAACGGTTTTCTCTGTGCCAGATTGAAAAGCAAAGGCGGTTTTGCTGAGTTTTGGCGCCCATTGTGTAAATAAAAATGAAGAAAACAAGTTTTTTTGACACAATATTTTATTTTCTCACGCAAGTTAGGTCATCATCTAGAATTGGCAAGGGAATGGACATAGCTGTAATTTTACTGAAAAAAGGGGGCGGTGGACATATTTTAATTTAAATTAAGATTATTTTAATTTTTATTCCGGAACGCAATAGGTTGGCTTCCTCTTAAAGGGACATGCCCAGGTCTAAAATCATCAATAAATCGTTGATTTTATTTTAGCTTGATAATATGACCATATGATGTAAACATGTCCATAAACTAGAACTGCAAAAGTTTTTTTTATTTTTGTGCTGCGCATTCACCAGTTAGGCTAGATATAGAGACGAAATTCCTGATTTCTAATTATTGACATGGTTGTCGATAATTAGAAATCAGGAATTTCGTCTCTATATCTAGCCTAACTGGTGAATGCGCAGCACAAAAAAATTAAAAAAAATTGCAGTTCTAGTCTATGGACATGTTTACATCATATGGTCATATTATCAAGCTAAAATAAAATCACCGATTTATTGATGATTTTAGACCTGGGCATGTCCCTTTATTAAGTAAGATAATCCGAAATAAATTTATTTCTTTACAATTTACAATTTAGGTCGATTGTTATATTTTTTTACAAATTGAAAAACAAAAACATCACACATAAAATTAAAAAATAAATCGCAAAACATTTTCCTCTTGGGCTCCCATCTTAAACTGATAGAACATAATCATGCCTATACTGTGTAAAAATTTCAGCGCTTTATCACAATTTAAAACTATTTTTTAGCTTATTACATCCACTAATATTTTCATATTTTTAATTATATCTATGTCCATTTTTAATATGAAAGACCCTGTTCTTGTATGCGCACAAATAGATTAACACATGACAGCTTATTTTTATCGATAACTGATGCCTGAAAAACATATTATTGATGCCACAAATGGACTCAGCACAACACAGTTAGTCAGAAATGATAGATCACAGAATTATTGGACTACTGTGAGAAAGTTTTCCCCCTATGAATGCTGTTAATCATATTCGACTTTCATACAGATGCTGAATGTCATATAATAAGGCTTTTGCTGTCACTGATGCCTAGAATGACATTATTAGTGATACCAAAAATTATCTCTAATAAGTGACAGCAACCTGACATAAGTTCTCGTAGTATGGGCACAATTCGTGGAATATGCCCGGTTGAAATACTGAAGGCAAATTATGTTATTTTATGGCATACAGTTTTTAGGGATAGTTGGATAAACTGCACCCAAATGTGTTGCATGCCAAGCGTGGAAAATTAAGATATACAAAATGGCCGCCCGGGCTGACAGAAAAGTGAGAATGTAAAAATATATTTAAGTAAACAAGATATAAGCACCAGTGAAATATCTTTTTTGTTCGTTTTGTTATATTCACAGAAATTATTTAGTTTTCAGATGGAATGTCAAAAAAAAAAACGTTTATAAAGGTCATAATCATGATAATTATATACAGATTTGTCGTTTTTTAAAGATAAATAATCTGGTGGCTATTAAAATACTTTAAAATTGATTGAGCTCATATAAATGCAGACATACCGATTTTTGTTAGTTTGCAGCTTTGCAGATTGTAGCTGTATCCAATAATATACTTCAGTTGAAGATATATTACAAAGCTTTAGTTATGAAATGTGAGCGTAACGCGTGAGAATGTGAGGGGGGAGTATCTAGGGGGAATTCTTCACGTGTGGCTATATTCACAGCTCTCTAATATGAATGTATTTTCATAACAATAATATTAGTGACAACCATATAACAATGTTATGACTGCCACAAAAATAAGTAGGCCATTTGTAGCTGCTACTCCCACAGTTCTATAAGTTTCTGGACAAAATATTGATGCTGTTATAAAAGATGAAACTCTCTGATGTCTTCAAATCTATTAATGCCGAATACATTGTGCAGCTGCTTGGAAAACTACCAACGGACAAATTTCAAAAGTGAATGAGTGAGTTCTGATAACTATTGCGCTTAATGATCATATTGTTGAATTTTGTTGGGACTATGGCCACCATCTCCCCCTGCTTCATTGCGTGGTAAACCGCATGCAGTGATCAACGCTTCAATCAGGTTTTAGCTAACAAGTACTGTATGGCTTACAGGCCCATACCCAAGATAAAATCATTTAAAAATCTGTGATTTTATTTTGGCTTCTTAATATGACCATAGATGTAAACATATTTGTAGACTAGAACTGCGAAAGTTTTTTATTTTTTGTGTTGCGCATAATTTACTAGTTAGGCTAGATATAGAGACGAAATTCCTGATTTCTTATTTTGGACAACCATTTCAAAAATAAGAAATATCGGAAATTCGTCTCTATATCTAGCCTAACTGGTAAATGCGCAGCACAAAAATTAGAAAACTCTCGCAGTTCTAGTCTATGGACATGCTTACATCATATGGTCATATCAGGAAGCCAAAATAAAATCACCGATGTTTTGATGATATTAGCCTGGGTATGGGGCTTTAATGCAAACGAGTGTTGGCTCAGTGGGTGTACCCCAAAGACATCGTTAACTAAGTGGATTGTCATCATCATATAATCGTATATCATATCTACCGTAGATCAAATGCATTGGTGACCATAACTAAATACGGTCAAAATGAAGACTATACTCACAGTGAGTGCACAAAAAGGGAGTTGGCGAGGAATGATTATGGTAATATTCACTGTATCTTTGAAAAAAAACATGATATGTTCCAAGATACCACTTACACACTAAAGAACCTCTGCTCTAAAAAGAGACTCTTGAATCTCAAGGGAACAATATTGTTTGTGACTTGGAGCAGAACATAATATTAGCCGGCAGCAAATGAAGGCCTTCGTAAAAAACCTATTATGTGAACATCCAGACAGTATCTAGCATCTAGAGCTGAAAACATAAATTTAAAAAGCTAAGACATTTGCCATGCCACAGCTGGTGGTTAACGCTAGGTCGTAAACTAGATAATCATCCATGCACTCCTCTTTCATCAGACTGATATGAATTTCTCTAGGACGATCAATCGGATATTTCTGTATTATATTCGAACCATCTTCTTGAATGTAACCCCCCCCCCCTCTCCCTCAAATAAACCGGCAATAGTGGTAGTAATCAACAACTGTGAGATCTTCCAATCTTGATCGTGATGTTTCTTCCTTGACTAATAAAATGCAACAATAGATTGTGTCAGTGCGTGACACGGATGTAGGGCCTACTTCTTTTACATTGATAAAATAAAATGCACACACCTTTACATAAGAACTAACGCTCCAAAGTAATTCCATGTGCATGATATTCTCATATTGTTATCTATTGATCAGACCGAGGCACTACTTTATGTCATTACAGTCTGTGATAATCTCTCAATGTAGCTTTCATGGAAAACGGCTTGGCAAAATCTTCAGAAAAGTGGTTTATTAGGCTTAGACAAAGGTTTTCTCACAGAAACTACAGCTGCTTCAGCAAAAAAATCATCTGTAAAATTATTATTTGGTGTACCTGACATGTGACAAAGTCCTAGTTAAGCTTTTCTGTATAGAATATGAACAAAAAAACTTTGCCACCAATATCCGATGCAACAAACTTCACAATATAGGCGTTCTCTTTATGAAGTAAGCGCTGTAACAAGGCATATGTCCTGTTCTCCCCTCAGTCACCGAAATCAGATGGATGCATCATGACACTCGGCTGTAGTACCACGGCTATTATCTCTGCCACACATTCCCCAGTAATACGGTTGTATAACATGGTGTCTAAGCCAACGTTGTAGTTGCAGAACTATTCGAATTGAGTACATTGATGGATGTATAGCTGAGCAAAATTAGCAACAATCGCCAACACGTTTATGGTGAACTTTATTAAGTCGACATGTGCAAACAGCAGCAAACTAACTTAAGTCATTTCTTACGTTACGGTAACTGTTGTTACAGTCAAACTCATATAGTGAAGTCACAACCTTAGTCACAGCTGACATTATTAGTTTAAATTAATGATGTGCGCTTTCGCAGGGAACGGACATGATAGAAACTGAGCATCTCATGTTCTTTAGCATTGATAAACTTGTGAACTGCACACTAATTGTCTTGGGCAGTTTGTGCATACTTAAAACTGAATAAGGACGTGATTCGCCCAGTGTATATGACATATGTAAATGATTTAATTCAGGCTTGTATCGTGTTCATTATATATCGATTTTTGGCGGCAGCCATTTTGGTTTTTTCATTTTTTTAGAAATAATTATTTATTTGAATGCTAACCAAAAATGGAACCATATAACAAGTCTTGAGGCATTTTCATGCTGGCATACAGCAAATTTGGGTTCAGTATATCGAGCTACACCTACAAACACTGTATGCTATAAATTAACACGATTTGCCTCCGGGGTTATACTTTCTTGAAAAATGACCTAGTGTTTCGGTCAAGTCAGAACGTTTCACTCTTTTATCCCAGACTGGTCAAAACTGAGACGTTTAAATCATGTAAGTGTTGCTACGCAAATAGAACCTTTTTATGCGCCAAATAAAATCAGGGGTGTTACACTGTCTACTTAGCCGGACTTATTTTTTCAAATTTCTGCCTAGCTGCCCGTGCATTTCCTCCTACATAGTGTAATTTGGACAATTTTTGCCCGTCATTTTGACTTTATACCCGTCCAAAAGACGGGTGCACGGGTCGCTGACTAAGACAGTGGGTATACACAAGGGGTGATATTATTATCGCATTATCCTAGATGTCAAACGTAGTGATTGGGCTGAGAACCGCTTGACTAGCGCTAGTAGTGCTCCTTGGGTAATCCAAGAAAAATAAATATGCTTACACACATACTGGCCACCTGAATTTGACAACCTAGTGTGCACAACAATTTTGGTTTACAATAGCATTTTTGTAGACAGATTTTTTATGATTCTATATATAAAGCTTGATAAATATTACTATTAGCATATTATTGAGTATACGTCGATTGCTATGCAATGGACACTCAACATAGGCCCACATGCATTGTTTGGCACTATTGAAGCAACTTTTCACCCCACAGACCGATAACTGATAAATATTGTGTATTTGTCATAAAATAAACGAGGACGAAATGACCCACATTTACAAATAGATCATTCATGCCTAGAAGCGACTTGCTAAAGTGTCTATTGTTACATGAACTACCTGTACTTATAAAATCCATTAGCAGCACTAATCACTTGGCACACTATGCGGGGTCAGTTTCTTTGGGATACTCTCGCAAAATAAGCGCTATAGGACATTAGCGTTATAGAAAGGTCCCCGGACTGTAATCACGGGTGCAGTTCAACAAAGAGGGATCATCCATCTGGGCACACGACATTGTTGCGACGTACAATCAACGTCATTGACGTTGATTTAACGTCACAACAACGTCGTGTGCCCAGTAGGAGCTCTATTGGAGTCTTTTTGCAGCATGTCCATGACATAAACATAAAACAGTCGTAAAAAAAACAAATTAGTCATTGTCCTGACTGAGTAGTCCAACGCCCCTAATAATTGGATCTCCATCGGGTGATGGCCATGCCCAACGTGTGTTCTAAGCTGGGACAGCGTCACAGACGTTGGCCCAGTTTCGAACACACGCCAGGCTGGCATATACTGCACTGAGAGTATCTCTTTCCAGTGTAGCTTATGTTTTCAAGAACACACATCCTAATTATGTGGGTGATACACCCAAGATGTTGACGGGTGTATTAGTGATCTGTTTCATGAAAGTCACATGTCCATTGTCATGATTACTGGTTTAATAAAAACTGACATTGTCAAACTTGTTCTTCCTGCCATGGTTAATCAGTGGTGATTTCGTTTTCTTGTTGTCGGATGGAACACAGTCGCCCTACATTCGCTCCTATCACATTATATCTACCAAATATTATTTCTTAGGTTGTTGTTAACATTGTTTGATTGATTATATTTGGGGATGTCGAGAAAATATATTTTCGATATTGTATTTCCCTTTATATCCATTCAATATCCACCACAGGTATTTGGTATGTTGCCAAATAATAATATGTTTCTGACAAAAAATAATCTAATAATATGTTTCTAAAAAAAATATTGAGATGCTTGGATGATTGTATTTTGAGGTCAACATCAGGCATCATCTATAGTTTAACATTCATCATATAGTAACCATATAATAAGGTTCATCTAAAAAAAAATCGCAAAAAAACGTTTCTCAATTGATCCATTTAGCTTAAGGTGTCCAAGTTTACCAAAACAAGTAAGGTAAGAGCAGACTTGGGGAAAAGGTTTTTTTATGAGTCAAAGATTTCAAATCAGTAAAATGACGCGATATTTGAAGAGAATTATCCTCTTGCTTTAATACTTTAACTCATAGCAGTCTAGGTCCGAGCCCAGCTCGGACCTGGCATTTATGACGCTGCAGTCTAGGTCCGAGCCCAGCTCGGACCTGGCAATAATGCCTAGCCATTCACCAAATGACATCACTTGCGCAACTATGAACCAAGTATGGGTAGCCTAGAACATAAAGAGTTGACTTATTTGCATCACAACTGTTTCCGAAATAAAAATCGAGCTCCAGGCTCAGATGAATACGAGGCTTTTGGTATTTTCCAGATGAGTTGGGAATGTCAAACTTGGTGCATCTCAAAATTTGAAATCCAGTATGCATCTCAATTTTTTTTTAGAAAGATTGCTAAATGCCATGGTAATAACTTATTCACCCTAATAATTTGTTTATAAAGACCTATTGAATGCTTCTTCGAACCATTTGTGATGTATTTTAATATATTTTATGTGAATTGATGTAATGTTGTACTCTTGAATCTCCGTGAATTACAAAAAAAACATTTTTAAACAAAATTTCCGAAAATTCGACTACCTAATTAGCATATTCAAATGGCTGTCGGTTGCCATGGCAACATCACATCACCGTTGAAATGAAGTGTATTATGGATATATATTGTATGTGTGTTCCTGTGGTGTATGGGAAATACATATGCCATAATTCTAAATTTATATTAAAAGTAAGACATTATGTCCCAAAATCACAAAAATGGTCAGACCACACAGACGTCCAATGTCAAAACGGCCAGACTGCTATGAGTTAAATATATACTTATGATAGTGGAACAGTTTTAGCTTAATATATAAACATTTTAAATTATCATATTATATTTTTAGTACACAATTTGCTTATTCAATGCAATCTCAAGTACATTTTGTTGGATTTTTGTGAAATTGAGATGTTTCACCTTTGACCCCTGAAAAATGACTTTCTCCAACTTTAATCTTACCTAACTTGTTTTAGCAATACTAGACACCCTTAACCAAATTAATTAGTTAAGAAACTATTTTTTACGATTTTTTCACAGATTGGTCAATTTTGGGCTTAAAATAAGGTCATCAGAGATGCACATATAGGCTAAACTGGGCCAGGAGAACCTCCTGAGGATGGTGAGATGAATGAGATGACATTGTCCTCCAGACACAGGATTCGAAATTCGAGCCCTGACCGTCTGAGGCCGAGCACGCTACCTCTCGGTCACGGAGGCTCCCCACAGTACTGAGTTTCACACGTTGATGGGGAAGAAACATTTTTGTTTCTTACAAACCGCCGAGACCGGGAACCGAACCCCGAACTCTGGCGTGAAATACAGCGGTGCTAACCACTACCCTAGGGCCCCCGCCCTGGATCTGTATTACAATAAAGGTTTGTCATTTTTGCCCTGCCACATTTTCTTACATTTTCAGAGGCTCATCCATCGTCGATGTTATAATATTTTTAGATCTGCTTTTTTGGAACAGCAGCTCAGATACAAGCTGGTTATGTGCACATTTGTGTGGTATTTTTAGCTGTTATATTTTTTTCCGGCGACTGTCTCAAGGTCGGAGGGGTTGCAGTTCCAATGCCAGGTTTTAATTGCGGGTCAATGTTTTTTATGTCGGCATTGGACCCAGGTTGGGTTAATGTTTTTCATGCAGGCATTGTACCCAGCTCTAATTATGATGGCCAAGTGCTGTACAGCCCAGTCAGCACACTGTTGGTTCAATCATGAGCCACCATCTGCAACACTGACCCATAATTCCACTGGCAATAATGCGATGCACTGACCCAGCACTGTTTCAACATCGGCAAAGCACTTGAAATGCCGGGCCATCACTGAAACAGCAGTCAGTCAGTGCTGCCCGTCATACATGTATGACAGAATGCAATGAAATGAATCGGGCTTTAGGCCACCTTTGTGCACATATATGCCAAACTGGGCCAGGAGCACCTTCTGAGGATGGTGAGATGATTGAGATGACACTGTCCTCCAGACACAGGATTCGAAATTCGAGCCTTGGCGGTCTGGGGCCGAGCACGCTACCTCTCGGTCACGGAGGCTCCCCATAATACTAACTTTCACACGTGGATGGGGAAGAAACACTTTTGTTTCTTTTCAAACCGCCGAGACCGGGGACTGAACCTTGAACTCTGGCATGAAAGGCAGCTGTGCTAACCACTACCCCAGGGCCCCCGCCCGTATGACAGAATAGTTAACCACAATGACTGGGCATTCCCTCTAAAGATAGATAGTAATTCCGAACACTCCAGCAACATTGGCCCAATGTTACCAGGCAAACCGGGACATTGTTTTTTTGACCAGCAACCATTGACACCTTAGTTCTAGCCGGGTAGGATAAAAAATGGTCTAAGTCTAAGTCTTTTAACCTTTAAATATATATAGTATCTTGATACGGGATTCTATTTTTTAAAATTATTTTTTATTAAACACAACACAAAAAATAGGCTTCAGGACATGTCATTTTGTTATTCAAAAATGATCTCCCCCCTCCTCCTCACAGAGTCACACAAAAAAGGTTAGAAAATTAAAAATAAAATATTTTAAAATATAATGTATTCTGTGGTTGATAATCTAGCCTAGCTCAGACAGTCTTTTTTTGCTAATTAATCATTTATTTAGCTGTTGCGTAATTGACACCATATTCGCCAGGCAAATTAGCCTGTTTTTCTAATATACTCCCATCAAAGTAGTAACCATATAATAAGGTTCATCTGTGAAAAAATTGTAAAAAAACGTTTCTCAATTGATTCATTTAACTGAATGTGTCCAAGTTTACCAAAAAAATAGTTAGGAAAGAGCAGAATTGGGGAAAATCCCCTTTTAGGGGTCAACGGTCAAACACCTAAAATCTTTAAGAGAATATCCTCTTGCTTTAATACTTTAAATATATACTTATGATATTAGAACAGTTTTGGCTTGATAAACACTTTGAATTATCATATGATATGTTTTGTACACAATTTGCTTATTCAATGCAATCTCAAATACATTTTGTTTGATTTTTGTGGTTTTTGGGTGTTTAACATTTGACCCCCGAAAAATAACTTCCCCCAACTTTGATCTCACCTAACTTTTTTTTAACAATGCTAGACACACTTAGTCAAATTATTCAGTTGAGAAACGATTTTTTACGATTTTTTCACAGATTGGTTTATTTTGGGGATAAAATAGGGTTACTATAATAATCAATATTTTAATAAATTATGTACACCCTGCTGAAAGCTAGATTGAGGCGATGCTGAATAATTAACCCTTTAAGTCCTGACAATGCATTAAAGCATCATTTTACATCTCCGAAAACAGACCTAATTTTCCTATAACTAAGGTTTTAGAACGAAAATTTCCATGAAACAGGTTTACCAATATATGGCAATTTTCTGTAATTTTTAAACCACATTAAATCATTTTCATTCACTACAAGTCGAGAATTGCGACAGCAATTCGCGGCTTGTAGTGGATGAAGATGACAATGGTAAACTCAGGCTTGAAAGGGTTAATCACAATATTGTGCGATTTTCTCATATATGTTCAAGACCTTGCTACGAGCTTGAGAAGATTTTGTTCACCAAGACTCGGTGGCTCGGCGTTATTTCGGGTGATTGTGTCAGAGGGATTACATTATTAGTCAAAGCCAAAAAATCTGACTAAAATCATCAAACAATCAGTAATAATATTTAATTCTGGCACCTTAATATGACCATATGATGTAAACATGTCCATATATTAGAACTGCAAAAGTAGTCTTTATATATTGTTTTACTGGTGAATGCGCAAAAAAAAACTTTTGCAGTTCTAGTCTATGGACATGTTTATGGTCATATTAAAAGGCCAAAATAAAATTACTGATTTTTTAATGATTTTAGCCTGATTGTGTCGCTTTAATTAACTTATAAAGAGCTGAAATATTTTGGTCCAAGTCTTGTATTCTACCCCCGACCAAGCGAACAGTGCTTCAGACTGTCACTTAACGAGATCGGCCAATCACCGCCGTCATTCAGTTGTTATTTAAATTAGGAGGTAGAATACGAGACTCAAGGCCAATATTTTTTATATAACCCAAGAAACAATTTTTTTTTTAATTTAAAATAATAAAAAATAAAAAAAAGCCAAAATAAAATTACTGATTTTTTATGATTTTAGCCTGATTGTGTCGCTTTAATTACCTCATAAAGAGCTGAAATATTTTGGTCCAAGTCTTCTATTCTACCTCCGACCAATCGAAGAGTGCTTCAGCCTGTCACATGACGAGATCGGCCAATCCGCGCCGTCATTCAGTTGTTATTTAAATTAGGAGGTAGAATACGAGACTTAAGGCCAATATTTTTATATAACCCAAGAAACCATTTTTTTAAATTTAAAATAATAAAAAAATGTATGTTTTATTTAGCTCGTTCCGCTTTATTTGATTACCGTACCTATGTTAGATGTCTACGAGCATTATACATAATTAGTTTCGGTGCGGGGATCGACTTTAACGTCATTCTGAAAGGTTTAAACCATTTTCCTTCTCTGTGCGCCTGACCTGCTTTTAGACCAGGGAATCATTTAAAATCTTACTTAATTAATTTTATCTTATCTGAGTATTATATTCCCTTTAGAAAAGTTAGGATCTATTTTTTTTGACCTGTAAAATAGATAAAGTTAAGATAATATAAATCGTAAGATTTTTATTAGAGCGTGATAGTTAAGTGGTGACCACTCAGCGATCCTGGGACTGCATATGACGGACACAATTATGAAACATTATAAAAAAAAACCGTATCATGCGTCAAGTACGCGTCACGACTGGTATACCGTCGCCTCGGAGCTAAAGGATCCTATCTGACACTCGTCAGAGTGGCAGATAGGATCCTTTAGCTCCGAGTCGACGATACGGTTTTATAAATAATGTTGTCAGTGACGCTGCAAGTCTGCTTCCCCACAGAAGGGGACCTTACGATGCGTTGAAAGAAAGTCTCAGTTACGTGAACCCGTACATTGCGTGCGACATTGCTCAAATTATGATCACGAGTCGCTTCAGTCTTTGATAGAAGCGAAATGTGTTTTTTGTACAAACGTACATTGTTCCACGTACCTCTGAGATATCATTATCAACTGAACATTCACCAGATAAATGTCACTGAGCTATATAAAAGTTACATTCAGTATTTTCACCTTGAAACAAAACTACAATTTTCATCAACCGGAAATTGTCAAAATATCAGCAAATGATGCATACAATTTATCTATCCGGGGTGTTTCACGTACAGTGGAAGTGAACAGGTACGGTTACGTATGACGGGCTTACACATAGAGCTGATTTCATCTTCCCTACTGCAAGGCTAGACTTGCTCGAAGACCGATCTCGGTCTTCGAGCACGGAGAAGCCGAGCCCTGTCGTGGGGAAGATGCGGTTTTGTAAAGTATAGGAAAATGGCTAGTGATGAAAGCTATTGTACATCATAATCTCTTTCCGGCGTTGCACGTGCGCTGGGACAACATGCTTCATTGATCTGTGCATTCATTCCACAGGTTAAACCAGCGAGGAGTGACATATTGCTATCAATGAATTTGCCCTTCTCCCCTGGGAAACCAATCTCTGATTAAACGTGGAACAGGTTCACCTGTGTCTACTAAATGACAAACTGCTCTCATATTTCCCCATAATTAACGTGAATGCTGTAAATATCAAACTTCTGTATAATTAAATCTGCCGAAAGAGCCGATGAAAAGCCACTGCCGGTAATCGTCGAGACATTAGGCATACGACCACATTGCATTTGTTAGACGAAGTGGAGAAGTAATATTGGTTGACATATATTCAAGCGATTTATAGTTTTGTTTAGATGAGGTGGTCCTCTGTAGAGATTTCCTTTTTAATCACGAGGCAACAGCACCCACTGGGCACACGACGTGGTCGTGACGTTGAATCAACGTCAATGACGTTGATTCAACGTCGCAACAACGTCCTGTTCCCAGTGGGCAGCGATTACTAATTGAACTAATTAATTCCACGCTGACAGAATAATGAGGTAAACATAACGTTTATATGCTCTGCGTGATATTATGTTATTGAATTAACTAATCATTAATTGGCTAAATTAAAAACAATTCACACACTTTCATTTGTGGGTCGCGGTAGCGAGACAAGTGGCGTGAAAATTATTCATATTTGTTTAACTTGAGACCAAACATTTGCAAATGTTGCTGTTTAAAAACCCATTTCATTTCCAATAAAAAATGATTAACATGACTGTAACGGGCGGGGCCCCTAGGGTAGTGGTTATCACCGCTGCCTTTCACGCTAGATTCGGGGTTCGGCTCCCGATATCGGCGGTTTGAAAGAAACAAAAATGTTTCTTCCCCATCCACGTGTAAAACTCAGTATTGTGGGGAGCCTCCGTGACCACGAGGTAGCGTGCTCAGCCTCAGACCGCCAGGGCTCGAATTTCGAATCATGTGTCTGGAGGACAGTGTCATCTCATTCATCTCACCATCCTCAGGAGGTTCTCCTTGCCCAGTCTAGCCTATTTTGTGCACAGGTGGCCTAAAGCCCGATTCATTTCATTTCATTTCATTTACATGACTGTGACATTCTAAAACAGATTGAAAACTACCTTAGTCGTGTTTAGCGATGAACGGAATAATTAATTAACTAAATAAGTGAGTAATACAATTTATTTGAAAGAAATGTTGACGAACAACGAAAAAAGTGCTTTAAGCAGGTTGCTGATTTTGTGAGGACTAAGAATTTTTGCATGAAACATATCCCGATAGTCTGTGACGTGACGTCACAGAGTATCGGGATATGTTTCATGTTTAATGGCACATGTCACTGACGTGTGCCCTTTAACATTAAAACACACCTGGACGCCCGTAGCGACAAACACTAATAATGTATGTGTCATTTTGCGAAATATGCGGCTTATAATAACTTAAGATAACAACAACAACAACAACAACAACAACAACAGCAGAATCAGAAAGAACAGCAACAACAACACGACAACGGCAACAACAACAATAACAACAACAATAATACTGACCAATTTCAGTCATCTGATTGGTCAAAAAATGAAATGAAATGAATAAAATATATTGTGCACATAGAGGCTGAGCTGGACCAGGAGAACCTCATGTGGATGGTGATATGAATGAGATGACAATGCCCTCCAGACACAGGATTCGAAATTCGCGCCCTTGCGGTCTGAAGCCGAGCACGCTACCGTTCGGGCACGGAGGATTCACACAAAATTGAATGTTTACGAATGAACGGAGAAAAAACATTTCGTTTCTGGGAAACTTGAAGGCCGCTCGACCACGTGATCTCCCACTTTCCAAGCAGGCAGCTTTAGCCACTGCACCAGGGCCCCCGCCCATCTGATTGGTCAAGTTGGGCGTGTGTCTGTAGCGTGACGATGGCGCAACGCTGGACAAATCTTTATTCAAAAGTGCCTGCCAGATCAGTATCATGGAGAAATTCTCTCGTGAGTAGTGAGCAGAAAGTTTCTGGATGACGTGATCCTTTTATCACGTATGCCGTGCAAAGCCAAAAGGTATTATTTGCTTACTTAGCAAATGATGTGCCTAGTACATCAACCGGGAATTGTCAAAATATCAGCAAATGATGCATACAATTTATCTATTTGGGCTGTTTCACGTACAGCACACGTGAAGGTGCCTTCTCCGTGGTGGAAGACCGAGATCGATCTTAGACCACGGAGAAGCCGAGCCCTGTTGTGGGGAAGATGCGGTTTTGTAAAGTATAGGAAAATGGCTAGTGGTGAATGCCATTGTACATCATAATCTCTTTCCGGCGTTGCACGTGCGCTGGGACAACATGCTTCATTGATCTGTGCATTCATTCCACAGGTTAAACAAGCGAGGAGTGACATATTGCTATCAATGAATTTGCCCTTCTCCCCTGGGAAACCAATCTCTGATTAAACGTGGAACAGGTTCCCTTGTGTCTACTGAATGACAAACTGCTCTCATATTTCCCCATAATTAACGTGAATGCTGTAAATATCAAACTTGTGTATAATTAAATCTGCCGAAAAAGCCGATGAAAAGCCACTGCCGTTAATTGTCGAGACATTAGGCATACGACCACATTGCATTTGTTAGACGAAGTGGAGAAGTAATATTGGTTGACATATATTCAAGCGATTTATAGTTTTGTTTAGATGAGGTGGTCCTCTGTAGAGATTTCCTTTTTAATCACGAGGCAACAGCACCCACTGGGCACACGACGTAGTCGCGACGTTGAATCAACGTCAATGACGTTGATTCAACGTCGCAACAACATCCTGTTCCCAGTGGGCAGCGATTACTAATTGAACTAATTAATTCCACGCTGACAGAATAATGAGGTAAACATAACGTTTATATGCTCTGCGTGATATTATGTTATTGAATTAACTAATCATTAATTGGCTAAATTAAAAACAATTCACACACTTTAATTTCTGGGTCGCGGTAGCGAGACAAGTGGCGTGAAAATTATTCATATTTGTTTAACTTGAGACCAAACATTTGCAAATGTTGATGTTTAAAAACTCATTTCATTTCCAATAAAAAATGATTAACATGACTGTAACGGGCGGGGCCCCTAGGGTAGTGGTTATCACCGCTGCCTTTCACGCTAGATTCGGGGTTCGGTTCCCGATATCGGCGGTTTGAAAGAAACAAAAATGTTTCTTCCCCATCCACGTGTAAAACTCAGTATTGTGGGGGGCCTCCGTGACCACGAGGTAGCGTGCTCAGCCTCAGACCGCCAGGGCTCGAATTTCGAATCATGTTTCTGGAGGACAGTGTCATCTCATTCATCTCACCATCCTCAGGAGGTTCTCCTTGCCCAGTCTAGCCTATTTTGTGCACAGGTGGCCTAAAGCCCGATTCATTTCATTTCATTTCATTTACATGACTGTAACATTCTAAAACAGATTGCAAACTACTTTATTTGTGTTTAGCGATGAACGGAATAATTAATTAACTAAATAAGTGAGTAATACAATTTATTTGAAAGAAATGTTGACGAACAACGAAAAAAGTGCTTTAAGCAGGTTGCTGATTTTGTGAGGACTAAGAATTTTTGCATGAAACATATCCCGATAGTCTGTGACGTGACGTCACAGAGTATCGGGATATGTTTCATGTTTAATGGCGCACGTCACTGACGTGTGCCCTTTAAAACACACCTTTAAAACACACATTAAAACACACCTGGACGCCCGTAGCGACAAACACTAATAATGTATGTGTTATTTTGCGAAATATGCGGCTTATATTAACTTAGGATAACAACAACAACAACAACAACAACAACAATAACAACAACAACAACAGCAGAATCAGAAAGAACAGCAACAACAACACGTCAACGGCAACAACAACAATAACAACAACAATAATAATGACCAATTTCAGGCATCTGATTGGTCAAAAAATGAAATGAAATGAATGAAATATATTGTGCACATAGAGGCTGAGCTGGACCAGGAGAACCTCATGTGGATGGTGATATGAATGAGATGACAATGCCCTCCAGACACAGGATTCGAAATTCGAGCCCTGGCGGTCTGAAGCCGAGCACGCTACCGTTCGGGCACGGAGGATTCACACAAAATTGAATGTTTGCGAATGAACGGAGAAAAAACATTTCGTTTCTTGGAAACTTGAAGGCCGTTCGACCACGTGATCTCCCACTTTCCAAGCAGGCAGCTTTAACCACTGGACCAGGGCCCCCGCCCATCTGATTGTTCAAGTTGGGCGTGTGTCTGTAGCGTGACGATGGCGCAACGTTGGACAAATTATATTCAAAAGTGCCTGCCAGATCAGTATCATGGTGAATTTCTCTCATGAGTAGTGAGCAGAAAGTTTCTGGATGACGTGATCCTTTTATCACGTATACCGTGCAAAGCCAAACGGTATTTTTTGCTTACTTAGCAAGTGAGCAAATACTGCCTTTTGGCTTTGCAGGGCAGAATGATGTGTCTAGTCAAATTTATGCATACGCTAGGCAGCCATATCACCATAAAATACCTATAACTCATCCCAGATTGCCATTTTTTAGACTTCAGGCAACCACTGAGGCCGATTTTTTTGTGATTTCCATTTGGTAATCGCAGTCTTTCTGGTTCGGATATGGCACTGTCAAACCGTCCGGGTGGTAATACAACGAAGATAGTACCCCAGTATCTGCCAACGAATTCAAGCGTTTGAATCAGGTTGATGATTATGCCTACATTGGGAGGTAACAAACCAGCAAACACAAGCTAATGATGGGTTAACCCTTTCAAGCCTGACTTTACCATTGTCATCTTCATCCACTACAAGCCGCAAATTGCTGTCGCAATTCTCGACTTGTAGTGGATGAAGATGATTTGATGTGGTTTAAAAATTAAAGAAAATTACTATGTATTGGTAAAATAGTTTCATGGAAATTTTCGTTCTAAAACCCTTGATTTGAGGAAAATTAAGTCTGTTTTCAGGGATGTAAAATGATGCTTTAATGCATCGTGAGGGCTTAAAGGGTTTATATTCGGCCACTGTATGGATGGGCCAACATCAACTCATCACTAAGCCATGTCTGGCAATATCTTGACTTACCCAGCAAATGTTATGCAAATGGTTTGTGTTGGCTATGAAGACGATCTGTCAGTGTGACGACAGCATCAATGCTTCACGCCTATTTACAGTTGAACTGAAGTCTATCCAAGAAAATGGGGATCACATTGACGGCAAGAATAATTTGACCGACATCACCTAAGCGTTGGGTCAGCGTGTATAAAGTAGGTACAGCGTTGAGGCAGTGGTGTGCGGCTTATCGGTATCCCCGGGCAACGGTGTCCAGCTAACCATACGGCTCTGCAGCCTGGTGAACGCCTGAATTGCAGAATGGCAAATTGAGCATACCGAGTTATTGTGCTCCATTGGATTCCATCGACTGGTAAATTGTCCGTGGTCCAAACTAACCATAGGTCATAAAAGTTGGGTGGCTGGAAAATATAATGCCCGGACAAAACCTGTAATCTGATGTCATTTTTCACAGCAGTTATACACCGTTACATCACGTGCTTTTCCCTGCTGACTCACAAACCCGTCGTCCGGTCTCCCTCATCATTTTCTACATTCCCGTGAAATCCGGAATTCTAGTTATGTGCGCGTACCAGTCACATCTGGATAGATATTCTTTAATATAATATAGGAATGTTGCACAGCCTTTCTGATGACAACCATCTTTGACATTTGTCATATAATATTTTCTGCGACACACTATGTTTCGCACCCGATAACTTTTGTAGGTTATAAATAAAGAGTGACCATATCTGAACATTTTGACATTTTCATCTGAAACTGTTGTTTATGTTGATTTTAACGTATTGATAAAACTAATATGAATGCATATTGTTTCAAGCAAAATAACCATAGATTTAGATACATTTATTTTGTTTCAGCCAAATATGTCTGTAGTGCGAATGAAAATTAATATATAAATTCGAACTGATTTCATGTACTCCAAGTTTACTCTAAGAATTACGCAAATTTTCATCAATTCATAAATTAATATTATAGTCCAGGCATATATATGTCAAACGTTGAACAATTTGCAATAATTTTACAATTTATCACCATGTAATGCATTTGATCGCTTCTACTATTATAAACATTTTCATCAAACTCTCTGCACTTAGATATGATAAAATATATATGACATGTCACATTAAAACTTGTCCCATGTTTTGAAAAATCTAACAATAAATGATATTTGAAACACAAAAGCTCAGCTTGCTTTTTATCGCATATCAAGCTAAATTAATAACAAAGATATTGATAATAGAAATGTGAATGATATTAAGGTTGGAATTTAAAATTAATCAACATTTAGAGTGAATGGCTCATAATAATGAGCTATTCATTTGGTTAATCACAAAATAAATAGGTTGCCAAATGAACTTACAGATCTGCCATCTCTCAATCATGTAGTGTCATTTGTCTACATTGCTATGTAAAACTATAAATGATTGATACATGTATATTATCTAATAGTTTCCAAATATTTGTTTTGCATGGAGATGGTTGCCATGATAACTAGACAGATTACAGGAGAATGGTAAAAAAAATTATGTGTAGGCCTGATTAGTCACCTACGCGCGTTGCAAAAAACGAAAATGATGGTCGTGCTTGGTAATTTATCCCCAATGATGCAACAATTACATATTGGTTGACCCTATAACCGCCAAATCATTCAATCTGAATTTTCACCCACTCAAAGTTGTGTCTCGCTGACGCGATCCACAACTGCAAGTGAGTGAAAATTATTCAGATTTGACAAAATGGAGGTCAGCTGTTTTCAAATATTGCTGATTGATGTCCCATATTTTCTTTAACATGTTCTAAAGGTGGTTGTAAAGGTGTGTTTAAAAAAAGAAAAACCCGAATATATGCGTCACCGGCGGTTAAAGGGTTAAAAACAACGTGATGTGCAGAAACGAATATTTCCCGAAATCAGATCGGCACAATCTTAGAAAATGTGACAAAACGAGGTCAAAGCATTGCAAGATCACTTTTAATGTGGCTGAAATCACTTCACTTCTAGACAGTTCATTTCGTCCCTTTAGAATGAACAGAGTGATTCAGCAAAAAATGCTGTTTAATTTGATAGTCAGCTTAATAATTACAAATGCAAGCCTACGTCGACCATCACAGATTTATTGAAAAATCTCATGCTAGTTAATACATCTTTACTCGTTCAAAGAACATGTTTGTTACATGATATAATTATAAAACAAATAAAACACAATTAAATTTATCTGGTGTTTGTCGTCTTTATATATATATATAAATATTAAAATCATTCGGTACAAACATACTGTATCATACAATTTACTTCTTCATGCGAGAATCCACTTTCTCATAATTTTCACGCATTGTCAACAAGTCGATACCATTGCCTGTAATATTTTATTTTTGACGCAAAACAATCGATTATTTTAGTTGTCTTGTTTTTTTCATGTAATACTTATTTAATTGAGATTTACTTAAACAATGTATTGACATAAAGTGATTGATGCTTTTGTACGTAAACGATTTGATTCCTGAATACACAATTTTGTGGTTAAACGTACAAGTGAGTTACTGCTTTTCAAACTAGACATTACATATTTATTTATTCGTAAGTGCAATTGCACTTCTATTGAATGACCTCTGACTTCACCTGTGCCTCCTGACAAAACGATTTTTCGCTAGCAATGGCTAGTCAATTTCTGGAAATTGAACAGTACTTATACTTGATACTTTTCAGAAGTTTTAGTCAGGATTAGCTATATATCTATCATATATAGCTATATATTTAATCATGTCAGCAATTTATCCAGATCAAATTATGTAGATTTACTGCAAGCATGACTACACTGAATGGTTTTAAATACATGGCTATAATTTATTGGTATGATTGTAATAAAATTAGATAAATAAATAAGTGTAGTCTTTTTGTACATTTTACGAAAAACATTAGTATATCCACGTACGTGTTAGCCAAACAGTTATAGGATGCATAGGGTATCCATGGCATTGTGATTAACTGGTTTTGCAACACAATAGCTAGGTGCTTGTGGGCTTATGATATGTGATGGTCTTTATTATCATTGCCGTATTTTTTGCCCGATAATTTAATACCCACTATGTAAGGACTTAAGTGCAGTGAATTACCTTTTTTAGCAGTTAAGGGCTCACTCTTTAAATGGCAAAACCATTTAATGCATTATATACGGTAAAGTTAGACAAGCTGGTCCATTATTCCCTGAGAGAATGTAATAATATTTTATACGGCCCTCCAGTTAACTAGCATGAGAGCCAACGCTGGCTGAACACGCGGCAAGATTTGATGTATCATTTTAAATCATTGAATTAGCTATTATAGGCAATTGGCTGTTCTCAGGCAGCAGTAATTAAAATGAAGAAGGATTTTATTTTTTTTGCTGATTTTCACGTTCATATAACACTTCAGTTATGTAGACCAGGCCTGATTTATTCTCCACAATTAAGCTGAAAATAACTGTAGCTCAATTCGATATTTTGTATCACATAAAACTGTTTTCTGGTGTATCATGTGTACTACAAATATATTAAATAAGACTTTTGACCTTGTGATCAACTTCAAACTAAAACAATATGCTCGAAAATTATTGTGTTATGTTGTTGTGTAATGTTATTCTTATATTAAATCATTAAATGATTAAAATCAACTTAAAAGTTTTAGATCACTTCTAACATAATTGTTTCCTAGAGAAAACGCAATCAGCTTAGTGCTTATATGTACCATTAGGCTGACTTTCATTGTGTCTTTTGCAAGAAATGATTTTAATCGAAGTAATATCAAACTTTAAAGCTGACTTTGACAATGTAATTATCATGCTAATTTTCAGTGTATATGTGGAAACATAGATGATCGAAGTATGTTTAATTCATTAAACTTGTTTTAATGAATTGAAAATGTTTATGTTTAAGCTGACTTCACTCATTTCATTATCACGCTAATTTGTCGTGGACCTTTGATGATCAAAGTACGCGTAATCATTAAACTGATTTTTAAATTCAACAGCTATTTTTCATCAATCATTGTGTTTAAAGCGACACAAAATGAAATGAGATGAAATGAATTGGCTTTAGGCCACCTTTGTGCACATATAGGCTAAACTGGGCCAGGAGAACCTCCTCAGGATGGTGAGATGATTGAGATGACACTGATTGAGATGACACTGTTTAAAGCGACACAATCAGGCTAAAATCTTTTAAAAATCGGTGATTTTTTTGTTTTTTTTATATGACTATATGATGTGAACATGTCCATAGACTAGAACTGCAGAAGTTTCAAAGTTTTTGAGCTGCGCATTTATCAGTTCAGTGAGATAAAGAGACGAAATTCCCGTATTTCTTATTTTGGACATGCATATCTGAAATAAGAAATCGGGAATTTCGTGTCTATATCTTGCCTAACTGGTAAATGCGCAAAACATAAATAAAATAAAAATGCAGTTCTAGTCTATGGACATCTTTACATAAAATGGTCATATTAGGAACCCAAAATAAAATTACCCTTTTATATTCATGATTTTAGCCTGATTGTGTCGCTTTAAGCTGATTTTTAATCCACGGGGACGATTTGATTTTTGAGTTTCAAAATAACGTTTTAACTGACCGAGATTACTTTTTCACTGGCTGAGATCACTTTTTGAGTGCCGAGATAACCTTTTCACTGTCCATGACTCCTTTGTAATGGCTGAAATCGCTTTTTTAGTGGCTGGGATCACTTTTTGAGTGGCCAATATCACTTTTGTTGTTGTCAAGATCATTTTTATAGTGGCAGATATCACTTTCTTTAGTGACCGAGATTCCTTTTTCAATGACTCAGATCAGTTTTTCAGTGGTAGATGTCGCTTTTCAGTGACCAACATCACTTTTTCAGTGGCCAAGATCAGTTTTTCAGTGGCTAAGATCGCCTTATAATGGCTAAGATCTTTTCCTTTCAATGGCCATGATCACGTTTCCAGTGACATAATCATATCACATTTTCGGTAGCATAAATCACTTTTTCAGTGACAAATATCACTTTTCCATTAAACGCGATTACATTACCAGTGGCTAAGATCTCTTTTCGTTGCTTGAGATACGTTTTTCATTTGCTAAGATCGCCTTTTTAATGGCTATTATCATTTTTTCAATGATCATGATCACTTTTTTGTGGCATATATCGCCTTTTCAGTAGTTAAGATCCCTTTTCAGTGGTAGATATTATTTTTTTCAGTGTATATGTGATTTTATTATATCTTAAAACTCACTTTATCAGTGACCAAAATTTTCAGACAAAGGCAAATTTGTAATTGACCAAAATAACGTTTTTCAGTAGCTGTGATTACTTTTCAGTGGTCGATATAACTTTTGTCAGTGGTTGATATCACTTTTTCAGTAGCTGATATCACTTTCTCAGTGGCCAATATAACTTTATTTAGTGGTTAAGATTGTTTATTTATTAGCTGTGATCACTCTTTCGCTGGCCAATGTCAATTTCCCACTTGCTGAGAACACTTTTCATAGGTAAAATTATCAAAAACACATTTTTTTTTCGGGGCCTGTGTTCACTTTTACACTATAAACACTATAGGTTATTTAAAAAGAACCCTTCAGTACAATCATCATGTAACCCCAGGAGAACCCTGCACCTGGGGTTTCATGGTGATTGTACTGAAGGGGTCCTTCTAAAGAACCTATATTGCTTGGAGTGTAGTGGTCGATATCACTTTTTTCAGTAGCTGAGTTTACTTTGTTAGTGATCGTTAGTGAAAAAGTCGCTCTTTCATTGACCAAGATCACTTTTACAGCGGCAGGTATTACTTTATTTGTGGCTCAGATCACTTTTTCAATGGCCAAGATCACTTTTTCAAGGTTTGCAATACATTTTCGATGGCAAAAATCACATGTGGTGCTCTTTGAGATCACCACTGTAGTGGCTGAAATCACCTTTTTAGACGTCGTTTTTTAAGATCGCTTTTTCAGTGGCTCAGATCACTATTTGCAGTGGCCGATATCATTTTTTTCTGTGACCAAGATCACTTGTCGGTGACCGAGATTACTTTTCCAGTGGTTGATATCACTTTTTCAGTGGCCGAGATTTTTTTTCCAATGGCCAAGGTAACTATTTCAGTGGCCAAGATCACGTTTTCAGTGGCATATATATTCTTTAAGTGGCATATATCATTTCTTCAGTGATCAAGATCACTTTTTTCAGTGGCTGAGATCAGTTTTTCAGTGGCCAAGATAATCTTTTTAATGGCTTAGGTCATATTGTCAGTGGCAGAAATATTTTTTCAATGACATAATAACTTTTTCAGTGCCCAAATTCACTTTTTCAGTGG
Organism: Flabesymbios commensalis; assembly: GCA_964017125.1. NCBI lineage: Eukaryota > Metazoa > Annelida > Polychaeta > Terebellida > Flabelligeridae > Flabesymbios > Flabesymbios commensalis. The sequence goes on from OZ024902.1 coordinate 82,550,020, forward strand.
TCTAGATCACTTATTCTCATTACGAGATGGCGGCCCCCTTATATTTTCTCATTTTCACTAAGTTTTCATTGGTTGATTTTGGTAAACTTGGTGACCTCATAGAGCTGTATGGAGAAAAACTAATTATGTTACAATTCGTTCCACCTTTCTGACATATGCACTAAGTACTGTTATCTTTTTCTCAGATGTCAATACAAATATATGCGTATTTGTTAACCTTTAAAGGGCTATGTTTAAAAAGTTAAAAAACGACCATGTTCCGCATACGTTCTTATCCTTGAGTTAGATGTAGCCTACAGTTACACTATTTGCTATTATTTGCCTATATTAACGGTACTGTACATTCTTGAATTGTGTGTCGTTTTTGCTTCTTCGATGGTTATTTACTGGCATAGATGTTCTCATTCTCGCTAGGATGTTAGGAGCCAATTCCGGGGGTTTTGTCTTAAGAATATTTTGGCTAGATAAACTTTCTTGGATAAGCCACCAGTGTAGAGCACCTGTTAATGTAGTGAATTTTTAGTTTACATTATTTCTTGTCTGAGAACAGCGCCCCGGTTGTTCTTTAACCCTTTGGGCCCCCACGATGAATTAAAGCATCAAATTCAGGCTTGAAAGGGTTAAAGCATTATGGCCTACTCGCTTCAACGCTATTTTATTGGCCGAATAGATTTTTGGGAGTTTGTTTGATCTTGTTCCACGACTTACACTGTGATATTCGGTCCGGAGATGTCATCCTAGCAAAGACTAAACATTTGCAAAGCATTTATACAACGTCGACGTTGGTCCGACGTTGTACAAATGTTATACAAATGTTTTGTGTTTACTAGAATCGGTCTCGCAGCCTGCTGTTCTTAAAGTTGCCAGATGGGAAACCTACTGCAAGATCTGAATGTATGCCTGGATCTACACATAGCTTTCTGGGAGCATTTAACATGTTTAATCACATACTGAAAGTAACCAAAACGGCCCAAATATTTCAAATAATAAGGGATTAAGTACTAAGCTCCTTCATACATAACGTGTTGTTATATCTCACTGTAACATCCAGTTTAGTAGCGATAGTGGAAATGGATACTTTAGGCATTGTATCATTCTAGCTCAGTAACACACGGCGTCATTTCTAATTCTGAGAATAATTATGGTGTTGATCCTCTTCCATAAACATTGTTTATAGAATTGATCTCAATTAAGGGTTGTCAAAACACAATGGTTAATTGTGTGGTCGAGATAGATTTGAGGAATAATATAGCATCTCCTACGTAATTCCCATGGTCGGTCCTAATAGGCCTGCATCATTTAAACACTATTAAGGCTATTGCTATCACTAATTAAAGCAGGCAATATGTGTGAAAAGTACAGGAATATGTTTTCTTTGTGTTATGTAATTTATACATTTCGTTGAATACTGGCATGCTCTGAGATAAATGTATCGGCCTCTGTCCTTTTTCTTTCTTTCTTTTATCTCACTTTTATTATACGTAAACTAGGTTGACAAGGATTGTGTGAACAGGGATAGAACGCGTCCTACTCTGCCAGTGCTGTCAATTGGCTGCTGCACATGTGATGAGGACACATTCCATACTATTTTGTCAATAAACATCAAAAGAGAATACCAGAAGAGTCGGCCTCATTTTTGTTCAAATTCGGCATTTCTTTCAACGGAAGGAGCCCGCGCTACCAGATCGATTTACTATTCTGTTCACAGCTTCCTTCTGCTTTTATGATAGGCAATCACTGAGGTGATAACCCACTGGGCACACGGCTTTGTTGCAACGTTGAATCAACGTCAATGACGTTGATTCAACGTCGCACCAAAGTCGTGTGCCCAGGGAGCTGCAGGGGCTCTGACATGAGCACCACTTGACCATTGCTGCGCCATACATAGATCACCCAGTCACTTGATCAAAAGTGAATACTTTTATCGACATCTTTTCGCCCCGGACTTTTGGTATTTTGAAGCCAACGCTGTCACTGGAACGCATCTGTTTTGACACATGATGATTGATGTTAGCTATATAAAAAAAAATCATATTAAACATCAAATTGATACCCCTGGGATTACAGAACCAGGGCCTAGGTATATACTTCGCTATACCATGAAAATACAGAGAGATGACAGACAAACTGTAATAAAACATTAGGAATGATGCACAAGGGATATTACTCGAGTGTTTACAGTTTCGCTCATTATTGGCTGTAAATTGCCATAAGTCAGTGCTATAACTATGGTGAAAGTGGATTTTTTAATACCGCTCTTTCGTCATTGTAATTGCGGAGTAGACGGAACAAATCCTGTATAATGGTAAACGAAAGAGCATCAGTATATACATGTAAATTATCACAGACGTCGCGCACAATAACTAAAACGATTGGGGCGCCAGGATGGGAAAAAAATCTGCCATGCCTAATCGCATTTACATAACGAGACATATGATTCTACGGATTTATAGACCTACTTCACGCTATGTTGGCTACTGATGATTAACATCCCATGCAGCATTCAGGTATGAGAGAAAACTTGTCTGGAGCGAGTGAGTCGAATGCCAACTACGAAAAAAGCTTCCAACACTCTCAATTTGAAATAGCATGGTTTAATTTGAAATGTGAAATGTTCATATATCATGATTGTGTACAGTCCAACCTCTGACTTCTTGAGCGTCCATCCACTTAGACCCCCCCCCCCCCACACACACACACCTTTAGTGAATCCCCATGCTACGTCCTCTAACGTCACGCATACATAAAAAATACGTGTTGATACATGTAGCAGGCGGTCTGGGTGCTGCAGTATTTAAAGCTTTTCCTATTCTTACAACTATGATTAATATTTCTGCCATATGTGCCCCTGCAAAAGGTCTGCTCGTTGGAAATAATTAGAAATAGAGCCAATATTCAAGCATAGTCTCCTCCCATTCCGGAATAACGCTGACGCGACGTCCGCTTCCTTTTCCTGCTGCTTTCAGGACGTTGCTCTATATCTTTCCTGTGTGTTATGTTACTCACTTACTGAGCTGAAAGTTTAACCTGGCTCCTTTCCTTTGAATATTGTAACTCATTATGTACACTGCGATCGTTCACCTGGAAGACGGAACAATCACCATCTTCACTACACCACATCTTGTAGTCTTCAGAAGTATTCTTGAATGTAACGGGAAAACCACTGCAGCAGGATGCTCCTCCATTGCTTACTCTGGGCGGAATGCAGTCAATATTTCTTATCTATTGCTAACGTTACACATGCTAGGATAGTAGACGGTTAGTTACATCATAAAATCATTAGAAACAACTATATGCTAAATCGCCCCACCATCATGCCGCCATTTTTATATAATATATTATTATATGCAGATACTATCAGATTATAGGCACTATTTTTTCATTTAGAGTTTACACTGATTTCAGCTTAGTGAAGTACCCAGGACTACTGTAGGGCCTACACAAAGTAATTATCGATTATATTTTAAATAAAGTTCTAATGACTGGAGTGTTTGATTTTAGCACACTGGGATCGATTTCCTGGAACGGAAGTAGTGGGCGAGCTTTGCTTTTGACGACGGACGGTGTTTTAGACATCAGGATATGGACTAATGTTCGACTGGTTTTAGTACATGTACTTGTACATAATTATAGCTAGTCAACACGAAAGTCGGGGAAATGCTTCCGGCCCATCATATTCTGCCGGCATGCGAGACGACAGTATAATGCAGTCTTATTCTGCAATATGGCCCATCACTGCGAAAGCTCTTGGCCAAAGGGACACGTTGATTTTAGTCACACGTTGACCATAGCCTATTGTGGAAATCTGAATTAGTTCCTGCACAGTCATGCAAACATAAGAAGTTGACCCGGCAACGCTTCAATGATGGTTCACCACCGCATGAGAAATTATGCTATATTTTGTCTGAATAAATAATGGGCGACCGTTGTGTGTGACATCATCTAGAGAAAGTCCATTTGATGAAACTTCACAAAACAGGTCACTGTGAAATAGACAATTCACTCAGCTTGTTCTTGTGGCCCATACGTAGAAGTCTACCTGTTCATTTCCAGTAGACTGCGACAATTTAATATAATATAATATATATAATTTATAGGCCTACATATATATATATGTATATATATATATATATATATATATATATATATATATATATATATATATATATCGTCAAGAGAATAATACTCTGCCGACAGCAGACAATTCCGACACTGATTAATTCCATGTATTTTGGTTATTTCTGCGGGCGACAGAAGACAGTTCCGACTCAAATATATATTATATTGCTGAGGTCGACATGCAGAAGACAATTACGACACTAATAATAAAACCAATCCAACTTTAAAATTGATTAAGACTAGAAGAGGAAGTATGATGCCGACAACAGACAATTCCGACGGGAATACAATAACATTGCAAGATAAAAAAAGTCACGCCGACAGAAGACATTTCCGACGTTAATATATAAATAAAAAATAGAGTGTAAAACACGACAACAGACAATTCCGACAGGACTGTAAATTCATATTAGACGTTAAACGTGAAGACAATTTCGACGGGAATTTAAATGAATATTAGTAGTCAAAAGTAAAGCAGGCAGAAGACAATTCCGTCAGAAATCTAAAAACATAAGAAGGTAGAAACCGACAAAGGACAATTCCGACGGGAATAGAAATTAAAACTATTAAAAGTGAAGCCGACAGCAGACTACTCCGACAGAAATATAAATGAAGAATAAAAGGCAGAAACCAACAGAATAGAAATTTAATTATAAGACAGTAGGCCATAAATCAAATTAGAAAAAAGAAACATATTTAATTTCGAGGCAGAAGAGTTTCTGTGGGCCTGATAAATGACAAATAGATGATAATTTTATTTCGAGTCGGAAATGTCTTCTGTCGGCCTGATAATGATAAATGGAAGGTTATTTTACTTTGAGTCGGAAGTGTCTTCTGTCGGCCTGATAATTGACAAATGGAAGATAATTTTACTTCGAGTCGGAAGTGTCTTCTGTCGGCCTGATAAATGATAAATGGAAGGTTATTTTACTTTTAGTCGGAAGTTTTTTCTGTCGGCCTTATAATTGACAAATGGAATTTAATTTAATTTCGAGAAGGAAGTCTCTACTGTCGGCCTGATAATTGACAAATGGAAAATAATTTAATTTTGAGAAGGAAGTGTCTCATGTCAGCCTGATAATTGGCAAATGGAAGATCATTTAATATATAATATATACTATATATACTAGTAACGTCATTTGGAAAATAACAGGTAGACTTGTACGTATGGGCCGTTCTTGTCGCAAATTTACATATTAAATTTTCTCGGTTATTTTTTCCATTAACCTTTAAAACGCTGAAATATTTTGTACAAACCATGGAGACCAAGAGCTGTTTCCAATTTAAGATCATCAAATGTCTTGTTTAGCTCTTTCCGCTTCATGTGAATACGTATGTTATGGGTCTACGGTCAGTATAAATATGTAATTATTTCAGTGCGGGGATCGTCTTTATACGTCAGAATCTGACGTCTATAGACGTCAGATTTTGACTTCTTTCGTCCCCGTGCTGAAAGGGTTAATGACACCGAGTGTTGGCCTACAACATAGCGCTCATCTCATGATAATGCCCACAAAACAAGCATGAGTATTTGTTCTTATTTGACGCAGACGAGTCGTTTCGCTTCATTGATCAATAAGATTGATCTTGTGACGGTCCCACTCCTCATTTTTACAACTTGTGCTCAGCAAATCGTGACGACCCACCTACTCTAACTACTGGTAAAACAGTACGCCTAATTATAATTATAATTGAAAATTAGCTGAAAATGATGTAATAACGTGCAGGAGCATGTGTAATCCCATTGGAATTCAGTGGTTAAAATATGCCACCTATATGAAAATGTTCAGAATAGACCACAAGAAAAAGTTTGATGGAGTTCGCAAAAGGGTGTCAAAACCCTCTTATCAGGCAAAATGCAAAATGGCCGCCATGAAATAACTAAAGTCATCATATCTTCACCAATAATATAGATAGAGACAAGATTATTTCACCAAACCATATGTTTTCGGTATCAAGGAATGCAATAAACAAACGATACATTCATTTGACATCAATATCATGCAAAATTTAAAATGGCCGCCATGAAATTACTAGAGTTGTCATATCTTTGTTAATAATTTAGATAGAGACAAGATTATTCCACCTAACCATATGTTTTCGCTATCAAGGCATGCAATAAAACAAACAATACATTTATTCGACATCATTATCATGCAAAATTCAAAATGGCCGCCATGAAATGACTGAATTTAGCATGTACTCGTCAATAATTGAGATAGAGACGAGTTTATTTCACCAAACGACATGTTTTCTGTATCAAGGGATGCGGTAGACACACGATACCTCTAACGACATCACTACATGTATCATAAAAAAATCAAAATGGCCGCCATAACATCATAACAAAAGTTATCATATCTTCCTCAATATTTCAAACAGAGGCTTGATTTTTTGCTACTAGGGAATACAATGGCACCGTTTTTAATTTTTCTTGCTTTAGAACTCAAGGGCCGGCCCCGATGGCTCATTCGTATCGACTGGGGCTTGTAACCTGGAGGTACCAGGTTCAAATCCCGGTCTGGCCGGATATTTGTTGTCGTGGTTGTGCATATGCAGTGCTCCAAACTGTTCAAAGGCCTGGAGTGTACAGTGCTGCCTATGGTACTGTGCACTATAAAATAAAGAACCCTTGAAGTCATTCAGAATAAGAGTAGGGCATAGTCCCGGCTCCGGGCTTCCTTCTGTCGCGATATTGCCATGATTGTGCAGAAAGCGACGTAAAGCAATATTCATTCTTTGGAAATAAAGATTTTGACTGAAATACTACATCAGATGAAAAACGTTCATGCTGAATGTTATCTTGTATCGCCCTAAAAAAAAGCACATAAATGCATGCAACAGTGGGTCTGGTGTAGTGGTGGTGGTAATAGGCCCTCCCCCATTCTGGTATGGTGGTTTAAAATGTTCCCCCCTTCACAAACTTAAGAATTCAGTATTTTGAGGAGCCTCTGTGAACGAGAAATAGCGTGCTTGCTTTCAGACCGCCAGTCGTAGTTCTAGACGTCAGTGCAATCAGATTCATCTCACTATCCTTGGTGGGTGATCCTGATTCAGTGTAGTCTGTTTGTCCGCATATTCATTGTTCAGAGGCTCATTCATTCATTCACAGAGCTAAGAATTGCTAAATTATCAACACATTTCTAAAAATAAAATTTAGTCACCACTAAGACCCAAGCAAGTACGTACCTGAAACAGTTCGGCTTCATTAGTCACGCATGTTTCAGTTGCAGCTCTAGGATCTAAAAAAGGAAGTTTTTTTTTGTGCATATTAGAAAATTGGGAAAAGAAGGCGCCCGCTGCAATAGGTCACATATATTCTGACCCCGCTTTTGCTGATATCATGAGAGAAGGAAGCCATCCTCCTATATTTAGGGGATAATGCCGCGATTTTATTATCCTATGGAATACTTGCTGTTTATTAATTCATAAACAGTGCTAACCACACAAAGAAAAAAATATTTATTATAATTATATTTATATTTAACAAAAAAATTATATAATTACATTTCTGATATTAGATAGTTAATTATACCTCTTGTAAGTCAATATCGCATTTTAAACAAGTCATCGTGACCTGAAGGCTAATGAATTATCACAATTAGATCATCGTAGCGATAAAAGCTCTTTAAATCCTAGACATTATTAAGGGTTGCTACAAAATTTTGTAAATCATGACTTTAATTCGCTTTTCCTGACCAAGATGTGTTGGGGGCTTGGTTAAATAAAAGTCAATCCATGGGATCTTGAGAGGAAAATTCTTCACTTTCCCCTGACTTTGCCTAATGTTTTAACGTAAGGTGTTTTCCTTGACTTGTCAGGTTATTAAGGTGTCGTGGGACCCTCGATTAATGTCATTTCATTTTTATATTAGCTTTATAATTTAAAGTATATAATGTACTTTATTGCCATATAACTCTACAATATTTCAATCTAATTAGAGGAAGACAATAATACAATGCAGAATGGAACAATAACCTGTTATTCACCCTATAACATCTTATCCCCCCTTAAAGTGGTAATTTTCCAACCAATAATTTCATATACAATTACTCCACCAGTGTTCGTCCTGTTGGTGCCAGCCCCCTCCACACCTGAATGTATACCCCTTCCCAGAAGCAAAATCTTTAGAAAGCAAATCTTTAAAATTGACCATTCAGAGCACCTAAAAGTGTTAACTGGTGTGAAATAGACACATTTTTCAAACATTTATTATCATTTTTTTTAAAGAAACAAAATATAAGATATAAATTTTTTGTTAGTCTTGGCCAATAATTCAAACGTTGAGCGAGACTTGAAACAACGCTATGGAAACAAGTGCCTTTTTAGTTTTCCCCTGAATTCAGTGTAGTCTGATATCATTCTGAGTTCTTCGGGGAGAGAGTTCCACAGTTTTGGGACAGCTATTGTAAAAGCCCGATTCCCAGATGTCGACTTGAATCGAGGTTGTTGCAGCAGCTCCTCTGCCCGAGCGGAGTTCCCTTTTTGATCTGTAACGATCCACCAGAGTACATAAGTAGCTAGGGGCCGTGCAGTGCACAACCTGAAATGCAAGTTTTAGTGTCTTGTACTCGATGCGCTGCGCTATAGGCAGCCAGTGAAGTCTGCATCATAACAGGGGATATGTGCTCTCGCCATGGGGTACATGTCACATTACAATAATCCAGCCAAAACAAAACAAGAGCCTGGACAAGCAGCTGTGTAGCAGTCAGAGTAAGGCAGCGTCTGACACGGCGAATGTTTCGTAGCCAAAAATAGCCTGACTGACACAATTTACTGATATGATCATTGAACGAAAATGACTGGTCAAAAATGACGCCGATATTGCGTGCTGAGGGGGCAGGTGGAACATTAGATTCTCCGATGGTAATACTGTCAACACTGACCTTGTTGGAATTGCCAATGAAAATGATCACAATGAACTCTGTTTTGCTGTCGTTCATCATCAGCCTATGTTGGATCATCCATATGCGTATTTCCTCAACACAGGCCTCTATTTTCTATAGAGCCATTTTTTGATCATTTGTGTTGGTGAGTGACATTGAAATTTAAGTACACTTGTGTGTCATCTGCATACAGTTGGTAATCAATACCATGCCGTCTTCAGATGGCATCAATAGGGCCCGTGTATAACGTGAATAGGAAAGGACCTAACACTGAACCCTGAGGTACGCCAAATCGTAGAGGTACAGAGCCAGATTTTGAACAACCTATGTTTACTGTTTGATGACGCTCCTGCATGTAGGATGCAAACCATTTGAGAGCCACTCCGTCGACACCTATGCCCTCGAGTCTCGCTAGTAGCAATTTAGGATCTATTGTGTCGAAGGCAGCCGAGAGGTCTAGCAATACCAGCATGGTTCACTTTCTCTCGGCAAGTGCAGTAAGAATATCATTTCTGACTCTCAGCAATGCTGTTTCTGTGCTGTGTGATGGTCGATACGCTGACTGATTCGGCTCATGTTGGTTAGTTGATAAGAGAAAGTCAGACAACCTGGTAAGAACGACTGTTGGAAGTTGGAAGCTGGTCTATAGTTTTTAAGAATATTTGGGTCCAAGGAAGGTTTTTTGATGAGTGATATCATTAAGGCCTGCTTAAACTTCGATGCTACTATCCCAGAAGATAACGAGCAATTGATCAGCTTTGTAATAGCTGGTACTAACAGGTATAGATGATCTTCTGGATCTGAGTGGGAAGGGGGTCTAGACTGCATGACTTAGTCGTAGACTTCATGATAATCTTCTTAATCTCAGACTCCGATGCTTCGTCAAACAAACTAAACCGACTCTGATGTGTATGGTGTGAGGGAGGATCAGTGCCCCGAGTAGAGGTAGTCATCTGAGAGGCAGCCTGATCTAGCTTCGCTCTTATTAGCTGAATTTATTTGTCGATGTAAGTGCTGAATGCCACAGCTATTTCATCAAGGGAGCCTAATTCTGGTAATTTTGTTGATTTCTTACGACCGATGAGGTCATACATTATGCGGTATAAAGACTTGGCATCTTTACCACAATCCGATATTTTCGTGTGAAAGTAGTTGCTCTTGGCTGTATCTAACATAGCACTGACAACTTTGCGCTGTTTTTTAAAGCGGTCCAGGTCAGTTGGTGCACATGTTTGACGCCACTTTCTCTTTAAGCGCCTCCGCTCCAGTTTTGCCACACTACCTTGAAACAATGTTGTTTCAAAGTAGATATGCTAAGATTGATTGTAATTATCATAGACTACCCTACCCTATGATAATTATATCACATGCCAAAGCTGGAAGCTCAAAAAAGCACCCTGTCCAGCGGCACATTCCCAGTACCCCAAAGTAATGGAAGTGCCCCCCCCCCCCCCCGGGCACAGTACACAGTAGGCTATGGGGATCGCTTGAAACGGACAACGACTTAAAGGTGGACGTGCTGCTCTCCCAAGCACTTGACGTTGCATAAAATAAAATAATAAGGACCACGGGATAAAGATTATTCGCCAATTACCATGATTTTTTCACCTGGGTGATGACGAATTAATTTCTCATCTCATCTCATATCATCTCTGAGACTCGGTCTTGAGAACAAGTAGATAAAAAACAGAGTCGCTTTTTCAATTTCTAAAATTTAATTGTTTTAATGCCTATTTGGAATTGTCGTATTTTTTAGTGCAATATATAGACCTCCAGTATATCCACTGAGACGAAATAATTCAGATACAGCTGGGACTCAACAGTTTATTTTTTACCAGAGACGAAATCAAGTAGTAATTGAAAATTGTCAGTAAAGTTGTTCTAACAATGTGGAAGAACAACCAATACTAACAAAAATATCTGTTATAGGCCTAAGTGATGATGAGCTGGAATATAACATTTGCATTAAGAAATATTAAGCCATAGGGGAGGGTGGCAAATTAAAAAAGGTGAAATAAAAACAAATATCTCAGGAATTTTAAGTGATCATTAGTGAACGTTACAAGGAATTTAATGGTCCACAACTTTTTTAAATGACATGTTATCACTTTTAATGGATGATTGTTGCATAATTAGGCCCTACATAATTGCATAATCGGCATTCCACAAACAAGGCTGCACAATTTTTGTCACAATGAGGGTGACCCTACGTTTGATCAATACTGTTGTTACTCCACCGTCAGCTACGCTGGCCAAACATTTACACAGTGTAGGCTAAGTTAATCTGTCATTAATTAAAATTGACATTTTAGCCAGTATCTCATATCTTGTTTTTACAGCAAAGATACCACGAAATCTTACTATTAGATGTTTATTTTTTTCAAAGTTTTGCGGAGTCGTGTCCCCCCTTCAGGTCCCTGCTGTTGAATGGTTTCTTTGAAATCTGAGCACCCTCTTAATTTATTTCTGGATACACTGGGTTTATTGTTCGACAAGTGAACGGTGAAACTTGGGTGTAAACATTACATCTCAACGTTAAACAAGCTCAAATCTTTAGTTATGTGTATATTTTTCGGGGTTTGATAGTATCTATTCTACAACCCCTAAGTCATGGCAAAGTCATGGTAAACTCACAAAAAATCATTTTGACTATTCAATGATATGCACATTTGCTGGGTTTTGTCAAATATGTTTTATCACCTAAAATTGTAATGACAATTAATTGAAGAAAAACTTTGCTATAATTTTTAATATCAATTGCAATAACTTGCCTTTGGTATGCTATTTGATACACTGCAAGTGCTGGAGAACAGATTTAGAAATACAATTATCAGGTTAGTATGCTATGACATTGTTGTTGATCTCATGTAGGCTAATTATGATACAGGTGGTTAATAACTATGCACACTAATGTTGCTAACTTGTTTGAAATAGGTAAACATCTCAGATGTGTAGAATATTATTGATATCTAGAACGTGTAAGGTCACTGTCGTGAAGTGCACCATTAGTGTATGTGAACAATTATGCACTCAAAAGACATTACATTAGAAGCGGTGTAATTCAATATGGATCTATTTGTTTTTGAGTGAGTTAAAACATTGTTCAGTCGATCTAATGTGGATGTGGATATGCCTTAATTGTTCCGTTAAAAAGTCATGCTGTCTGTTACGTAGATGGGTGGTGTGTGCTATACATAAACATATGTTCTAGTATGTAATTAGCATTACTACTATCGAGACATTGGATAAATAGGTGATGACATAACATTTAAAGCTATATAAATAAATACAAATAAAGGTAAGATGTGTTTTATTGTATTATTGATGCCGAAAACATGTGGTTAGATGAAATAATCTACTCTTTCTCTTAATTATTTACAAAGATGTGATAAATTTATTGGGTTCATGGCGGTCATCTTGAATGATCACCTGTATTGCATGAACATTATATCGATGACATGAGATTTTGTGAAATAATATCAGCGCTATCTGGATTAATGATGAATATATGATTTATTGATTTTATGGCGGCCATTTTGCATTTTGCATGATAATAATATGAAAAAAAGTATCAGCTTTTTATTGTATTCCTTGATACCGACAACATATGGTTTGGTAAAATAACATCGTTTTTATCCCAATTATTAACGCAAATATGAGCAATTTGGTGATTTTATGGTGGCCATTTTGAATTTGCATGATACTAATATCGAGTAGAGGTATCGTTTGTTTTATTGCATTCCTTGATAGCAAAACATATGGTTTGGTGAAATAATCTCGTCTCTATCTCAATTATTAACGAAGATATGATCACGATAGCGATTTCATGGCGGCCATTTTGAATTTTGCATGGTTATGATGTCAACTAATTGTATCGTATGTTTTATTGCATTCCTTGATACCAAAAACATATGGTTTGGTGAAATAATCTTGTTTCTATCTCAATTATTCATGAAGATATGATAATTTTAGTGATTTCATGGTGGCCATTTTCATTTTTGCCTGGGAAGAGTGTTTTGACACCAATTTGCGAGCTCCCTCGAACTTTTTCTTATTCTGTAGTTTATTCTGAACATTTTCATATAGGTGGCATATTTTAACCATCAAAAACCCACGGGAGTTCATTTATGAACACAAGCATCCCCACTATGTAGCTGCATATCATAAAAATCAGGGCAAACAATTTCACGTGACAAAAGATGAATTTAGCTATCTTTTACAGCCTTAGAATAGGCCTACTGTACTTTCTATACAAATACCTACCTTTCGTGTGTTATTGATATTTGAGCAATGTGAATATCGCCACCAGAGCAATTGCTTTCAGTGTAATATTTTTCATAAATCAATTCAGATAACTTGATGTAATAATCACTGATAATATGCTTTGAAAGCCGATTAAAAAAAATACATGTTGACCACTTTGAGTCTCTCTCAGAACACGCACTGATCTACTGGTAGGCTTGCAGTCACCCAGAAGCGGCCAACCCATCTATCTCGGCACAGCTCCAGACGAAAATCATGTGGTCAAATCTGCCGTGCAAAACCAAAAAAACAGCATCTGCTCTCTTTGCGAGTAAGCAGATACTGCCTTTTGGCTCACAAGGCAGAATTGTCGGAAACATACACGCTTATTCTGTGATTTCAACTATGATCCAGCCGGTATTCTTACTTAGCCTTACTCTAAATTTCATGAGAAAGTAGAAACATCAGGAAAGTATTGACCTAGATGTTAGCCAGCTGATTAGTCGATTGGTCGAGATCGACCTATCAGGAGGCTAATATCTAGGTTTATCTCTTCTGTTTAATCAATAGCGTATCTCGTCGCCCTAATTGTTCTCACTTTTTTTTGCTTAGATATAGCGCCTTTACTATTTTTTTGAAGATATCGATCCTTTTCCACTTTTGCGGCAGGCCCTATTCAGGTGCATCAGGATTCACGATCATCCCAGGGATCACAGTGCATCAACCGGGAGGGTGATAATAGTCCCACCAACTGGGATATGTATGCCGTTACAATTTAAAATTCAATATTAACCCTTTGCCTGTTAAGCACGACAATTATTTTTTTAAATCCGTTTTTATTAGCCATTAAAATCATTGCTATTGGGAATGAAATGACTGTTTCAACATCAAAACTTTTCAATGATTGATCTAAAATTAAACAAATACGAGTAATTTGAAACCACTTGAGGTTGTGGATCGCGGTAGCGAGACACAACATCAACTCAAATTAATTTACTTAAGTAATGGTAACGTTATGCACGAACATAGACTATATCAGCTATTACCGGGCCACGAGAATCCAGCAAAGTGGATAAAAAACGTTACTTTGCTACAAATGTTAAGTGAACACCAGATGTGCTTAGAATATCAAACTGAAAAATCATTGACAAAAAAACGGAGTTTGTAAGTTAAAAGCATCTGCTGAAATTGTGCCGTCCGACTCGGCTGGTGCTTTTGAAATTGAAATAATGCGAAAGTCGAATGCACGGAAGGCTGATACAATGCTGTTTCAAAGCTGGTCTGACGTCACAGACGTTGGTATAACATCACTGAAATCATGGGATGTCCGAAAAACAAGAAGCGCAGGCCCAATGTTACATTGATGTTGAGCCAGCGTGGCAGACGCAGGCTCAACATTAAAGTGAGATTGAGTCAACGTCTATTTGTTTTTTCTTGGGTGGGAATGACGTCACTTTTTGTTTCAGTTTATGAGTTGTGTGGTCTGGAATACTACTAGCAAAAAAGACCTAGACGTTAAGCCAATTTTTATCAGAAACACTCTTAGAAAAAAGGTTAAGTGAGTAACGCGAAGTATCTAAATAAAACCATCAACTTAATACAAGTTTAGAAAGTTTGCTAAAAAGATTCTTGGAAGTACATTAAAGAAGATCTAATCATGTATAGAACCTTATTTTCCCAGCTATAAATGTAACCCATGTTAACCCTTGCAGCGCAGGGGTCGAATTTAGACGTCGAAATCTGACGTCTATATACGTCAGATTCTGACGTCTAAAGTCAGGGATCGACTTTAGACGTCGAAATCTGACGTTTATAGACGTCAGATTCTAAAGTTGATCCCCGCACTGAAAAAGTAAACGCATTTATACTGAAAGTAGCCCAAATTGAAAAAACCCATTTGTGCTCCATGGTTAATATAAATATATATCAGCGTTGTAAGGGTTAAAGGCTCTGTATTAAACTTTTCAAAATGGCTCGAAATGAGCCTATCTATACCGAGCAGTGAACAGTTTCTGTTCTACAATGCACCTTACCTAGGAGTGTAATAATGTATTTCATTATTCTTAGGGTTTATAAACGTAACAAGCTGCCCTTTGTTATATGAACCCCACTCTTATATAAACCTAGTTTATGATGACGAGAGAGCTTCTACTTCTAATCGAATGTAAAAGAAAATCCCTGGCAAAGATCAGAATATAATACGACATTTCACATGCACTTAAAAAGATGAACATTTCTGTGGATTGGTGAATGCGCCTTATAGAACCATTGCGTGTCGTTTTGTCTTACAACCGCCGATTCACTTTAGGAATCGACATTTTAAACCATATCCCAGGAAACACAAACCATTTGTATAAAATTTGTACAACGTTGGCCCAACGTTTTTGACGTTGGACCAACATTGTACAAATGCTATACAAATGTTTTGTGTTTGCTGGGATTACACCACTATATCTTGGATGAAGTTTTCTCATGTGCGGTGCCTCGCTCTGTCCTGGATGAAGTTGTCTCATGTGCGGTGCCTCGCTCTGACCTGGACGAAGTTGTCTCATGTGCGGTGCTTCTGCTCTGTCCTGGGTGAAGTTGTCTCATGTGCGGTGCGTGCCTCTGCTCTGTCGCCGTGTTCATGGCTACGCGGCAGAGCACAGACACCGGACAGGGTTCAGTCATTTGAAAGTTTTTAATCGTACGAGGACTAGCTGTAGTTTTGTTCTAAAAGTTTATGGTATACTCCAATGAGACATCATTATTGCATACCTCCGGATGGAGAAGGCCCTGAAACTATCATCCGGTAATTAACAAGAGTATTAAATGTCCACCGTCACGGCGTCTCATTCCGGATTAAACTACGTTTTAATAATGTTTAATGCTCCTGATACACCCTTCAAACCCTACACTAATACATGACACAAATTACTATCTGTGAATTTGTATTTTAAAATTGACTAATCGAAATACATGTTTTTGTTATGTGGGTGCCTGTCATCATGCTTTTTGTCTGTATAAAAATGCCGACCGCCACCACTCTGTCACCATTCTGAAGAAGTTATTACATCGCAACGTCAAGCTAATAAACATAAAGATGTCTTGATTCTTATTATATATACCATGAAAGACCAGCATGTGTATGCATATATGTAAAGTCGTTTGGATTAAACAATAAGAAATAATAATCATATAATGCTAATCATCACATTATTGTGTGACGTAGTCTTTCTGGTTCATCCCGCAGGCAGTCTCTGATACTGTATAAGTAGCTGTAATTGTTTGAAATAAAGATATATTCACATTTAAAATCTTGTCCTAATAATTTTCCATAGACACATTAGTTTCTGTTCTGTATAAAGGCATAACCTTATCATAGTTTTAAAACAATGCCTACATTACATATATTGTTGAGACAGGCCCAGGTCTCGTATCCTACCCTCTAATTTAAATAAAAACTGAATGACAGCGGTGATTGGACAATCTCGTCATGTGACAGGTTGAACCACTCTTCGAGTGGTCGGGAGGGAGTGGTGTACATGACTTGGACCGAATAAAATGTGTATATTTCTTGAATATTAAAGAAGAGACGATGAGGTGTATAATTTTGTGATACATCAGCCATAAATGTATTGGATTTAAAAAAAAATATACTATATATAGTAATGAAAAGATGTTTGTATATGTTTTATATAGCTAATGCGATGGTAAGACTCATCAATTAGCAAAAAAAGACTTTTACGACACATTTTACAAGGTCATTGCTTTCATTACTGGACTAATTTATCAATATGATCAACACCCGTAGACGCCAGCTATATAATGCCCGTGGCTTTTGCAGAAATATTGTATTGGGCATTTCTGGTGCTATCTTTATAATTCTACATGAATATTTTATCTTGCCTAGTTTTCATTTCTATGATCTATATGATACATATTAGTTGAGGCATTATACAAAGTTGCAAATGCAATATTTATGTCATGTTGTCCCTACGACGATTTTCCTGATTATCGACCTTACACGGGCAACACTTACAAAATAAACGATGAGAGAAAGGCTTATATTGTAGTAACTCCCATGGTTGGACTGCTGCCTTTCAAGTGGTCAGATAATATGATTTGCTTTGCCCACTGGTCACTCACTGCACATTGCCGGTGATAACTCAGCTCTTGTAGGCGAATCAATCCTAATGTTAATTATATTAATGTCAATTCCGCTTTATGTTGTATAAGCTACATGGAGCCTGCTAGTCAGTTGGCCGGGAACCAGAATAGAGCTTATTTAAGGTTTTCGTGTCGACTTTTCTGTGCATACCTAAAACCTTGCTAGATGTATTCTCAGACCTCTTATTATGAAACCCCGACCGGTTGTCGACTTTCATGTGTGTGCACCAGAGCTAAAGAGTATTTTCAAAATGACCGCAAAAATTTCCCTTAAATTGTCAATTTTACCAGGCAATCAACATTATTATAGACAGAAAAAAACCTAATTAAACATCAAAATAATGTTGAGGTTATATAGCTTTAACATAATATATTTGAAGATAATATTTTTTACCATGGATCGATAGAGGAGTAGTAAAAAAAACTTGGTATTTAAGCATACCATTCAAACTCTTTAATTTGAAAATATGACAAATATGCGTATAATCCAGCGCCTTTTTGTACCTAAGCTATTGAGAATCTTTTTATTTCTATACATCGTCTTCGAAATTACCTGAACACTTAAAATGATTAGAAAACTCCATACTTGAACATGGTTTTTAAAGGCAGAAACCCTTTACTTTTGGAGAAAATTTCAAAAATCTTTTCTTTAACCATTATTTTGCCCAAGCTCGCCACAATGCTAATCCTCGGTAGCCACCCAAGAAGAATAAGTTTATTTACCTTGACCTTGAAATGATCCTTAATTGACCTTGGTGTCATCTTATATCTATGCCACATTAAAGCCATGAGGGTTATATATATATATGTCAACATATAATATGTAATTCGATATTGTCACATTAAAGTGATATTCTGATATTTACATGACATATTTTTCTGATATTACAATACCATATTTCCACACTATAGCAGGCCTGATATAGAACATTATAATATGCAATACATCCCTCCATTATATTACTAATATCTCACATAAAAAAAAATGCGGATATTTGAATGTCACGTATATCCATAATACAGCAATGATCCAGGATACTAAAATGTCAGATCTGTGGTTAAATTTTACTCACATTGAAACTTAGTGTGAAACGATTGCAATTGCAACGTTTCGACCTGCCTTTAGCAGAAATCACGCCACCCTTGCGAAACAAAGTGGCCTTTTAATATAGGTGACTGCACATAAAAGGTTAATCTGTATACAAAATGCATTTTTGGGAATGACCAAGTGACCTCACATAAGAGGTTGGCTGCTCCTAAGAGTGGGTGCTCACAGTAGGTTCTACTCACTACTGTATTGCCAATTGTATTGCTATATTCACAATTAATAAAGCCATATTCTGACATTATATGTTGATGTTGAATGCAAACCGACATTTTATTACCATATACATGTATTGTCATTATAATTATATATTATGGTAGGCCCTACTATAATGTCATAAAATTATATCGACACATCCATGGTAAAAAGCAACAGATCTTAAAAAAACACGATTTACCCGAAACAGTTCATTAGGGTCTGTGATGTGCCCATATTGCTCTCTTTGGTATATCATCTCCAGAAGAGAATATGATTATCAGCCCAATCGTATTATCCAGCCCATCAGTTGCTGATCCAGAGGGAGCGGCGCCCTCCCTTCAGTATCCTCCAAACAAATCTACTAATTCGGGCTTTTGTATGGTCCAGAAAGCACCATTTCAAGCCTTAGATTTTGATATTTTTCTGGGGGAGCATGACCTCGGACCCCTGTAAAGAACATAAGAGAAATTGTAGTAAACAATTTGGCTTCATCTGGATCCACCACTGCCCAACCCATGAGATGTCAGCTACTTTTTGCCGAAAGCTATGTCAGCTACTTTATGCCAAGAGCTATGTCTATTTGTATGTGTACTGCAAACAAATGTATTAATTCACGGTGTGTTTGTGCTATGCGTCAGATGGGTTGTTCCGAATTGCTAATTGGATAATATATTTGATTCACACATGGCAGTTGGATGTTTTACTGAATTGCCATAATTCTAATATGTTATTTCTGTGTATGTTACTTATCAAGAGCACAGTATCGTGTTTCATACTTGAAGTGACAAACTATGAGCCACTGGTTTATCATATTTTATTGGTTTGTTAAGCACAATTGACTTTGAAAATATATTTGTTTTTAAAAGCTGATGCCACAGTATCTATATTTATGATAATTCTGTATACTTATCTGGTCTCCCTAGCTTTATTTCTATGCATCTATTTTACATGTATTTGCATACATATGCATTCTACCAGGTGTCATGTGTTATAAACTATCGAGTTTAATATTATTATTTTGACTGCACGGTATATGGTATATCACAACAAAGTAGTTTCCTACATATTTCATACAACTATCATAGTCCAGGAAATCTAGCCTCAAAATTAGCTCAACCTGGAATAAATTGTTAACAGAGGTATTTCGTATTTTTATGGTTCAGAATACCCTGGTGCATCAATTTAATCATATGCTAATTAGCATAATTTGCATAATTTGCATAATTAATGAGGAAAAAGTAAAATCGCAATAACTTCAAAAATAATCAAGCTAGACAGTTATTTTTTGTGTCTACACCTATGTTTTAAACCCCGTAGAATTCGATTAAGTTAATATTGAATTTCTCAAAAATGCCTAATTAGCATAAATTTGCATAATTTATTCAAAAATTTGGAAAAAATGACTTAGCTTTTGAATCAGTTTACTTGAGAAGTTATTTTTTGCGTCTGAACTTATATTTTCTACCCCTCTTTATTTGGTTGAAGTTTCTTAGCAAATTCTGACCAGCAAACACTTGGTAGCAATGTTAAACATATGCTAATTAGCATACTTAGCATAATTTGCATAATTAATGAGGAAAAAGTAAAATGGACTAAAATCACTATAACTTTTTAAATAATTAACTTAGAAAGTTAATTTTTGTGTCTACACCCATGTTTTCCACACCGCAAAATTTGATTAAGTTGATTTTGAATCCCTCACAGCTTCCTGATTAGCATAAATTTGCATAATTAATTCAAAAAAAATGAAAAAAATACATAGCTTTTGAACCAGTTTACTTGAGAAGTTAATTTTTGCGTCTGAAGATGCATTCTCTACCCCTCTTTATTCGTGTGAAGTATATTTATTAAATTTTGAGCAGCAGCCACCTGGCAACCATTCTGGTCATATGCTAATTAGCATAATTTGCATAATTAATGAGGAGAAAGTTAAATCGCTATAACTTCAAATATAATTAAGCTAGATAGTTACTTTTTGTGTCTACACCCATGTTTTCCACCCCGTAGAATTAGATTAAGTTGATATTGAATACCTCAAATCGTCATAATTAGCATAAATTTGCATAAGTTATGAAGAAAAATGTAAAAAAATTGTTATAGCTTTTTAATTAGTTTACTTCAGAAGTTGATTTTTGCGTGTAAACCTATATTTCTATGCCTCTTTATTCGTCTGTAATATATTTAGCAAATTCTGAGCAGCAGCCACCTGGCAACCATTTCAATCATATGCCAATTAGCATACTAAGAAAAATTTGCATATTTAATGAGGAAAAAGTAAAATAGCTAAAACTTCAAAAATAATAAGGTTGGAATGTTATTTTTTTGTGTCTATACCTTTTTGTTCTGAAGTGTTGACATCTATAAACAATACCAGAACTGATCCATAGGCTGGTAGAGTTTTCGTGTGCATGAAATACCCCCAAATTGTCTCTCCATATTCGTGAACTAGGGTATCTGATATCACAAAAACGTGAGGGTAGACACGGAAATTAAAGGCAATGGATCATATTCAAGTTCCTAGGCAATTTCTTGTCTGCTATCTCTCATAGGCACCTCAAAACTTTCCACAAACAATATATTCTCCATTGTCAGTCAGAAGTCGTCATTTGATAAGCAGCTTAATGTTTGATTTACTAATGGGTCTACTAGGTTGGAAAGCACAGGGCAAATAAACTTGCCTTCTATTTTTCCGAAATAGGGGCCTATTGATGCAAGGGTGTCAAGCTGTAATTTATATGGTTTTAATGTAGTACTCAGATATATCCTCTTTAAAAAGTCATTTATCCTGTGCCCTGTACCGTGAACTATGCGTGCTGTGGGATTATGCTAGATTATTTGAAGAGCATGTCTAAGCTTTTTAGACATTTCAATTTCCAGTATAGAAGCCTATACCATAGACATGTTTTTACTCTTTTTGTTTGAATAGGAGCATGTCTAGAAACACCCCCGAATTCAAATTACTCACGTAAGCAATTCAGATCATGCTATGGCTTATTTAGTAAATAAGAATTGAAAATGTCATTGTTAAAGGCCTCAAAGTGAATTTGGTTAAATTTCCTGGTTCAGATCCTCAGTGAATTCATTACCTTAGAATGATAAAGTGTAATGTTTTGAACTACCGTGCAATTGCAATTAATATGCTTCCAAGTGAATTTGTATCAATTTTATAAGGTGCTTAAAATGTGTCTTTTTTATAAATTATGCTAATCTATACTTTATAGAATACGAGTTTTTAGGTTTTGTCCTTCGTTGAACGTACACTCTGGACATATATATATTTTCGTCACCCACTATATACCTCACACACAGCTTTGACTATTAACCTGGGTTGCAACGTATATAATAACGTTTTATACCGTTATTTGGCTTTTATTCAATTTTCATTACAATTTTCAGATAATGTTTCCGTCAAGTCAGCACGATACAAACCGAATGCCAGGTCAATGCTAGACCACAGTCTGCAGCGCTGGCCAACATCCACTTGGCAGTGCATTTTGCTGGCTAGGTGCAGCGTGACTACAATGCGCCATGTACACACGATACACTGACGCAATGTCACCTCAAGGTTGGACCAGTGTCGCAGACGATGGCCCAACATCAGTCCAGTGCATGTTCGTTCCAGTGATTGAACCGCCCAGTACTAGACATTGAACTATTGCTGGGTTAACGTTGGTCCACCGTCTGTAACGTCGTACAACCCCGTTCCAGCATTGTGCCACACAGCGTGTCCACAAACAGGGAGCTGTGCCAGTGAAGGTTGTAGGTTGTCTTCAGCGCGCCCAAAACCACGAGACATTCAATCTCAAGATTCGGTTAATATTTGGGAAGAAGTGCAAGCAATTGCACTAGCACAAAGTCGGATCCCAAACTAGGCTTAGCATTGATGTAAGGGGTTAAACAGACAAGCGATGCGAGGCTTCACAAATGTAAAATGTATTTAATGTTGCCGAATGAAGCAAGGATATTTTTTTCAAGTGGCATTACCCAGCAGACACAAGCCGTTGAATCAACGTTGGTTTAACGCTGGTCCACTGTCCACGACGCTGGACCAACGTTAAACCAACATTGATTCAACGTCTTGTGCCTGCTGGGTAGATATTTCTTTACAACAACATGTCCTTCAGACAATTATTTATTTCATAAAATTTCGGTCCCGAAATATTTATTTCAAAAATACTCCACCCCCCCCCGCTTGATAATTGAATAGTGTTTTTACAATTCACACCTTGCACATGCACGTCGCTGTATACACATGATGTTGTTTATAACAGAAAAAAACGTTAGTATGATTATCAGGTATAGGCTCTATTATCATGTTTGTGACTCATAAACATTTCTGTATCAGGCCCTAGCTATGCCAGTGTTTAATTATTCACACAGTGGCTTTTGGGGCCTGGCGAAATATTTACATCGGATGGAAAACATGTTACTAACTCACTGATTCACTGATTGTTTACATTGTCAATATCTTTATTTCCATTTCATGTGGTCAAAAACAGGTTTGACTGTAGTGAAATCAACCTCTGCGGAGGTGTCATTGTAAAACGCATAGAATTAGTTTTTTTCACCCAACATCATTTTTTTTAACCGATGTCGGACAATATTTTATGCATTTCTGGTATGATCCCCTGAGAATAGATATGTTGTTTGTGCACAGGCTGCATTGTTTCAATTATGTCAGTGCTTGTTACTTAATACTAGTTTTGGCCGTGCGGAGCATGGGGTAAATCTAGTTTATTAAAATTAGACAGATCCAGGGTAGTGAAGATTACATTGAAGGGATTTAGCGGAGTGATAAATATATGATAATGTCAAGACATCAAAATCAACATCTGGGTGAAGTTTTTTTTTATAGTTTGATATCAAGTCTGAAGACCTATCATCGGACTTTACATTTTATCCCCTGGTCATTGGACCTGTTCATTCATGTGCCATTTCTACTCCCCGGGGAGCATACAGTCACGCAGCCGTTTCGGCGCATTAAACTTATCGTACACATTGCCATCTCTGTCCTACCAGGTACTCATTTTCACCTGAGTCAAGTGAAGCATTTGAGGGTGATGTGTCTTGCCCAAGGACACACCATCTTACCAATGTCCCAAGATTGAGAGGGGGGAAATATGATATTTTATCTGGAACATGTCCCTCTCTAAAGTTTTAAAAGTGAACTTATTTAAAATATTATACATTTTTTAACAATGTCTTCATTAATTATGCACATGTATGCTAATTAGAAAGACTTGGGTTATTTAATATTAACTTGATTGAATTATACGGGCTGATTAAATTAGCAAAGTTAGAGTTTTTCAAGTTGTTCTTAATTAATTATGCAAATTAAACATATTTCGCTAATTGGCATATCAGATTGATACAAGGAACATGCTGCTCAGAATTTCTAATGTTACAGCACTTTCAAGTTTTTCCTAATTAATTACACAAATTAGTCGAATTATGAGCCCACTGCTCAGAATTTTGTCAGCAGGAGCCATATAAGGTTAAAATACCTTGGGAAGTTCATCATTAACTTAAACGAACTTAGCGGGATGGAATACATGGCTGTCGACTTATAAACCATTCCAAGTGAACGTGGAACAAATGAAGTGAACTATTTGATAAATTATTGAATTTTTAGCCATTTGATGATTAATTATGCAAATTTATGGTAATTTATGCTAATTATGAAGGTCTGGAGTATTCAATACCGACTTATTAAAATGCTACGGGGTGGAAAACATGGATGTAGACACAAAAATAGCTTTCTAAGTTTAAAATTAGTTCAAAAGTTATGGCATTTTCAAGTTGTTTCTAATTAATTTAGGGTAATTATGCTAATTAGCATATCATGAAAATGCTAGTTTATGTTAATAAGACGGCTCTATGGTATTCAAAATGTTTTTACGGAATTCAAGCAGGTGAGCAATAGCGGTCCAGACAACAAAATCAACATTTAAAGTGAAATATTTAATAAATTATATTTTTTTTAGCAATTACATGATTATTTTCGGAAATGTATGCATTTATGCTAATTAGAAAGGTCTGTTGTATTTAATACCGACTTATTAGAATTCTACGAGGTAGAAAACATGAGTGTAGACACAAAAATTAACTTTCTAAGTTGATTATTTCAAAAGTTATAGCATTTTCAAATTTTTCCTAATAATTTATGCAAATTAGGCTGATTATGCTAATTAGCATATGATCAAAATGCTAATTAGACGGTTCCAATGTATTAAAAAATTTTTTTTTACAGAATTCAAGCGGGTGAGAAATATAGGTGCAGACAACAAAATAAATATTTGAAGTGAAGTATTTAATAAATTATCGATTTTTTAGCAATTTCATGATTAAATATGCAAATTTACACTACATCATATGACACTACATCTATTAGCTAACAACCTTGATGGTTATGCTGCTAGAGGGGAGACATCTCCAGTTTTTTGTTCACAAAAAACTAGACCCTTCTATTTTTTATTTACATTTCATTAAAAAAACTGGCTGGAAAGTGTTAAGGGTTAAAAATATCAGCTATAATATCAGCAGCAATCAGCTGTGGTGGTAAGAAGTAGTAAGGATGGCCGGGTATAGGTAGCCTAATCCTGGTAATCAAGAGTAATCCGAGTTGTAGGTGAACTCACGGAGAGTAAATTATGTCCCGCAGAATAATATAGTCTTCACAGACAGTGTGGCAGACTGGGCAATTATGCCCCGCGAAGCCAAAAGGCAGTATATGCTTGTTTGTGAAGTCAGCAGGTGCAGCATTTTGGCTTTGCACAGCAGTAGGCTTAGTTTTCTCCGCCATATCATGTCCACCCGGTGCAATCCAATCCCAGCGTAAGCATATCATATACTGGCTTACAACATAAAAGCTGTCAAAATTATATGATTTGTTTGTCCTGTGCGTCGTGATCATTCCACAAAAAAGCCGTCTGATGCTACTTGGATCCTCTGAAACTGTTTGTCTGGACAATGTCACGATATGCCGCCTGCTGTAATTTTAGTTTTCGCCCATACCACATTATATCTCAAGAAGGTCCACATAGTGGCTATTTCTGTCAAATTCGGGATATTCCACGCATAGGTAAATGCTTAAATCCTACTATTGGAACGCAGATTTCAACTGCAAAAGTAATGAGAAAACTCGAATATTGTGACTACACATTACACAATTAGTCAGGGAAAGTTAGCAAAAAAAACTTAAACAAATTCCTTACCAAAATATTTTTGTACCATGGTCTTGTATAAGGTCTGGACTAGCCACACAAAATTTATTTTTAGGATGGTAAAATCCAAAATGGCCGACTATATCACAGAAATAACATAGGGAGTGATAATTAATCATCAATTTGCTTACAAATGTGCTGATTAAAGAGTTGAAAGTTGTTTTGCAATAAATAAACGACATAAAATAATATACTTCTAATTGGTGTATCTAGCTTGTAAAAAAAACGTAGAAAACGATTAGCTTTTTTCACAAGCTGAACAAAGTCCCACGTGCCATTTTTATGTAAATTTTTGCCGCCATTTAATACAGAAAAATCTATATTGAGTTATAGTTCGGTCAATATCACAGATATTTTATTGATCATTTAAGAAGTGATCACATCTTCCTTAATAATTATGTCAGACACTACAAAGATGATCGTGGCCACCAACAAACTGATGTTAACCACTAAAGCCACTTTAAAAGTGATCTCAGCCACTTCAAAAATGATATTGGCCACCGAAAAAAGACACAACCACTTTAAAATGTATCGCAGCAACTACAAAAATGATCTTGGCCACTAAAAAAGTGATCACAGCCACTTTAAACGTTGTCTCAACCACTACAAAAGTGTTCGTGGCCACTGAAGAAGTGACCACAACCACTTTCAAAGTTATAGACTAGGAATATAATGCCAAAAAAATAAGTCAGGGGGGACGGAATGTTACAAGCTGTCACCCATTTCTACATTGTTCCCGGTTCCCTCCTGGTCATTTTAAGCCCAAATGACACTTGATATTTTGATTTCCCTCAAAATTAAGACCTATTTTGTAAAAGCGAGTGAATATGATTTAGCCGATTATACAAAAACAACAAAATCGCGAATAAAATTTCAACTAAAAGTCATAGAGCCTTCATAAAAGTGTCAAAATGTGCAGATTAATAGGTCACATCATAATATAACAATTTTGTTTGAAATTGATTGATATCTTTGTTGCAAGAAACCAAAAAAATACAAAATGTGTTTGTAATTTAGCAAATGTCGCTTAGAGAGCAATTTTTAAACTTGATTTAGATGTCTTACATTCTGTCAAACATTCAAGAATTGTGCCAGGTTTATTTAAAACAAAACAGATACAAGACTTTTAATATGTATCACTTTAATAAGCCACATCATAACAATATACTATTATAGAAGCAAAAAGCGTAAACAAGGTGGTGAAAAACGACATGATTTCATAAACGCAACATGTAAAAAATGTATGAATATGTCATCTCAAAAGCCATTTATATAGGCATACATGTAGTATAACACGACAAGTCTTTTACCTATGCATGGGGCGGGGGCCCTAGGGTAGTGGTTAGCACCGCTGCCTTTCACGCCAGAGTCCGGGGTTCGGTTCCCGGTCTCGGCGGTTTGAAAGAAACAAAAATGTTTCTTCCCCATCCACGTGTGAAAGTTAGTATTGTGGGGAGCCTCCGTGACCGAGAGGTAGCGTGCTCGGCCTCAGACCGCCAGGGTTCGAATTTCGAATCCTGTGTCTGGAGAACAGTGTCATCTCAATCATCTCACCATCCTCAGGAGGTTCTCCTGGCCCAGTTTAGCCTATATGTGCACAAAGGTGGCCTAAAGCCCGATTCATTTCATTTACCTATGCATGGTTCATCGAACTGAATGAAATGTCTCTCAACACAGATTATAACTCTGAAAAACCTTCAAAATGATTTGCTTTATGTTAACATACTATATAATATATCGAATAGTATGAAGAATTCAGTATAGGATAAACATGCTAACTTTACAAAGATCACGACTGAATATCACTGATCAACTACAACAATACCCCATTTAACATTATACCTATCAAACAATGATGAGAGATGAATGCATAGCTCGCAGTAAAATTAAATATACCTTTTTATCAACATCACATCACAACATTATTACAACATGAATTATTGTCTCAGAAAAATTAAAATTGGATAGATAGTATTAGTATAATATTCATTAAACAAAATTGAAAAGTTTACCCAGCATCAAATGTGATATAATTTGCAAGATAAGAGGTATAGCCATCATTTCAATCAGAGTCAGCGTGATCAGAGTCTGTCACACTATATGGATTGTGGCATATGCCATCAAAGTAAGCACATGCACCAGTACATTTTAAATTATTTGACCTACAAGAACACCGCACAGTCTGCCACTCTGGGGATCATCATACCAGCCATTTCCAACTGCTGGAGATTCTTGTTTGGGGAAAGCAACATCAGCCTGAAGCCACACATTGGTATGATGGTGTGCACGCTAGATGTGCTCTTCCATACAACATTGGGTAGGTGGTAGCTTCTCTTGCTGTTTCGCTCCCTTTTGAAACATACGATATCGTATCTCATTGATTGAAGCTTCGTCAGTGTTCGGTGAATATATTTTGCATAGAAATTGTTCTGCATCTCTCATTGAAGAGGAGGAAAGTACACCGTGTCTAAGACCAAATAGTAGTGTTGCTTGTTGCTTAAATACCATCCATGTACTTTTTTTACCATGACCACTCATCTGACTTACAGTATCGCACCCTGTAAGTGCATGATATGCCAAGATATTTTGATGCATAGTTGGAGGTAAAGAAATATCGCGAATGAGAATGTATCGGCGTTGTTGTCGGGTGCCAGCTCTCACCCAAACTTGGCAAAGTTGTCCTGAGGAGTAGATAAAAGCACTAGAACGTCAGTATCTCTGCATGAAATGATCAACCGTTCATATCCTTCTCTATGAGCAGCCTTTGCATGAAGAATGAAGCGAGTATCCGCTTCCTCTTGACATGATTGAAGCATAAGTATGTCGCTTTTTAAACTTGATTTAGATGTCTTACATTATGTTAAACATTCAAGAATTGTGCCAGGTTTATTTAAAACAAAAGAGATAAAAGACTTATGTATCACTTTAATGAGCCACATCATAATAATACACTATCATAGAAGCAAAAAGCGTAAACAAGGTGGTGAAAATCGATATGATTTCATAAACGCAACATGTAAAAAATGTATGCATATGTCATCTCAAAAGCCATCTATATAGGCATACATGTAGTATAAAACGACAACTATTTTGCCTATGCATGATTCATTAAACTGAATGAAATGTCGACATTCGCTAAATTACAAATAAATTTTGTATTTTTTCTGCTTTTTTTGGTCTCTTACAACAACAAAATCAATTAATTACAAACAAAATTGTAATAGTATGATGTCACTCATTAATCTGCACATTTTGACTCCATTAATGAAGGCTGTACGATTTTCAGTTGGAATTTTATTCGCGATTTTGTGTTTTTGTATAATGGGCTAAATCTTGTTTACTCGCTTTTACAAAATAGGTCATAATTTTGAGGGAAATATAAATATCAAGTGTCATATGGGCTTAAAATGACTAGGAGGGACCCAGAAACAATGTAGAAATGGGTGACAGCTTGTAACATTCCGTCCCCCCTGACTTAATTTTTAAGCCCCTTTTTGGATTATATTCCTGGTCTATTATCTTAGCCACTATATAAGTGATCTTAGCCACTGAAGAAGTGATCACATACTCCCTAATAATTATATCAGCCACTACACAGGTGATCTTGGCTACAAACAAACTGAGGTCAGCCGCCACTGAGGCTACATTAAAAGTTATCTTATCCACTACAAAAGTGATTTTGGCCATCACAGAAGTAACCAAAACCACTTTAAAAATTATCTCAGCCACCATATAAGTGATCTTAGGCACATAAGAAGTGATCACATCCTCCTTAATAATTATCTCAGCCACTACAAAGGTGATCTTGGTCACTAACAAACTGATGTCAGCCACTAAAGCCACTTTAGAATATATCTGAGCCACTACAAAGGTGACCTTGGCCACAAACGAACTGGTTTTGCACACTGAATAAGTCATCACAGCCACTTTAAAAGTTATCACACCCATCACATAAATGATCTTGGCCACTGAAGTAGTAATCACAGCCTCTTTAAAAAGTATCTCAGCCACCACATAGGTGATCTTGGTCACTAAGAAACTGATGTCAGCCAACAAAAAACTGATCTCGGTCACTACAAAAATGTTATTCACCACTGAAGAAGTGATCACAGCCACTTTAAACGTAGTATTATTTATAAAAGTAAAAAATATCAACAGAAGAAAAACAAACATGGCCGCGAAAAACCTCTAAACACGATAGTGATCAGTAGATGTTCACGCTTGACTTTTTGGTTTGAGAAGTGCAACATGCAAATCTTATGTTACCGATGTTACATGTTAAATGTGAACAGGTCTGCGTTTTGTGATTAGTAAGAACATTTTCTTTTGTCTCTATTAGATGTATGTGTAATAATTATAGTGCATGTGTAGTGCATCTAAAAACGTAGATTGGAATAAGTTAGGAGCTTTTTTGAGTGGTAAAATGTTCCAGACAGTCGAATGTACTAATAACATAGATGTTGATCTGGACTGTAAATGTTGGCTCTAGTGCTATGATGCTGCTGTTAAAACATGTGTGTCTAAAATAACCATAAGAAGATCAATTGTACCCCTAGGAATTTACCATCTTGGCTTGACTCTGAAGTGAGACGTCTTAAAAAGAAGCAAGCTTGGACAAAAGTTATGAAGCTCATCATCGGAATACATTTAGAAAAGTGAGAAATTAATCACATACAGTATTGCAATTCAAGCACAACCAGTTTAGTCCAGTGGATTTTGACTAAAACGTTTTTCGCGGTATGGACGATGTTTTATGATTGATTCTGATACTATGCGATGTCCCGAGCAGAAATCAGCCGGGTGCCACTTTGGCACCCTTGGGCGGAATTTTTTAACGGCAAAAACAAAATGGCCGCCAGATATTTCAAGGTCAAATGTGTTTTTTTCAACAAATGGAGCCAGGAACACGTGTAATACCTCATTTTCATGTGATTTTGACTGGGTAATCCATTTCTTGTATTATTTTTATGATATAAGGTCATCGTCAAGGTCAAAACGTCAATTTCAAGAGCAAATAAGCAAAAATACCCTTTTTAACGAATAAAGCTAGGAACATGTGTAATACCTCTTTCTCATTGGATTTTGTCTGAAAAATCTATTTATGGTATTATTTTGGTGATCCAAGGTCATTTTCAAGGCCAAAAAAGCATTGCCAAGGTCAAAAACAAAATGGCCGCCAGATATCTCAAGGTCAACTATGATTGTTCATTAAATGAAGCCAGGAAAAAGTGTAATACCTCATTTTCGTGTGATTTTGACCGGGCAATCCATTTCTTGTATTATTTTCATAACTCAAGGTCATTTTCAAAGGTCAAAAAGTCAATTTCAAGGTCAAATAAGCAAAATTACCATTTTTAACAAATCAAGCTAGGAACATGTGTGATACCTCAATTTCATTTGATTTTGTCTGAAAAATCCAATTATGGTATTCTTTTGTTGATCCAAGGTCATTTTCAAGGTCGAAAGGTCATTTCCAAGGTCAAAATGTAAAAATATGATCTTTTCGAAACAATATAGGAAGAAGTGTAATACGACTTTTTGACGTGATTTTTGACTGAATAATCTATTCTTGATACTATTTTGATGATAAAAGGTCATCTTTCAGGTCAAAATGTCAATTATACGGTCAAGTAAAGGAGAATATGTTTTTCAACAAATACAGCTAGAGCGAAAAAAAAAATTCGTGGGATTTTGGGCGAAAAATGTCTTTTTCCTATTACTTTGGTGATTTAAAGTCATCCTCAAGGTCAAATATATGTTTTAGCGTATAAGCTAGAAATTGGAGCACGTATACTACCTTGTGTTGGGTTTTATTTTGACTGGATAATTTAATTCTGTTGGGTTTAAATCAGCAAACATGCTCAAGGTGAAGACATCGGCTCAAAGGCATTGAATGGCAATTAACAGAGATGTGGTAAAGAGTGATGGAAAAGTTCTAACGGTCGATGAGGAGGTATTAAATGGGTTGAGGAGGCATATTAATGAGAAATGAGGAGGCGTTAATGGGCCATAAGAGGCGTTACTGAGCAACCGAGGGCCTTATAAGGTGAGAGAGAGGCATTATGGGGCTATGGAGAGGCGCTAAAGGGAGACAATAATGCGTCTTCGTAGCTTTTAGTTTAATGCCTCTTCTTTGCAATTGAAGGAATTTTTTGTCGCCCTTCAATGCCTCTTATTCGCCCTGAACGTCCTTTTAGTTTAACGCCCCTCTTTTGCAATTAAAGGCCTTTCTGTCGCCCTTTATTGCCTCTTCTTTACACTGAACGCTTCTCCATTGCTCTTTAATTTAACTTTCCGTCAAATTTTAATGCTTTATCATCAATCTTTAACGCCTCCCCATGGTCCTTAGACGCCTCCCCATCGCCATTTATCGTCTCTCATTGCCCTTAAATGCTTTTGGGTCTACCTTTATATTTTTTCTTCATCTCTTACCGCCTTTCCGTCACCCTTTAACGCTTCTTTGGTGAAATCTAACGCCTCCTCATCGCCCTTTACTGGCTTCCCATCGCCATTTAATGCCTTTCCATCACCATTTACCGCCTCTTCATCGCCCTTTAACCCTTTAGCATCACCATTTAACGCATCTGCAGCACATTTTTAACGCCTCTCCATCAACCTTTTAGTGCATCTCCATTAACACTTTTTCTTGGCCCTTTAACGCCTTTCCGTCACTCTTTGACGTCTCTCTGTCATAATTTAATTTTTCTCAGTTGCACTTTAGCGATTCCCCGTCATTTTAACGCCTTCTTATCGCCCTAAAACACATATCCATCACCCTTTATCACCACCGCATCACCTGTCATTTAATGCTTCCTCGTCACCCTCTAACGCCGTTCAATAGCCCTTTCATGCCACCCACCAACACATCCCGTCACCCTTAGCGCCTCTTCGTTGTCCTTCAACGCCTCCTCATTGCCCATTAACGCCTTCCCATCGTCATTTAACGCATCTGCAGCGCCTGTTAGCGTCTCTCCATCACCCTTTAATGCATCTCCATCAACCTTTATTACTTTTCCGTTGCCCTTTGACGTCTCAGTCACCATTTAACGCTTCTCTGTCGCCCTTTAGCAATGCTCTGTTGTTTTTAACACTTCTACTCACCCTCACACGCTTATCCAGCACACTTCAACTCCTCCCAATTGCCCTTCAGCGCTTTTCCATAGTCGTTTAACGTTTCATGGTCGCCCTTTAACGACTCCTCATCACCCTTTACTGCCTTCCCATCGCCATTTAACACTTTCCCATCACCATTTAATGCCTCACCATCGCCCTTTAACACATTCGCATCGCCATTTAACGCATCTGCAGCGCCTATTAGCGCCTCTCCAACAAACTTTAATGCATCTACATCACTTTTAACACTTTTTCGGCCTTTACCGCCTTTCCAATCGCTCTTTGACGTCTCTCTGTCACCATTTAACGCTTCTCCATTGCCCTTTAACGATTCTCTGTCTTTTTTAATGCCTTTTCATTGCACTTAGACGCCTATCCATCAACCATTAGCACCGCCCCATCACCCGTTAACGTACTTCCTTGTCACCGTTCCATAGCCCTTTCATGCCACCCCGCCACCTTTTAATGCATCTTGTCGCTCTTTAACGCCCCATTTTTGCCCCTTAACGCCTCCTCGTTGCCATTCACCGCCTCTCCATTGCCCTTCAATGCCTCCTCATTGCCCTTTAATAACTACTCATTTTCTTTTACCCCTTCTTACTTGCTCTTTAGCGCCTATGGGGCGCCTTTTAGCAACTCGTCGACATCCTTTAATGCCTCCCCATTGTCTTTTACCGCCTCTCTGTCACCTTTTACCGCATCCCCATTGATCTTTTATGCTTTGGATTTGTCAGTCAAAATTCCATAAAAAGAGGTATTACACACATTCCTAGCTTTATTTGTTAAAAATGATATTTTCTCTTACTTCACCTTGAAATTGACCCCTTTGACCTTGAAGATGACCTTGAATAATAAAAATAATATCAGATATGGAATGCCCTGTCAAAATTGCATGAGGTATTACGCATGTTCCTAGCTTTATTTGTTAAAAACGGTAATTTTGCTTAATTGACCTTGATATTTGACATTTTGACCTTGAAGATTACCTTGAATCATGCAGATAATACAAGAAATGAATTGCCCGGTCAAAATCACATGAAAATGAGGTATTACATTTGTTCCTAGCTTAATTTGTTGAAAAATCATATTTGACCTTGAAATATCTGGCAACCATTTTGTTTTTGACCTTGGAAAGGACTTTCGACCTTGAAGCTAACCTTGAATCAACAAAATAATACCATACATTCATTTTCAGATAAAATCCCATGTAAAAGAGGTATTACACATGTTCCTAGCTTTATTTGTAAAAAATGGTATTTTTGCTTCTTTGACCTTGAAATTGTCTTTTTGACCTTGAAGATGACCTTATATTATAAAAATAATACAAGAAATGGATTGCCCAGGCAAAATCACATGAATATGAGGTATTACACTTGTTCTTGGCTTCATTTGTTAAAAAATCATATATGACCTTGAAATATTGTTTTTGCCATTAAAACATTTCGCCCAAGGGCTGATTCCTGCTCAGGATATCCCTTAGAACCAGAATCAATCATAAAACATCGTCCATACCGCGAAACACGTTTGAGTAAAAAAATGCCATTTGACAACTGGACTAGTCCATTACTGATTTGCCTGACACAATAAAGGAAAACCCTAAACGATTCTGGTCTTATTGAAGATCGAAGACAAAAAACTATACATAGAGCAAATTGTCATGAAGGTCTAAGCGCCACCAATCCCAATGATAATTAAGTTCAATACATATTTTGAATTAGCTTCTAATAACAACACTGGTGAGATAACTTTTAAAACGGCTGTGATGACTTCCTCAGTGGCCAACATCAGTTTTTACGGCCGATATCACCTTTGTGGTGGCTGAGATAGCTTTTAAAGTGGCCGTGATGACTTCATCGGTGGCCAAGATCACTGACATCAGTTTGTGTTAGTGCCAAGATCACTTTTGTAGTGGTTGACATAATTTTCAAGGAGGATGTCATCACTTCTTCCGTGGCTAAGATCACTTATATAGTGGTTGAGATAACTTTTAAAGTAGCTGTGATCACTTCTTCAGTGGTGAATATCATTTTTGTAGTGACCGAGATCCGTTTTCTGTTGGCTGACATCAGTTTCTTAGTGACCAAGATCACCTATGTGGTGGCTGAGATGCTTTTTAAAGAGGATGTGATTACTACTTCAGTGGCCAAGATCATTTATGTGATGGGTGTGATAACTTTAAAAATGGCTATGATGACTTCTACAGTGCGCAAAACCAGTTCGTTTGTGGCCAAGGTCACCTTTGTAGTGGCTCAGATGTCTTTTAAAGTGGCTTCAGTGGCTGACATCAGTTTGTTAGTGACCAAGATCACATTTCTAGTGGCTGCGATAATTATTAAGGAGGATGTGATCACTTCTTATGTGCCTAAGATCACTTTTGTAGTGGATAAGATCACTTTTAAAGTAGCTATAGTGGCTGACATCAGTTTGTTTGTAGCCAAGATAACCTGTTATGTGTAGTGGCTGAGATAATTATTGGGGAGCATAAAAAAAAAAATTTTGATCACTTCTTCAGTGGCTGAGATCACTTATATAGTGGCTAAGGATACTTTGAAAGTGGTTGTAGTCATTCTTCTTCAGTGGCCAAGATCACTTTTGTAGTGGATAAGGCAACGTTTAAAGTGGCCAAGATCACTTTTCAGTGGCCTGCGATACATTTTAAAGTGGTTGTGTCCTTTTCGGTGGCCAATATCATTTTTGAAGTGGCTGAGATCACTTTTAAAGTGGCTTCAGTGGTTGACATTAGTTTGTTAGTGGCCACGATCATCTTTGTAGTGTCTGACATAATTATTAAGGAGAATGTGATCACTTCTTAAATGATCAATAAATTATCTGTGATTTTGACCGAGCTATAACTCAATATAGATTTTTCTGTATTAAATGGCGGCACAAATTTACATAAAAATGGCACGTGGGACATTTTTTCAGCTTGTGGAAGAAAGCTAATCGTTTTCTACGTTTTTTTACAAGCTATATACAACAGTTAGAAGTATATTTACGAGGGTGCACTGGAACGTTATTTTTCGACTAGACTAATATGCTTATCAAAGCCACATCCGAATGTTATAAAAATAATTGAAAATAATAGCAAAAATAATGTGAAATATAGAAAATAAAAAAATAAAAAATAGAAAGTGAAATTAAATTTAAGTTGAGACATAGATTACACATAGGCGCAAAAAATGTTCCATCAATGAAACATTTGGCGGACATTTTTTTTATGTCGTTTATTTATTGCAAAACAACGTCTAACCCTTTAATCAGCACATCTGTAAACAAATTGATGATTATTTATCACTCCCTATGTTATTTCTGCGAGATAGTCGGCCATTTTGGATTTTACCCTCCTAAAAATCCTCCTATGAATATCCAGAGTAAACAAATTTTGTGTGGCTAGTCCAGACCGTATACAAGACCGTGGTACATAAATATTTTGGTAAGGAATTTGTTTTAGGTTTTTTGCTAACTTTCCCTGAATAAGCGCATATATATACATATATACATGTAGCGTCTCTCTAACGCATGTTCAGGGAACAAAAAGCCTGTCAAACACCACCTCAAATGATTAAAAACTAAATATCTTTCTTCAGAACTCTAAGGGTTAAACTGCAAAAATAACACAGTCACAGCCTGTCGCTCGAGTGTGGCCTGTGCCCAGCGCCTGCTTTTAGCGCTCATGCAGCGTATCGGTAAATTAACAGGCAGCCATGTGATACCATAGACCTCTAGATATGGACAACCAACAGGCGTGAGATCGTCGTGAATTTACGGCGCGCATGCGCGGCTAGGAAAAGGGATAACTGATTTCCGGTCTACCTTTTATGCTGTCTATTTATGTTTTTCATCGGATCGATAGGCGAGTATTTTGGGCTATTTTGTCACTATATATAATTTAAATTACTGAACCAACTAATTGTTCAAAATAATGTAATTTTTTATATTTATGCTAGATATATACATTAAAAACAATGACAGTTGAGGTTTACAATTTAAATTAGACGTCAAAGTGAAGCTGTTTCAAACTTGAATGTATTGAATCCCAGCAAACACGGGTCATTCACCCAAAGCTGTTTCAATGTTGGGCCAGCGTCGAAGACTATGCGCCAAAATTGAAACAGCTTTGGGTGAATGCCCCGTGTTTGCTGGGTCACTAAGCCAGCATGTCAGTAGACCTTAATTCGGACAATTGTCATAATTAATTGAATACATGTATAGACATCAAATTATAGGTGTATTGGACATGGTGTGTATACGTCTATGATCTATGTCCTCATATTTTTACAGGAGAAGAATACTTTATGGGCTTAGATGTTTTACTCTTGATGTAATATTTAAATTGTTTTGATAATGAAGCAGAAGGAACTATTATAATGTATTCATTTATCGAATACATTTGTTACGATTTGAAAGGTATTGATGGTAATAATTAATTTGAATGTGATTTAAATTGTGATCAACACAATGTTTACACACCCATGAGAAAACGATAAAAAAACACATGGTTGACAGTTTACAGCGGAAGTAATCTATCCCTTTTCTCGCCAATTCTCGCAGATGGAAGCTCATACACATCAATCAGTGTCGTGAGATTTGAAGTCGGTTGTCCATTTCCTGGATGTCTATGGCGATACAAAGCAAACGTATCTGGCGCTGAGACGACGTTGTTCTAGCGCGCCCTGCATAGTTCTGACGGTCTTCTAGCGTGTACATTGATGCTTTCTCATGCGTTTAATATTTTAAACCTGCACAACTTCTTCTGGCGCTGAAAGTGCGCACAAAAAAAAGCGTAGCATTAGCCCAGTGCCCTCCACGAACCAGTGACTAGTGCTAACGCACGACCAATGCTCTAGTAAAAAATGATCCTTTTTCAGTGTGTCGGTCGTGCGTCAACTATGTGTGACTGAGCCTTACATCTAAAAAATAACTAAAAAATGACGGCACTGGGCGAGCAAATAGCACCCATCTAACGTGTTTCTAACACATGCCAGCGCGTTTGCAAAATATTGTACATTCGCTGATTTATGCACCTGATTTATTTATAACACGCTGTATGTTGGTTCTAAACTCGCCAGCTATTTTCATATCCTGACAAAATTCGTGGGCACACAACGACGCACTGCTCTCATTTAATTAAACTGGAAGTGTATTTATATGGCTATTGTTATACTTTATATTAGTGAACCGGGGAAAAAGCTTAAATTATTTAAAACAGCTAGATTTTGTGAGCTTATACGCTTGGCTGTTTTCAAATTTCTGCAACAAGCCACTCGCATGATAGACCGCCGACGTGTCAAGTTTGAACGGCGGCCAGGTGTGTACAACAAGTGAAGTCATGACCATGTTGGTGAATATGATAGAGATACGGATGATTGGAAGAGTTATATTGAACAAATGGATTGTTTCTTTGATGCCAATGGAATAGATAAAGATGACAGGAAACGTGCCATTTTATTGAGTTCGTGTGGCTCGCAGACCTACAGATTACTGCGCAGCTTAGTATTTCCTGTCAAACCTGACACAAAACCATACAAAGAAATAGTGAAAATATTAAATGATCATTTTTCGCCGGAGCCATCCATAACCCTACAACGTTACAAGTTCAACAGCAAAAGCCGCGAGAATGGTCAGTCGGTTGCAAGTTGTGTTGCTGATTTACGGCAAATATCAGAGTATTGTAATTTTGCTGACAAGTTAGAAGATATGCCACGTGACCGTCTGGTGTGTGGCATTGCAGACGATCGGATTCAACAACGTCTGCTCGCAGAGAAGAATTTAACATTTACCGGAGCTTATGAAATTGCTGAAGCTATGGAAACGGCAAGTAAAACGACCACGGATATACAATGCACCTCGCATGGCTCTGTGAATAGATTTGACCATTCACGCAGCAACCCTGTTCAGCAGGGGCCTGGCCACTCGTCTCATGGAACAGGTGGCGCCAGGTCAAAGTGGCGAGATGCCGACAAACAAGGTAAACAATAGCATAAACCATGTTACTGCTGCAATAACTATACTAATGACGGACATCGTGAATTTAAATGCCCATTCAAAGACGCATTATGCCACGCCTGCGGGACAAAGGGGCATATTCGTCCTGCTTGCCTATCCAGGTCACAGCAGTCCTTGCCAAGGAATAACGTTGCTAGTGCGAAGACATTAAAGCAAAAATATTCTACAAATTATGCAACAACTCAACTGTCACGTGTGATTTTGACTCTGATAGTCACTCTGCTAACATACCGGAGTCTGAAGCTTATTCGATGTTTAAAATGAGCCCTGAATTCCGTGACACCGACCCAGTGACTATTATGGTGAGAATTGAAGATAGTTTAGTGCAGATGGAGATAGATACTGGAACAAGTGTTTCGCTTATAAATCAACAAACTTATGACACATTATGGAGTAATAAGAACAATACGCCGGATCTAGAGGAATGTACTGATGTATTTAAAACTTATACCGGTGAATATGTACCTGTTTTGGGGGAGATTAACGTTAATGTGATTGTAAATGACCAGCAAATGATTTTACCGCTGTATTTAGCTCCTGGCAAGGGACCAAATCTACTAGGCAGAAGTTGGCTTGGTCAGCTGCGTTACAACTGGAAGGATATACATGCTTTTCAACGCTCTAAAAAGACAGAATTAGACTGCCAAGCAGTGAAACATCGGCTGGCCCCAGCTTTATTACATCCGTGGTAATGGCCAAAACGACCGTGAGACAGGCTACATTAGGACTATGCTGGACCATTTTGTGGGAAAATGATACTTGTGATTGTGGATGCTTACTCCAAGTGGATAGAGGGGTATGTATCTAACACATCAACATCCAGTGTTACTATTGAGCATCTGATGCAATGTTTTTCAACCCACGGTCTTCCTGAGACCCTGGTCACGGATAATGCCATGACGTTCTCCAGTGATGAGTTTAAACAGTTCACAACTTATCACGCAGCTTCTATCGGTTTGGCTGAGCGAGCTGTGCAGACCGTTAAACAAGGCTTGAAGAAAATGAACGGAGGCTCGCTTGCATCGAAATTGTACAGATTCTTAGCAAGATATCGAATCACGCCTCATAGTACGACTCAAACGTCTCCAGCTGAACTGCTGTTAAAAAGAAATCCCAGAAACGGTATCATGATCAACACGCAACTGATCGTCATTTTGAGATTTAGGATACCGTATCTATTGTGAATTTTTCTGGCGGGTCAAAGTGGCTTCCGGGAGTGATTAAAAACAAATCAGGTCCCGTATCTTATCAGATACAGCTTTATGATGGCCGTGTGATCCGCCGTCATCAAGATCATATTATTAGTCGTCATTGTGCTTTACCAGATGATGGTGACGACGTTTCAAACGTTCCATTTGAAACCCGTCAACATCAATATCCGACTGTGGCTGAACCTTCTTTTTCTGCTGCCGAGCCGGTGGCGCATTCAACAGGTGATACACAGATACAGTGCCCGACTCACCTGTACCCAACTCAACTCCAGCGGCACCGCCTCCAGTCAGAAGATCCACCCGAGTGTCTAAGCTATACCTGATAGACTGTCATACTCTTAATTTAGTTCAAACTGCATTATTTCAAATTTAGACATTTAAAACGTATTTTTCCACTAACTTAATTGAAGCATAATTTTGAGCTTAAAGTAATGTTAATGTTATGTATACCGTCATACTCACTTGCAGGGGAGGAACGAACTGACTTGAACATTGAACATTTATAAAGACCTCCTGACTTTCCATACCTAGCCCGCGTTCACTTTTGTACATAGCAGCACACTTTTTGTTCACGCTATAGTCACAGAATGGCATAATTAAACTTGGCTTTGAACCGACGAGTTGTCTTTCATTTTAGCTCCTCAAGACATTACAGGTATGTTACTTATCCAACTTAATATATTAGTGCCGAGCGCAAGTGATGCATTGTGCATTAATTTGAGCGCCGTGCTAAAGTGCAGCGCGTTACCAAAACGTGTATTCGCTGATTTAATTCTTGCACTTGATTTATACCACGCTGTACATTTATCATAAACTTGCTATCTCTTTTCATATCCTGACAATATTCATGAACGCACAACGACGCACTGCTCTCACTCAACACTTTTCTCACACACTTGTCAATGCGTGGGCTGTGGGTCACAGTGACCTTTTCACCATACAATGTCGGCACCTACGTAGTAGGCACTATGATCATGACGTATTAGATAATTAGTGAAGAACACCGCGCTATTGGAAAAAACATCTGAGGGCGTAGCCCTAAGAGGCTTCTTTCTAATAGTACCAGTGTTCTTAGCTGATTATCGGACATAGTAGAGCCCCTCCCCTGTGTTTACGCCACCCATAACATTTAAAATGTCCAAAACCTGAGTTTTGTCTATTGTTGAAATTTGGATACGCCCATTTACAGGAGAGGGGTTATGTGCGCATGGAAACTGATGACAAAAGTAAACCTGGGGTCATTTCGAAAAAAAGTATTTGCTGGTGAGATGTGCTTCATCGCAGTGACTTGATTATTGATGTTTATTAATCCTTAATAAATATTTGATATGTAAAATATAAATGTTTTCTATAAATTATAAAGCAAATTATGTTAATTTCGAACAGAATTTTCTCAATGTAACATTATATACATGAGGGATATATATATATTCATCATGTTTATATATCTGACATTCACCATCAAAGTAATAGTCAATGGCTATATAACAAATCATAAACAAGTCAAAATATAATATAAATAAAATATAATTTCTGATATTGTTCAGCAAAAAAATCAATTCTAGTTTAATATCATATCCTATCAAACAGAATACATTCAAATTATGTCGGTTTAATGTTGGGCCAGCATCGCAGAAGATGAACCATCGATAAACCAACATTGTTTTGACATAGATAAGCACCATTTTTTTTTAATAAGGTACAAGTCTACAGCGGCCTGTGCATTTCTTTTGGGTACGGTGAACAGAGGAGGAGTAAGGTAAGATATTTGGCAAGTAGGCCTTGTCGAATAGACTACACTGTAGGCCTAGCCTACACAGAAGTGGGCTGTTCCTAAAAAAAATCCATCGTCGGATTCGAACATGGAACTCTGGCTCTCCAGGCATGTCTCCTTACCACTGTACCACGTGAATACTTGTAGACTATGTGGTGCAAAGAAAAGCAGCAGTGAACCTATAGACCCTTTATTGTCAACAGCAGGGGTGTGTTCAGTCCTCGGAACAGCCAAACTGCCGCATTTTCTATCAACCCTGTTTCAATTCATGGCCTTGGAATTCAATCTATTAGCTTTATCCTTTTCCGACTGGTACTGACATTAAATGAATTTAGAATTTATAAGGTCATTAATGTCGGTCTGTCATAATAGGAATCAAGTTAGTATATTGAAATGTGTTGGATTCTCATGTTATTGGACGTAGCCCTTGGCGTCAGGGGCCACGTCAGGGCGGAGTAACCCACTGTTGGCCTAATGTTGGATTAGCGTCTGCGACGCTGACCCAACAATCAGTCAGCATTAGGCTAACATAGGCAACTATAGTTAGTGCAGCAGCAGGCGCTCTCTAGCTACAGTATTTAAGGAGTGACCCAGCCACAAAAAGTAACATTAAATATGTTATAGGTATACCAAATTAAAGCTTAGCATCTCTGGAGTAAGAAAAGTGATGGTGCTAAGTTCGCAGCTTAGATGGATTTTTGTAATCTGACCTTGAAGTACACTACCGGCGGACAGAAAAGTGATCAAAATTTGGCATGTCAAAATGACTGATACGCCAGTAAAGCAATATATTTGCCTCAATATATATCCTTTGATTATGTATCCCAGTGAACACGGATAATCGGTTCAATGTTGGGCCAGTGTTGTAGACGGTGGTCCAACATTGAACCAATGTTGGGTTAATGTCTCTTTACTTGCCACGAAACAAATATTAAATGCTGGTTTAATAATATTGGCAGTTCAACGTCTTGCTTATGTTGGTTAAACATTTCCTGACAATGCCTACATAATTATGTATCTAATTCCGTATGTCCAGAATAATATAAGTTATGGTAGAAATCAGGAAAAGGTACAGATGGCCGGAATGTCTTCACAATAATATTTAATAGTTGGCATTAGAAGTATGTATAAGTATGTCATAATTATAACTATTCAAATATAAAACACATTTTATTATCTATCACAATAAAGTGTATATTACAGATGTCAATTCAAATACTAGGCATCAGACAAAGCAATTGCTATGTATTTAAACTAAATATTAAGAAACACGATTGTGTTCTTCAATAAAAAATGAAGTAACTTTCCTCCTCAATGAGTAATGTCGATGAAGTTTACGCCACACAAAATTGATAACAATGAGTACTAGTATTGTTGCTCATCATCTCACTCTTCTTCGGTCACAACAAAAATGATCTTAATCACTGAGATATTTTTTTAAGAGGATGTGATCACTGCTTTAGTGGCCAAGATCACTTTTCTAGTGGCTTTGCACATATTTCATTGCCAGCACCACTGACATTTATTAAATATGGTTGTTGTTGGCGACGAAATATGTTTCATGGAATTTACTGCAAATGATTCATTTTGCCTGTGCGCGCTCCGTCAACTATCTGTCGGCCTACGTTTTTAAATATATGTTTTTAAAGTAGTTTCTAGATTGCATCTATGAAAAAAATAATTGAACACAAAACAGTTTTACAAATGTTTTGTGTTTGCTGGGACAGCGCTTTACATTGCAATATCTGATTGGTTAATGTATTGTCTATTATCTTCTTCCGTGGCCTAGATCACTTTTGTAGTGGATGATAACTTTTAAAGTGGCTGTGATCACTTCTTCAGTGGCCAAGATCATTTTTATAGTAGCTGAGATAACTTTTAAAGTGGCTTTGATCACTTCTTCAGTAGACAAGATCAGTTTGTTTGGAGCCAAAATCACCTTTGTGGTGGCTGAGGTAACTTTTTGTAAGTTGCTGTGATGACCTCTTTCGTGGTTGAGATCACTTTTGTGGTGACCGAGATCACTTTTGTAGGGTCTGACATAATATTTTTAGTTCTCAAGATCACTTTTTGTAGCTGTTGAAATGACTTTTAAAGTGGATGTGACAATTTCTTCAGTGGCCAAGATCACTTTTGTGGTGGCTGAGATCACTTTTAAAGTGGTTGTAATCACTTCTTTACTGGTCAAGATCACTTTTGTAGTGGCTGAGATAATTTTTAACTTATTGAAAGCCAACAGCATGAGTGCGAGAGCAGAACATCTAGTGAGGGGGGTTAATAACATTTAAAAAATATATATATTTCTAGAAAAGTTACTGAGAACGGCAAAATAACTTTGTTCCTTTGTTCACTGAGTGTACAGTTATTTTAATCGTCAATTTGACTGTTATCAGGCAGTAAAGAGAGTAGAAAATGTAACTTACAAATGAAATTAGTGGATTCAAAATAAATAGAGCATTATTTGAAGACAATCGGAAATGATGCATGACATTGTACATTTGTGCCAATTAGTTAAAATAGTGCCAATTAGTTAAAATGCACGATAGATGCTGATGTAGCAAAATCATGGGAGTCATTGCCAGCTATCTAGCCTTTGATGTCAAGATCTAACCTGATACAAAATGACCATTCCATTGAATGGTCAAATTTGTCAAAATGATAAATTAGACCTACAATAGATAATAGACCTATTCTTTCAAAATGTCTAATTTCCAGATGACCGCCGGCATTTATTTTAGATTTATGCAAGTCAAACAAATCCGCACCACATGACTTGATGACAGCAAATGGCACCATTGGCTTCAG
The DNA here is from genome assembly GCA_964017125.1 of Flabesymbios commensalis. NCBI lineage: Eukaryota > Metazoa > Annelida > Polychaeta > Terebellida > Flabelligeridae > Flabesymbios > Flabesymbios commensalis. The sequence continues at coordinate 82,594,851 of OZ024902.1, forward strand.
ATCAATGTACATGTCGTTCACATGATGTCGGCTACTAATCACAAAGAGGTAACATTTGAGAGTACGTTTTGTCTTTCTATGATGACATTCTCTGCGTGTGGGATTGGGCTACTCATCCCATCATCGTGTCGACGACCGTCTGCAGCAAAGAGAGCAGAAGACAAGGTATTCTGCTCTCTTCGCTGCAGACGTACATGTACCTCTCACATGCAACATGTCAAAAAAGGAGGATATGAATTACATTGACCTGCAGAGCATTCTTTTTTAATAAACTAAGAAAACAGAAGAATCTGCATTGTTGTGGGAGCGAGCCAAAGAATCGCGGGCCTATGGAACATCTGGTAAAATGTCACCAAATGGAATCACATGAAAATAATATGACACAAATTTTTAATGAACAGACTATGATACTGCTTACGTCATTTCATTATTGTCTTATCTTAAAAAATAAATACTAAGATATATTGAAGCAAAATTTTATTCACTAAGCTAGAATAGGAGTTCCCGAACTCTGAAACCCGGCTTTGGTCTGTTTGAGTGCTATAGACAAAAAGTATATCAGTGTATAGGTCCTCCTCATGGGCCAGAATCCTAAATGTCCAGGATATAATTAAGGAAAGAACCAAGGAGACAAGTTCAAATATATCTTCGGCGTGCATTCATTCCACCACCATTGGCGGTGCTGGCCAACATCCATTCAATACTTGCCTACGATGTACCTCTTACAGAGGATGTAGGCCTGCCCACCAATTTCTGGTTCAATGTTGGGCCAGCATTGCAGCTTATTGCTGGTTCAATGCCGGTCAATCGTCTACGACGCTGACTAATAAGGACTGGTGTACAGAAATGTGAACCGTATCCCACACACATCACCCCTCCCCCCCCCCTCTCAATAGGACACAAACTCAGGAAAAATTAACTTATTAGAATACCGGCCGGCCGTAGGCCGGTCCTAAAAAGGATTTCCGCAGTGTTTTTTTTTGAAACAGCAAATGAGCAAGTGAGCAAGTGATTTATTACTGTTGTCTTTTTTTAAAGACATGCAGTGCCAGGAAAAGCTGGAATATACATGATAAATACAATATAATGAACATACAATCCTTCTCGAATTTATTTATACATACAATAAATAGTTAATATGATTAGTATTATGATGTGGAGAAGCGTGAAGTAAACACATATTATATAATCATTCAATTACAATTGAATTGAAAACTAATAATAATTTTAGATATAAAGGTGCACAAATTTCTGAGTATTTTTCCGGAAGAAATATTCAGCAAATTGTGTAGCTTCAATGTGGGAGGACTTGTATGGTATTGTTTTAAGTGGATTTCTATTCTCTCTGTCTTAAAATCATATACGAACAAGTAATGAAATTTATCGCCAATGTATCTTGGTGGAATGTCACATTTGGATACAAGGGTGTCCCGGAATGTCATGTGATTTCTGCAACGGAATTTAGTAAATATAATTGTCAGCTTACGTGGTAAAGAAATCAGGCAATTTGCAAAAGTAAAAGTGGTCTTGAACATTCTATAAATTATGCACTTTCCAGATTCGTTGATTTCTGTTATGCATTCTGTGAAACGCAGTGACGTCACTCGGAGAAAATAAGGTTATGTAGCACCCCTCCCCCATACTTCATTCTGTGAAACGCTGAGATGTCACCCGATGAAAACAAGGTTATATAAGAACCCTCTCCCATAATTCATTGTATTAGCCAGCTCGGTGAAAACAAAGGAGGTCGAGATCATTGAGTTTCACAGAATTGATGGAAAAACTGGTTTCTCAGTCTCACTTTTATTGTCTAAAACACTCACGGCTTGCCTGTCTGTTGCAAGCACCGTGCCTTCAGTATCGCCAAGAATAGGGATCGCTGACCAGCATTGTCACGTGCAAAGGTGTCACTTGCAGTGTACATGTACACGTGTACTCTCAACGGGGTTGATCTCTCTGCAGTAGATTTGGTAAATGGGTGGAAGGTGAAGGCAATGTTTTTCCTGGGGTCCAAAACAATTAACCCTATTATGATAATTTAAACCACTTCAATCGATACAAAAACCCGCTGGTCATGTCAAGTAATAAACACTATTAATCAACAAAAAAACAATATTGAGATATATATATTTACATACATAGAGACCACAAAACTCACGACATGTCCATCCACAGCACCCCCGTTGATAGTACACGTGTACATGTACACTGCACGTTTCCACACAACTCTGCACGGGACAATGCTGGTCAGCGATACTGAAGGCCCATTGGTTGCATGCAAGCACCAAATAAACCTATATTATTCAATGTGTCTTTCACAAACATAAGCCATGGTGATGTATAAATATCCAAAACATGCAATTTAAGTATTAATCTATACAGTATTGAAGAAATCTATTATTTTGTCACACATGATAAGCGAGCTCCAAAATAGTAGCACCCTGAATTTAATATTTACAGTTAGAGGAGGAGTGCCGACTTCACCATACACGATATTTGAACATGCAAATGTATTAACATTTAATATGTATTTTTAAAATCTGAATTGTAATTTCTCGATAATATCGATGTTCTGGCTTCCTCATATTTCACAACCATATGTAATAAAGGGAACAAATACATGGTTAAACAGTTTAAGAAGAACATTACGTAGTAGAGTGAATATTGTCCTACTACCTTTCTCATATAATTTATGTTTAGCTTTGTTAAATTTCCCAGTGTAATTAAGAATGAGCCCCAAGATATTGATAATCTCTGACAATTACTTTTTAAAATTACCAAACGTAACGTCTGGTCTATTTCTTACATAGTCACGAGAGAATACCAATACTTTTGTTTTAGATACATTAATTAATAGTGTACAATATTGATCCATTGCATCCAGAGCTAGTTGCAATTCACTTGGACTCTCCGCTAAAATGACAGTATGGTCTGCGTAGGTGAGAACATACAGCTTTAAATACGTGTCAAGATTATTATCGTTTAACAAATCAGAAATGTTATTGTTAATAAATGACAATTCATTGTATTTGGAGCTTAAATAATCTCTTAAATCGGAGAGAAAAATTTAAAATGACAATGTTGATAAATTTTCATCCTGTCGAACACCTGTTTCACAAGCAAAATATCCTGACGTTGTACCAGACATCGAAATGCAGGATTTCGCGTAATTATACATTGAATAAATATATCTAATTTCCCAACAATACCCTTTGCTAGTAGTTTAGACAACAACGCAGCCCTGTTCACTGTGTCAAAGGCTTTGCTGTAGTCCACGAAGGAGCGGTACAAAATCTTTCTCTTAAACAAATTAGTGTCTTTTAGGAAAAATGTGATCAGCGGTTGAAAACCGGTATTAGTACAGCTTGTAAAGAGCTTTCCCAGACAGCTAAGAATAGTAATTCCACGATAATTGTACGTATCCCTGGGGTCACCCTTGTTTTTTAAATTGGTTTTATCATAACTAAACACCAGTCTGTGGGAATAAGCTCGCTGTCAAGTATTATATTAAAAAGTTTAACAATTATTTCTATTATTATATCCGGGGAACTCTTGATAAATTCATTTAAACTTGAATCTATTCCTCCACATTTATTGCTTTTTAATGTTTTTATTGCTTTTTTCACTTTAATTTCAGTAAAAGGTTCGTTTATAACTTGGTTATCTATTAGTCCGGCAGACATGGTAGAGTATTGATCATTTCATGATAAAAGCATGACATTTGGCACACTGGTAGGGTACCCCATGGAGAAGATATTTGGATACAAGGACATCCCAGATTTGTCCTATAAATAGAATGGCAGCCATTTTCCAAAATGGCCGCCAGCGATAACTATTTTAACCGTATCTCTGCTTCTAATCCACATAGAAACTCAATATTGGTGGCTAAATGTATGTTTTCAGGGATGGAGAATGCAATGGAATGAATTACCAGAGGCTAAAATTGATTATAATTAAGTTTTCGCTGAATTACCAGTGTTGTCAACTACAAAAGCATGGTTTAAGTAAACATTTATACTGAAGGTTCTAGTTGCGATACATCATGGACACGCAAACTCAAATATAGAGACAAGTAACTGTGACATTGACAGAGTGAGATAACTCAAAAGTCCATAAGGCCATGGCCAATCTCCAGAGAGCCCATTCAAGAACAGAGTCCTTCGCAGTGACAGATAGCTGTGCACTCAAAAGTCCACAAGGCCAGTCTCCAGAGTCCATTCAACTCACTCAAGAACAGGGTCCTTCGCAGTGACAGAGAGCTGTGCACTGAAGAGCTGCTCTCACACATTTGCAGCGTCCTCTGCATCCCTGTTTGCAGCCACAACGCAAATATAGAGACAAGTAACTGTGACATTGACAGAGTGAGATAACTCAAAAGTCCATAAGGCCATGGCCAATCTCCAGAGAGCACATTCAACTCATTCAAGAACAGAGTCCTTCGCAGTGACAGAGAGCTGTGCACTCAAAAGTCCACAAGGCCAGTCTCCAGAGTCCATTCAACTCACTCAAGAACAGAGTCCTTCGCAGTGACAGAGAGCTGTGCACTCAAAAGTCCACAAGGCCAGTCTCCAGAGTCCATTCAGCTCACTCAAGAACAGAGTCCTTCGCAGTGACAGAGAGCTGTGCACTGAAGAGCTGCTCTCACACATTTGCAGCGTCCTCTGCATCCCTGTTTGCAGCCACAACGCAGCAACTCCCGGCAGACTTGGGTGGCTTCTGGTAGAGCTGTCCAATAGACGTGCCAACCTCCATCGTTCTTCGACCACCCCCAGTCCGCTGGAGATGGGAGCTGTGGGCACGGGGTCGCCACTTGGGCCCAACAGTGACCGGCCATGAAAGCAGCCCTCTTTGAATGTTCAAGAAGGGCTGCTCGAGTTGGAGGAAGGGCATCGATGCTCCGGCTCTTCTGAGTGAAAAGGTGCTTTCTTGCCGTATTGACCTCCACCTCACAGCTGGTGCGGTCGTAGAGTAAGACGACAAACCTCTCCAGCGCAGGCATGCAGTCGTCGAGGGAGGCTCTTGTCGGTGTGGAAGCAAGGGTGCAGAAAGTGGCTGTGACAGCATCGTGTACCTTCCACACTTCTTGCCACGGCCACCAAAGAAGGAGACCGTGTCGCAACCAGTTAGTGCATGAAACACGGGTAGAGCGATGCACTTGTCCACACCGAGAGCTGCTGCCATGTCATGGGCTGCCAGGTAGCGGAAATGCTTACCGGTACCAAAAGCAACCCACAGCTCACTGATGTGATTCCGGAGGCGACTTGCTGCTGTTACAGCCAGCACAACGACATCTGTGTCGACTGTGCGTACCATGACCTTGCTGTACCCATTCTGGACCGCATCTTCGACGTGCAGGATCATTCTTGTGTCTGCTTCCTCGTGTGTACAAGGCGCCAGAGCTGACAGATCCCTAGGCTGGCTGCACTTCACTTCACCATGGTGTGTGCTGATGATTTGCTTGTCTGCCGTGGTCGACGTCACACTTGTTGAGAGGAAGGCGAAGAGCTCGGTCTTGTTCTGGTCGATGCGGAGGAATTGCTGCCAGTTGGATGGCAGCAGACTGGACGGCTCCACCCTTCTCCGAATGCCTTTTCCTCGCTTGCTCCTTGTCTCAGCCTTCAGACTGTCCGGGAGGTACTCGTCCCACACGACATCTACTCGGCTGACATTCCTCAGCTGTGACATCACATATGGAGTGAACACTTCATGGGCATAGTCTGCAAAAGTCTTTGCAGTGCCGGGCCGCAGCATGTTGACTATAGCTGGGCCGTCGAGGATGATAACCTCTGGTGTTGGTGTCACAGTTTCGCTGTCACTGTCAGATAACAGTGACCAAGACTGACTTGGTTCCACTTCTGAGGTTTCCCATGTTGGACAGAGATGGGGGATTGGCCTGGTTCTCATGGGCAAAGAACTCGTCAAGATCCCCCTCCCTCATTTGCGAAGCGATGTACAGTCGAGAGAACAGTGAACAATCGTTCTTCAATGAGGACAGCTGCTGCTGAGATTTGGACTTCTGTCGGGCTGAAGGACGACTGAACAAAGGCAGACTGTTCCTCTTGATAGGTTCTGTGATGGCCTTTGTCCTGTTGCTCAGCCGCTCGGTGACGTACACTTCGTATTGCTGACGTCCGATCTCTTCAATCTCATTGAGTGTAGTTGTGACTGCCGGGTCGACAATATCTCTGGTGTCAAGGACCTAGAGGTCACTGGTGCTTTCGAGGAAAGGGTTGCCCATATCTTCTATAGTGGATACCAGGGCTTTCACGTCCTCAGCAAATGACTTCTGGGTATGCCTGTTCTCCTCGTGGTGCCGACTGTCTGCATCGGTTCTCTGCTCACTTCCAGCAGACATCTCAAACTCGGCAATGATCTGTGCCATCTGCGGACCAGACACCAACCATCGATGGAGAGCTGCTGGGTTTTCTGTGAGGCCGACAGCACCAACATCTCCTTTCACGCATGCATTATTCTGTTCGTGGGCCTGGTCAAGGGCAATAGCAGAGAACCGGCGAGACGTCTTCTTGACGGTGAACTTCCCAGCCAGAAATTCTGTGTAGACCGAAGGATGAGTCTTCTCTAAGGCGCACATGTCTCGCACATGGATCGGCAGCCATCGTGCGTAATGGGTGTGGTCTAGCGAGAAGAACCATGGCATGAGACTGCTCAGTGCATCCACATACAGCTGGAAGTCGGCCTCCCGAACTGCACGGATGTAGACAAGCATTGCCAGCTCGAGTTTGAGGATGATGGACCAGAAGTGCACCTGAGGATATGCACCAGCACGTTCGTCCCACCACTCTTCAAGGGGTTTGACATCTCCGTCGCCAGGGTCGTCGGTGTGACCTGCGTATGCTCGCTGAAGGAGGAGGTATAGACTGCTGGCGGTGACCTGGTGAGCACGGCGCGTGCGTGTCACGTGTGAGGCTTTCAGTAGAGAGTCTGCTCTCCCAGGGGTGGTGATGTCTGCTTGTACGAGAGCGCTGGTCCAACCACTCCCATCAAGGAGGTCACCGAGTACCTTCAGAACGGCCATCTCGATATGCAACCCACCAAACACAATGATGAAGTGGTCCTCACCATAAACTTGAGGCCAGCTCCACTGAATGTGTTTGGCTACCGCAAAGAGCGGCTGATCGACGGTGATGATGGGTATCTGGCCAGGATTGAGAATTCCCACTGACTTCTTGACAACATCCATCGAATGGCGAATCATGGCCACAGACTTTGCTTCTTCAGAGAATAGTGTAGCAGGGAAGCAAGCGCGACATCACTTCCAGACACAGCATCTTCTGGTTGGAGTCTTGCATGGTACGCAGACCACGAAACGGCGCTGTCAACGTCGGGGTCGTCCCTGGATACCACAGCTTGCATGTGCTCCAACCACCTGTGACCAGAGTAATACAATGTATTCACATCATTACATAGGTAATTTTAAGCATTGGCGCGCCATGTTCACAACAATCCGTCTTACATGTAGGCCTACCTGTATTCATTCTGCAAAGCATGCTTCATCAGTTCGCCATCTGTGGTTAGCAGTCCATCACATTCAGGCACGGATGGATCTTTTTTAGGCAGAGCAACAGGCGGTACACATGTGTAGTCATCTGGCAGACGGGCCTGCTTCATTTTGCCAGCCTTGACTTGTTCTTCAGGGACATCTGCATCAGCGGATGAGACACGCGGCGACCCTGTGCACATCGCATCTGGGTGTTGGAACAGGGAGATCCCAGTCCCGTGGAAGGAATCATGCGCACTGGTGGAGCTTGGATTATGGTCTATGTTGTCCACAGCAGCCGTAGTGAACAAGCCTTCTCTCAGGTTAGGGGGACATACAGCCTTGTCGATTTCATACTGTCGACATACTTTGTTCCCAATTTCAGTGGAGACTTCAAGTACCCGGTCATATGAGACAGACAGCCCAAGTTCAAACAGTTTGTCAACGAGGGAACTTTTCCGAGTTTTGGTGTGTGTCATCACACCTACGTAGAGGGGCACTGGTGTCTCTCTGTCTCGGTTGTGTCTGGTGATAGTGGTGTCAGCTTTCCTACGGTTGACACTATTGAACATCAGGAGCTGTGCAAGAGAGAGAGCTGGCTGTGGCATCTCTGTTCGGCTTGACTGGCTTGTTATATTTGGGCCATACAGAACCATTGAGACAAGGGCCAAAAGGGACACTGGCACAGAGTCTTCCTGGCAGTGAGGTGCAAATGAACCACTGAATGACAGTTTCATCTTTGCCATGTCTCTCCTGACTATAGCAGCAGCCCTCGCGAGATGGACGCCTTCATTGTCTGCATCAAACTCGCACGCCTTCCCCAGTGCAGCGCCCACGTCTTCATTAGATACTAGTACAACATCCCGCCCCTGCTTGTGGGCCTCCATGCTAGGAAAATAGCTCAACAGTCTGTCTTTGAGTCTACCGGAATGTACACGGCCGTCGACATGGGTTCCCAGTTGCTCCAGTCGGGAAGTGTAGAGATCTACCAGGAGTTTCAGTTTGAATACCGGTGCAACAAGATTGTCCATGTATGCATCTTCAATATAGGAGACAAGGCCAGCGAACGCAATACCATGGTTGACATCATCTGCAGTGGACTCTCGAACATGTGTGTCTCTTGCTTTGTTGTAGAGAGATGCAAGGCATCTAGTATGATATTTGGCCTCCTGGGCAATCAAGTCACCCCCGCTAAGCTTAGCCAAGAGAACCTTGTCCTGCAGCTTCAAAGCGCACTGCCTTACACGCACGTCAAGCTGGAAGGTAGAAACCTCATGTAGGCTGCCTGAAGTCTCCTCACAGAAGAAGCAAGCAGCTGTTGAAGTAGAGGGGCGCCCGATACTTTGTCGAGTGAACTTGCTGGAAGGAGCTGATGCAGAATCATCCCCGGCAGACTTCCTCTTCTGTGCCCGCTGCAGCTGGGTTTTGTTGAACTGAAGTCTGCAAGTGTCATGCCATTTAGCTTGGTGCTTCTTCAAGGTCACTTCAACCCCTCCACCATCATCCAGACGCGATATGTTCAATCGTGATGGCAGGCTGCTGATTTGGTCGAAGGCCAGCAGATTCTGAGCCATGGTCCTGTAGCCGGACCCAGTTTCCCCCATAAAATCACCGGGACATAGCAAGCGTGCTCCCGTATCTTCCTGACACAGAGCACATAAATCCCAGTCAGTAACGTTACTCTTCCCACCTTCATCATCTCGCGATGTAGGCCTACATGTACTTGGCTCAAAAGGATCCAAGACCTTGAATAGCTTCGACATCGTCTCTTCTCAGGACCATGAGGACGCTGAGGTCAAAAGCGGACTACCGACTACGACTACTTAGCCTCTAGAGGCCTACTGTGCGAGTATCCTGTGTGACGTCATAGTAGCGCCCGGTATTGTGCACGCGTCTTGAGCCTGAGGGGGATCCCCAGCATGGGTAGTGAGCGTATGTTGTCATAGGTATCGATCCACACCATCCACGGATTGGCCCCTAAGCCTAGTATATCAGTAGAAGGCTAAGTGCAGCTTTCAAAGAACCGTTCATTGCTGGGAGGAAATTGGCAATATCGGCAATAGCCTCACGACAAGTTTTGGCCCTAGGCCTAGGCCTATTTCTAAAAGAAATCAATAATCGAAGTAAAACATTATTCCTACTAGTAAAAATTATCAGCCCCAGATAGATCTGCTGAACTTTTGTTCTAGGTCCGGTAGATATACTAGACAGTTAGTAGTCCAAGAAATCTCTATGGATGTGCAGGCCAGTTTTGTATGAATCTGGAGAATTCCAGAGCAATTAAAACGTGAAAACCTAATTATATTGAATTTTAGCCTCTAATAATTTATTCCATTGCATTCTCCATCCCTGAAAACATACATTTAGCCACCAATATTGAGTTTCTATGTGGATTAGAAGCAGAGATATGGTTAAAATAGTTATCGCTGGCGGCCATTTTGGAAAATGGCTGCCATTCTATTTATAGGACAAATCTGGGATGTCCTTGTATCCAAATATCTTCTCCATTGGGTGCCCTACCAGTGTGCCAAATCTCATGCTTTTATCATAAAATGATCAATACTCTCAAATATTTCAATTATTGGACCCACTATATGTTAATGTCGAGATTTGGCCTATCACTAATATCTTCTCCGTTCCCAGAATGCAAACTCTCAAAATATTTTTTAAAAGTATCTAGTGGTAAGTCATGTACAGATTGAGGGGGTCTATCTTTGTTTATAATTTCCCAAAAATCATTCGGGTTACTTGAACTCAGGATACGAATTTGTTTTGCATTTTTACTTTTGCATTTGTTGAATGACGTGTTAATTTTATTTTTGTGTTCTCTTTGCTTGCATATCTTGATTGTTGAAGTGATTGGTTAATCTTAAGTGCTCGATACTTGTTTTTAAATCGTATATATTTGTGTCGTTTCGCCTCACATTCTGTGCTATACCGTGGTTTGTGTGTTTCTTTACGCTTCCTACTGGATTGTTTGTTTTGAGGGTGCGTAGTCTGTGGCTTATGTGGGGATGTTTATTATATTTTTGTAATGTCGTTTACAATGTTTTAATTGTTGTATGTTGTCTTTGTGGTTTATATCTTCTAGTAGTTTTAATGTGGTATTAAATCGCTCGGTATAAAAAAAACTGATTAAAGAGAGTTTTGTTTTCAGTGTTCCACTTAGTGTAGGTAAGTTCTGATGTATTTTTATTCACATGTGCCGTGGCTAGTACTACAAACTTGCTCATGTGGCTTGTTGTTTGTATCGATGTGCACTTGTGTGTATATCTTGCTATGGATGGGACAGTGTATATCAGAGAGAAAAGGTTCAAATTCATCCACATAAAAATAAGCTATACAATCAAACAATTATTCTGTACATATTACGTAGTCAACTACACTCGCACTTTTACCAAGGTCTTTATTATGATGACATAGATCCCTTTATTTTTGCATAAAGAAATCAGACGCTTGCCGCTGTTATTTACATCCGGAGTATTTACATTAAGAGAGTCATCATTATCCATTATGTCTGATAGGTTTACAGTACGGTTTGCAGTATGAAATCAAATACTGTTGGGTCAGCATATGGAGAGCCCTCTGGTGGGTTGTATATTACATCAATTACCAACGGTTTATCATGACAATGTTTTAACCATTGATATAAAGAGAGTGGATTTGAATTGAATATTCATCTCGGTGACGTAACTAGAAATAGAGTTATGGACAAGGACAGCACAGCCGGAAGCATTTTTTCTGTATTTTTGATTATTGTTTATCAACTTGAAATTGTTTATATGAATGGAATCAGGATCAGCTAATTTTGTTTAATTGAGAACTATCATGCTATGGTGATTCATTGTCTCTTCAGAATCTGGTGCCTTCAGCTTGCTTTTTAGACCGCATATATTAATTAGGAGTATATTAAACACGTTTTCACTTTCTTTGCATATAATTCTTGTATTGTCAGTACCTTGGGAATAGTCCGTTTTTCCTGCTGGGTAATACTTCGTTCGCCGTAGTCAAAGTCCTTTATGAGTTCCGAGTCGTATGTGGTTTGGATGAGCCTAGTTCTTTCCCGTATTTTTCTAGCATCAACTATATGCTTCACCTGGCCTGGCCCCTAGTGACTCACGCGAGCTACACAGGATGTGTCGTAATTAAATCTGTAATACCTGGCGATGTGTAGACTCAAGGGTCTTTTGATGATTTGCTTTGGGCACTTGAGCTTATAGTAGAGTTAAAGCTGTCTGAGTGTTTTCTCTTCTTTCGCGTCTGATGGCGTCATTGCCACTAATGAAATCACAAGGTAATTACCGTCTTTATTGAGATTAATGCCATGTGGGTCTTGGCTGGAAAAGAAACGCTTTACAGCGTTACTTCCTTTGCTGTTCCACAAAGCAGGCCACATGTCAATGAAAACAATGTGTTCAGGGCTTTGTAGCTCATTGCTTCCATGAATGTGTTAACCGTTTTTGCGGTTCCGTTGACTTCTTCCTGTTCCACTCCGCTTCCTTTGCTCGGTGGTATACTGCATCAGCCTAAGATTGCATCTCGAAATGTGATGGTTTTTATAGTCTTACTGCAATTGATCATAATTTGGGACGTCTTGTTTTTATTACGTGAAATGTCATTTGTTCCCAAGTGTATCACCACCTTGTCAGGTTTTAGAAACTCGGGGCACTCTTGGTTAGCATTACTAATGAGCATATTTGGTTCATGTTTGGGTCACCTAAGATCAGAGTGTGACATCGATTGGGTACGTGTGGTCTGCATCCACCTATGCCCTCATCCAGTGTCTTAGCTAGAAATAAATAAATGGGCGTCCAAATGAGAATGTATGCCGTCCACTCTGAATATGAAGTGGTAGTATTTTAGGAGAGTAGCGCGCAGCGCTACCGTCGGCAGCGCGTACCGCTGCCGTTGCGAAGGGGGGTCTGGGGGTCCTCCCCCATGAAATTTTGAAAAAAATACTTGTTTATGTGGCATCTGGAGCTATTTGAGTGGATCAACAGCAGTTTTGATTACTCGGGAGTGAGAAAAAAATTAAACAAAAAATCATGAGCAGGCAATGGCAGCTTGGCATCAGTTTATTATCCTGAAGGTAAAATAATAAACAGATAACTAATAATAGCAATTTATAAAAAAATAAGAAATGACTATAAACAAAAAAAAAGATCATTATTCGTAATATCTGGTAAAAAAAAAAGATATGCAATGCGAGTCATAAGAACCGATAAAACTCCCTGGCGGAACAACTAACCCCACTGAGCCTGTTGCATGCATCGCGGAATTAAATGGATACATTATAACAATTTTATAATAGACCTATTGTCATATTGATTTTCTCTGCGGTATAAATTTATGAAATATGACATCATAGTCATTGCAAGTACAGTATTGCAGCAGGCCCATATATATGTTTTCATGGGATGCATCCTACTAGCAAAGCTGTGTTAAAGTTAAAGGAAACTACTTCCACCGATTTCCCCAGGTATCTTCTCAAGAGTGCTTAGGCCTAGGCTACTAGATGGATTCTGATGGCTTTATAGGAACACTGTTAGGTGGAGGGTAAAAACATAGGGTGTCGGTGATAGGCCTAGACTGATTTTTAATGCAGTAACTATTAAATGATATGGATGAAATTTTCAGGAACACTCCCACTGCTAGAACTAGTTAGAGCAGCAGATGGATCAACACTGGACATAACTATTTTCATAGAAACAATCTTCTACATGACAGCAGTTGTCCACTAACATTTTTCTGTGAAAGCTTGCCCAACCAAATTCCCTGACTCAGATAGCCTAACTAGTTTACATAGTTAGGTCTAAATAGCCCTAAACAACAGTTTTGCCAGAAGAAGCATGCAATTGTTGGTTGGCTATAACCTAATTACTAAGCAAACACAAGTTGCTGAGCTAATGCTGGCACAACGTCTATGACGTTGCACCAACGTCAAACCTACGTTTATTCAACGTCTTGTGCTGCTTGGGAATCACCCTGGTCACGATTTATCAGTCCAATATTTAGTTCATTAGAATCAGCAACATTTCAACTACATTTAGGCACTGTACTTGCTGTACTTCATTGACATTTTATTGACATGTTTTAGATTATGGGGTGGCCATCGTTCCCGCTAATTTTCTCTTCGAACCACACTGAATACTGGGGTGAAACTGATGCAGCGATGCACAGCTCATGCACAGTTTGAACGTGTGGGCATTATTCATACTAGGCACATATTGTCGACACTACAGGTTTAATCGACGCCAGACATGTTAGATGCGCCGCCCAGGTCAATTTTAATACTTAAATAGTGATTGATACAATAGTCTTTGTATGATATTTCTCGGGGCTTGGAAAGATATTAAAGTGAAATTTGACTGGTATTAATGACTTAGGGCCTAATTACCTAATAGTCAATTCAGCAGGCGATCTGTGATTTAAAACTAATCGCAGGTCGATGTTATATGCCCTACAATCTATAGATCGCCAGCAGGGAGATTCGGAAACCAGTTCACATCGCCCCCGGTAGTTTTAAGCGTGTATTTCCACCCCTTGCAGAAAATTTTGGAAAAATTGATGTTATCTGAGTGCATTCTGTGGCACTCTCAGACTGAAATTAAAGAAAAACACATTTTTTTCGTTTCTGGACTCTTTGGCCGAATTTTGGCCCGTCCATTACATGGGCACTAGAATTCGGCCCGTCCCGTCCTTTTAGAAACTGCCCGTCCAAAAGGACGGGTGGACGCCCCCCCCCCCCCTAGCTAAGACGTTGCCCTTATCGTTTGTAGTGTCCTTAGATCCCACTGTGGGGACGTTGGTTTCTTGTCTGTGTTTAACTGTCTGTTTGGAACCGCAATGTCAATAGCAGAATCTCTACCCTCTCTGATTTCGTATATGTAATCCCCATACCGTTCTCTATCTGTGAGTAGTTCATTTTCTGGGCAGCGTATATTACAATCATAAGCTGACTATCCAGGCTATTTTAGTTAATTAACCTAAGGCGTTTATTATTCATGGGCGGGGGCCCTAGGGTAGTGGTTAGCATCGCTGCCTTTCACGCTAGAGTTCGGGGTTTGGTTCCCGGTCTCGGCGGTTTGAAAGAAAAAAAACATGTTTCTTCCCCATCCACGTGTGAAACTCAGTATTGTGGGGAGCCTCCGTGACCAAGAGGTAGCGTGCTCGGCCTCAGACCGCCGGGGCTCGAATTTCGAATCCTGTGCCTATATGTGCACAAAAGGTGGCCTAAAGCCCGATTCATTTCATTTTATTAATCATTTTTGTCTTAAACTCAATTGTTCCATTTTTAATTAGGAGCTGCTTTATTCAGAGGACTGTTTGGTGTAAAAGCAGCATGACGTTATATGAAGCATTTTTATTTCTGGAAAGAGTATTCATAGTCTGGGAGATATACGTCTAAAATCAATAGTAACGTGACATAAGTGACATGGGTAATCTCTATGGGACACGAACTATACCCAATGGGAGATTTGAAATTGCAATAGCTAAACAATGAAATCAGCAAAACCGCAGATGTTTTCGATAATGGATTTCTTTCGGTCAAAGGCTAAGAAACATAGATTATTGAACATTTTTATACATTTGACCGGGTTCCTCTCATAGTGTCGGCAATGATAAAAGAAAGAGAGCGTGACTTCGAAAAGCAAAAATCAGTCTATTGATACATGTACACAAATGTGTTAAAATTATTATGTGGCGAAAAATCAAAATAGTTTACTGTTTAATTTTCTAAGCTCACCGAGGAGGTGATTTCCCAGCAAACGTAAGACAATAATTGAGCCATTTGTTCAATGCTTGACCAAGGTCGCATACGCTGGACTTACGTTCAAAATCGCCCGCTGTTATTTGAGTTAATTTTGTTTCTGCCATTTTTGAAAACTATATTTATTGTATAACACACCTGACCATATATGGTGATGACAAATCGAGCCCCTATTAACAGTATGAAAGGGTGTATCCGCCACTTTGTAAAGTGGCAGATACACCCTTTCTTATCCAAGTGGACGATTAATAGCATATGTTAATTTTAAAATCCACACTTTTACCAAAACAGTAATTCATTTCCACGTAGATATGCCTATAATGGTCAATATTCAAGTTTGATGACCAGAATGACCATCCGCATCTGATAATCTATTTGACCTATATACATGTCCACATTAATTTGTCATTAGATGCATTGAAGACTTGTGGACCAGATGTCGCTGGGGGTAAGGTGCCACCCGGAAGGGGGATTAAGGCCACTATTATTTTCACAAAGCTGGACTACTCAGGGGCCAGAATCAACTTGTTTATCAGGTAACTGCCCCTGCTTTACTGAAATATGGCCAAAAATGTATATTACCTATACATATGCGATTTTGGTCAGTCAGATTTTGAGAAATCGAGCGAGTTATGCATTTTCGCCAACTGAGTAGTCAAATTTCAAGCTATATAAATATATTTGATATCTATAGAAAGCTACTGACCCAGGCTTTTCCATGGATGTATTGTGTCCGATCAATGACAAATGCACAATATAAATAATCTTTAAAGTGGTTGTGATTACTTCTTCAGTGGCCAAGATCACTCTTGTAGTGGCTGAGATAACGTTTAAAGTGGCTATGACTACTTCTGCAGTGGTCAAGATCACATTTGTAGTAGTTTCGATATTTTTTTTAGGTCGCTGTGGTCACTTCTTCAGTTGCCCAGATCGCTTTCTAGTGGCTTAGATAACTTTTAAAGTGGCTGACATCAGTTGCTAGTGGCCAAAAACGCCTTTGTAATGGCTGAGATAACTTTTAAAGTCGCTGTGATCACTTCTTCAGTGGTCAAAATCACTTTTGTAGTGGCTGAGATATTTTTTTAAGTGACTGAGAAAACTTCTTCAGTGGCCAAGATCACTGTTGTAGTGGCCGAGATAACTTTTTAAGTCACTGTGAGCACTTCTTCACTGGCCAAGATTATTTTTGTAGTGGCAGATTTAACTTATAAAGTTATAACAATATATTCTGTGGCCAAGAGCACTTTTGTGATGGTTTAGAGAAGTTTTTAACTGGCTGTGATCACTTCTTCAGTGGCCAAACCACTTTCGTAGTGGCTGAGATAACTTTTAAAGTGGCTGACACCAGTTGCTAGTGGCCAACATCGTATTTGTAATGGCTGAGATAACTTTTAAAGTCGCTGTGATCACTTCTTCAGTGGCCAAGATAACTTTTGTAGTGGCTGAGATAGCCTTTAAGGTCGCTGTGATCATTTTTCAGTGGGCAAGATAACTTTTGTAGTGGCTGATGTGGCTTTTAAAGTGGCTGTGATCACTCCTTCAGTGGTTGAGATTACTTTTGAGAAATGGCTCCAGAAAATATGAATGTAATAACAAATATTTATACCATATCAAGTCAACTAGCTGGTATTCACTAAAACTTTGGAAATTGTTCAAATGGAGGCATAAAATCCAAACTTTGCACCTTGTTGTACATTCCGTCTTTAACAGAAATGAAATATTGTGTATCCTCGTTAGAACTCGTGATATTGACTTTCAACTGATACCAAAGTACTTTTTTGGGGGGTACTTATTGGGCAAATATGTGAAGTTCATTTTTTCCGATCTGGTGAAAAGTGCCCAAATATTACATCTAACTAAAACAGTGTGTAATATGTTTAAATAGCTCATTATTGTTTATTCTAAATGTGTTTATTTTAAGTCAACAATAGTTCTAGAACATATTTGAATTAAAACTAAACATTAATTATACACAAAAAAAATCAACTGAGAGAAAAATATTATGACTATTTACTGAAAAAGTATGAAAAAAAGGTAAAATTAAGGGTTAATGTACCAACTCAAAGCTCTCTTGTGTATTTTTTAATAATTAAACACAAAATATTTTACATAAAAGTGATATAGCTAATAAAAATTTGACTACTCAATGGTATGAACTGTTAGATACAGTCAATTTTCCCGAAAGAAAAGCGCCCAAATTTTACGTCCAACCAAAAAAAAGCATTTAAAATATTCACATAACTCCATTATTTTTCTTCCAAATATGTTTATTTTAAGTCAACAATAGTTCTAGAACATATTTGAATCAAAACTGAAAATGTATACCATACAAAAATCAGCTGATAGAAAAGGATGTTGACTATTGACTGAAAAAGTATGAAAAAAGGTCACATTAAGGGTTAAAATACCAACCTAAAATTTTCTTGTCATGATCAGACACAAAATATTTTACATTCATGTGAAGGCCTGTGCCAGTGGATTTCTAACGATCTCAAATACATTGACATAGCTTAAAATTTGACTACTCAGTGGGCAATAATGTGAGATACGGTCAATTTTCCCGAGCCTGAAGAAAAGGGAGCAAATTTTACGTCTTACCAAAAGAGTGAGTAATATGTTCACATAACCAATGGGTTTATTTTAGTCAACAATAGTCCTAGAACATGTTTGCATCAAAACTAAACATTTATATCATACACAAATCAGCTGAGAGAGACTATTGTCAATGATTGGACACAAAATCCATGTGAAAGCCTGAGTCAGTAGCTTTCTCTTGATATTAAATATATTAATATAGCTCAAACTTTGACTGCTCGGTGGGTGAAAATGTGTAATGCGCCCGTTTTCTCAAAATCGGACCAAAATGACACATAGGTCATGTACATTTTTTGCCATATTTCAGTAAAGCAGCGGCAGTTACCTGATCAACAGGTTGATTCTGGTCCCTGAGTAGTCCAGCTATGTAAAAATAATAGTGGCTTAAATTCCCCTTCCGGGTGATACCTAACCCCCAGCCACGTCTGGTTTTTTGGAGATCTAGTTCTGACGTGGCGTGGTATAATTTTGTAAAAATACAGATTCCATTTCGGAAACCATCATTATGTTTTAGCCAACATGAACTTGTTTTAAACGTGAGGGTATTCGCTGATTTTGTCACGTGGTATATGACGTCGGTTAGTCAGGGAGGGGGAGGAATAATGACTAGGTGAAAACACAGAAACTGCATTTTTAATATTTTCATTAAGCTCGCTCTGTGTTCACTGAATTTTTCAAGATTTCGCCTTTTGTGTGATTGAGTGCCTCATCCCCACGACGCCATGTGCATTGCAGAATGGAAACCATCAAGACAAAAATTTGACCCAATGTTGTTTTAATGCTGGGTCACCGTCTGCGTAGCCTGTGCAACAGTCCTTTCATGGCTCTTTCACTGCCGGTCTCGGCGGTTTCAAATATGCCTCTTCTCCATCCACGTGTGAAAGTCAGTATTGTGGGGAGCCTCCGTGACCGAGAGGTAGCGTGCTCGGCCTCAGACCGCCAGGGCTCGAATTTCAAATCCTGTGTCTGGAGGACAGTGTCATCTCAATCATCTCACCATCCTCAGGAGGTTCTCCTGGCCCAGTTTAGCCTATATGTGCACAAAGGTGGCCTAAAGCCCGATTCATTTCATTTATTTCACTGCCACGATAGAGACGGAATTTCTGTCCACCGTCTGCGACGCTGACCCAGCATTAAAATAACACCGGGTCAAATGCTCGTGTTTTCCGGGGAGGACCGTCCTGTTTCTAGATCTATCCTACATTCTAATCTTTGGCCCAGCGGTGACTTAGTGTTGACCAGAGTTCTCGTCCCCTGACAACTCAGAAAATTTTCACCCAATGTTGCTGAAATGATGGTCCAGCGTCTGCGACGCTGGCCCAGCATTACAGCAACATTGGGTGAACGTCTCGTGTTTGCTGGGAGACATTAGGAGGTACAGGAATTCTCAGGGCGGAGATAGGGCACTTATCATGGTTATCTTCTGCTCTCATCTGTCAGTATCTCGGCTGGAAAGTTATTAGCTAACTGCGATACTGGACGACTTCCCTAATACAACGGGATCATCTAAGTCACTGGGGAGGTCCATTCCAAGTCCCTGTAATTACATTCCTGACATGCTTCTTTTCAGCAGTCTCCTTTGCGCATTTGTCTCTTTATTCCTTCACTCATGTTTTATTATTTTTTTCTAGTTGGTCCTTCCCTTAGCCCCTAATCTCACATTTGCTGTTTTTTCATTATTTGTATTTTATATTTTTATTTTATTTTTTTCCATTGATTATTTCCTTATATAAGTAATTCACTACTTCCTCTATTTTTTCACCTGTTCATTTTTTTTGTTCAACTCCACCTTTCTTTCATTTCGTCATCTATTGTACTCCATTATTCCTGTCTTCAATCTTTTTATTGTTTGTTTCATCATTCCCTCCTTCCTTTTTCATCATTCTTTCTGCTCCGTTTATGCATTCCTTCATTCTTTTGTTTTGGCTTTGTTTGAAGGATTACGCGATTTCACAGCACGTATTTCACTTCAATGTAGTAAAAATGCTTACTTGATATTATGCCTGTTTAGTTGTATTACATAGACAATAAACAGATAAAAAGAACGGTTACATTTTACGTTTATTCTTCTTACAGTAAACATTTTCGCTGTGAACGTATAATTAAACCTGTAGTAAAATGTAACCAGTTTAATGTATCTGATTACATTATAGGCTACAGTAGATTCCATATGCTATTCCCTATTCTCACATCTATCTATAGACGTTGTGACTGGGGTATTCATAATAATATAAATATGTGTATAACTGTTATCTTTAGTGCCTCGTCCAGTTTTATTTGTATTTTTACCAGAATAAATGAACTGTGCACGGTAAACGCCCATTTAAACTCACTAGATGACGTTTATATTCATGTACTGCAGAAATAGTCACAAGGTGGTGCCTTATACACATACCGCTCAAGATGATGCCAGGTGGCAAGCTGGCCTTTACGATGAGAAATGAGTTTCCGTGAAATGATTTCGAAAATCCGGCTTGCTATCGGGTCCGTCCAATTTCATTTCAACAATACCACGTTTTATATGTACTTATTATCAAATATTAGTGTTTGATTCCTGATACTAAAATTCGTTTACATTTGATATTTGAATATTTATTTGTAACCCAATTCAGTGGGAAGATGTCGCGACGAAGGCGGGGTCGTAGCGAACAGGAATAATAATCTGTATAAAATCGAGAAAATAAGTACAAAAATCTATGTATTAAATAGGGCCTACATGTAGGTCACCAAAATCTTTTTTCTGAGTCACAAAAATATTTTGTAGCGACAATAATACACTTATATCTCTTTACATATCCTCATGCGAATACACGCAACGGACGTTGAATCAGCGCTGGACCAGCGCCTACGACGTTATCCTAAAGCTACGACTCCACATACGCGTGATGCGTGAAACATAATGCGGGTTTGAATTTCGAATCATGTTTCTGGTGGGCTGTGGCATCTCCCTCATTTCACTATCCTCAGAAGGTTCTCCGGTCCCTATTTAGCCTATATGTGCACAAACGTAGCCTAAAACCCGATTCATTTCAATGTTCCATCTCGGATGCTGTCTTTATATTTTTTTTAATGAAGTGCCATATAGTGCTGGGTGTTCCTCACAGATTGACCAGCTTCCTCAGATACGTTGTTACTCGATCACATGCAAAGATCTTGGGGGGGGGGGGTACCCGAGAGAATCTATAAAATGACGTCAGAGGCTCGCGTGAAGCTACGACTCCACATACGCGTGATGCGTGAAGCGTGATGCGTACGTGTCACGTGATCCTTACGTGGGATCCAGGGACAACCACCTTAAATATATAACAAGACTTTGTCTTGGCATTTATGGTTTCTCTTGCACGATTGACTTAGCTAATAATGCCTCAATCCGAAATAGGATCAGAACTGATCCCTGCCCTGGTCATCCGAAAATATTGCTGGAAACGTTCTGAATCTAATTCCAATTCTTAAAGATGATAATAAACCCGATATATTTTTATTTGTTTGATTATCTCATGGATCCAGCACATGTGCGTTCAACGTTTTCTTTTTATGTATAGGTGGACCATGCATACAGTCTGTCAAGTTTCCTCGACATCCTAAATTTCGTTCATTAAACGTTTATATTTAGATAAATATGGTGCCATGCCCATGTGTGTAAAAATGCCACAGGAGATCCGCACTGGGTGGCTCCTTCAGCAAAATGAATTTTGACGCATCGCGCTTCACATTTGACGTACATGGAGAGTCTGCAATATGTATCACGCATCACGCTTCACGCATCACGCGTTTGTGGAGTCGTAGCTTCAAGCGTGGTGACCGCTCCCAGAGCGGTAAATACGCGAGCCCAAAACAGATACGCATCACGCATGACGTGCACGTGGAGTCGCTCTTTCTATTTTCAATGATTTCGGTGAACACGCTTCACGCATCACACTTCACGCATCAGGCGTATGTGAAGTCGTACCTTAACACTGATTCAACGTTCAGCCAGTGTCGTGTAATATGTATGTCCCGTCAAAATACTGTGAAAAAGGGTTCATCATAGTCGTCAGAAAGGGGAGATAATTTCACGGCTCAGAGAACATGACCTGACCTGACCTGACTGGAAGAATTGTGGAATTGATTTTCATATGGTAAATCATACTTTTCTATTATCACGTCTAAATATATCTCTGATGCGGTCCCCATACCACAGTTTGCTACAACACAGCAGGCCCGTATTCTCGTACAAGTTACGATATATCGTAGGCTTCTGATTGGTCGAGATGGTCATCTCGACCAATCAGAAAACACGCCCTGTAGCTATGCCGTCTGATCGAGATGATATTATCTTTATTATCACCCTTCTTGCTAAAGATGCTTAGCATATCTTATTAACCCTTTAACCGCCAAATTATTCAATTTGAATTTTCACCCATTTAAAGTTGTGTCTCGCTGACGCGATCCACAACTTCAAGCGAGTGAAAATTATTCATATTTGACAAAATAGAGGTCAACTGTTTTCAAATATTGCTGATTGATGTCACATTTCTTGAACGTGTTTATAGAGTGGTACATAATGTGCTAATAAAAAATAAAAACCCGAATATATGCGACACCGGAGGTTAAAGGGTTAATATGTAATCAATATCATCTCCTGTGAGTGTTTAAGCATCAAGATTTGCTAATTTTTTGTCTCAAATATGACTCATTTTCACCAGCTTGAAGTTGTGGATCGCGGTAGCGAGACACAACTTCAAGTAGGTGAAAATTTAAATGACTAGTATTTATTTGAGCTGTTTAAGGGTTTTACATTGGTTCACACTTCTGGGCTAACGTGCCAAAATTGTGCAAAGGCTGAATAAATGTATTCATAAACCTTTTACATGGGGAATTTTAGCGTTCTCCAAAGCCAAAATGCAGTATATCTGCTTACTTAAGAAGTAAGCAGATAGTTCCTTTTTGTTTTGTATATTAACATTATACTTCTTGTTCGTTGTCATTACGTTTCTGTTACTTGAACACACATGAAAGATTGTCGTCTGCTCAGATAATTCAGTTGTATTTTATTCTGTTATCTAGTCCTACATAAGCTAAACATTCCATGTTAAAAAAATGAACGTTATTGTTATTATATTTGCGCAGTAAGTCTATAAATGTATGTGTACTGCTTGATACTACTACTAAGTACAGCAACGATATCAACAGAAACACAGATATTTAAGATAAAACTTCATTACCTTATTATTGTTATTATTATTATTATTATTATTGAAACATGTATAGTAAGATATTGAAACCAATCGTTTTGGACCCGTTTACACTAAGAAATTATAGCTTTGAATAAGATTTGTTCATTTATGTGACTTGTCTCTTTTTTCAATTCTAAGTGAAATAAAATAAAAATAACTTTAATGGACAAAACATACAGAATCCTTACTTGAACCATTCATAACAATAGTAATAAGTAAATAGGGTGACTTACGTTGTCTACGTTTCATGATCCACAGAGAAACATCTAAATATATTTGTCCTCACGACCCCCTCTCCTGGGATGACGTACTCACTCATTTTTCTATTATTCTTTAACTCTATTCAGATCTCTCTGCAGACAAAACAACCCTCTCAACCCTCAACACTGCTAAGCCCGAGTAAAGTCGTTTTTGATCCGTTATATTAGCTGTTTAAATCGCAGTTACTGTGAGCAAAATGTGTGTTTAAACAACAAGCTTTGCAAATGTCTATTCTAAAATTAAGCAAATACCAGTAATTTTCACCCACTTGAAGTTGTGGGTCGCCGTAGCGAGACACAACTTCAAGTGGGTGAATATTTAAATTATTTAATTTTGCGCTTGAAGGGTGAACACCAAAAAAGCCACCGATAAATTATATTATCAGCGTAGTTTGTTACAAGCTTTATGATGTAAATACCATGTTATTAATTGTATTTCAATATAGTTGTATGGCATCTGTTACATTCAATGTATCATTCGATGTTGTGTTTCTATGATAAGTTCAAATGCCGTTTTAATAGATCATCCAATCCTTCGTGGAGATAGAGCTCGAAGCGTATTGACGATAAAAGAGTAGTGACGTCTTGATCAGGATACAGAAAACAATGAGCAGCGAGGGGTGTCTGAGAAAGGAATGTGTTTGTCAATGGTGTCCCCATAAAACCTCCTTCTGGGGGACTTACTATAAAATGGGGGAGAAATCAGACGAGATGACACGCACAGCTAGAAGTCACTGGAGCAACTCCACAGACGAACTCCACAGAAGCAACATACAGAACAACTGCACAGAAGAACTTCACACCAGAACTCCAGATAAACATCACACAGAAGAACATCTAAAACAGTAGAACGGAAGTGCTACTTTAAGGAAAAACACTGTCAACCACTAGAGACGCTCACCTCAATATTATACACCAAATAAGTAAGTAAATTATGTTAAAACGATTTAGTACACACACTTAATAACTTCAGTTAAAACTCATCAACCATTCCTAAAAATTTTAGGCAGTTTTTCTGAAGACGAGAATATTTAAAACAAACCCCTGTATTTAAGGTAGAATATACAAAACGAAAATTGAATACTCCATGATCATTGTTATTGCTTAAAGTAAAAGTTTGAAGTAAATGTTCCTAAAGGAGATGTAATTTCTTCATATAAAGTAGACGAAATGATTTTAGTGGGGAGCTCGGTCCTCCTAAAAATTAGACGAATTGTTTTAAAGGTTGATAAATAACATTGATTGATTAATTTGATTACAACAAAAGGTTGGTAACTTCCCCAGCGAACACGATTTGTGACCCGATGTATATTTAACGTTGGTCTACCGTCTGCCACATTAAACCAACTTGGGTTGAACGTCTGATTTGTAGGTGGACGTAGCTGGCACTATGAATTCTCTGCTGGCTTTGACTTTCCTCTGGGCACTCACATCAGCTAACATCGTTAAAAGAGGTAAAACTACTTGATGTGACATAATCATTTAGGGTCTCACCACACTATTTCGTACACGCATTTATCATTTATAAAATTTAAAAATAAGAGAACTACGACCTTCTGAAAACGTGTGGCACTTTACAGCAGCATCGAGGTAAAGGTAAAATAATAATAAATCAATTTGATACCAACCTAAATCGATTGTGTGATGATTTCTTGTTGTAAAGCATCGAAATTAGAAAAGGTACAGATAATGTGTAGTCGCTACGCTGGCAACACTGTTACCAGATGTCGTAATTTTGGTGTGTTTTTGGAAGGTGCGTCCAATTATATTGTGACCAAGTTAAAACAAATCATGCATTTTCCATAATGAAAGAGAACAGTCTGTTTGTTAAAATAATAATATAGGTTTATTTACATTTCTGCAATTTAAGAGTACAGAGTGGCCTGAGCGTATGCGTCATTAAATGTAAGTCAATGGCAGGGGTATTGTGTGTAGTGAGACGTTGTATTTAGGACTACACCTTTTTATAGAGGAGAACAACCATGTTAACGTACAATTCAGAACAATAGCATATTACCATAATTATAAGGTGTTTTAAAGTATAAATATAATTATAAATGATTAATCCAACGATGCTACATCACCATAACAATATTATTCTAAATTTCACTCTTATTAGTTTTCTAATAAAATTATAATTATTAGATGTGTATTATTTGTTTTCACATTTTTTTCTCTCCAGAAGTGGACAATGAATGTTATCGCTGCAGTCGATGGGATACCATAGGTAATGGATACATGCCCAGTGATATTCCCGGGGAATGTGGAACTTATCGACAATGTTTCAAAGTAGCAGGAGAGATCAGCGAACCTATTTACAGGTAATATTTGTAGTGCATATATTATATCATGTGAATGAGACTCATTGTTTTATCATCTTAAGGTGGTTGGTACCCAGAAGACACAAGCTGTTGACTTGATGTTGGTTCAACGCTGGTCCGACGATGGGTAAACGTTGAATCAACATTGGGTCAACGTCTTGTGTCTACTGGGTATTGCTATTTGTGTCATAATAATTATTGTTCTTCATTTACTAGCATCTACTCTCATATTAAAAGGCTCTCAATTAGGGGTCGTTTCCCAGCAAACGTCGTCAAACCAATGCTGTTTTAATGTTGGCTCGCCGTCTATGATATTTGTCCAACATAAATCAAACATTAGTTTCACGTCTCGTGTTTTGCAGGTTGACATATCTAATGCCATGTCATGTGATGTCACTGGACAAAATATAAAACCATGACATTATTTTTACACTTTTGTTTCAGATTTTGTCCACCAGGCACCTGGACTGATTTTTTTGATGCGGCCAACGGTAATCCTTGTACAAAGACGGAATGTGATCCTGACATATGTAATGATTGTGCCATCAGTGCTCCCACCACCCCTCCTCAAGGTATGTCAATAAACTTAAAGTACTAAAGTTATAATATACATCACATATATGTATGAACAAAATAGTTTGATTTTGAAAATCATTTGTAGTGAATGATCCTGCTATGAAATAGGTCTGGCTCTCACATGCATTAGTATGAATAGCGACTTTCCACTGTCAATTATGTTCATAAATGTTTTTAGCTGGCCAAAAACACCACTGTTGTTTTGTTGAATTAAAAATCTTTAACCGCGATATAGAATGTACTGTCGTTTAAAAGTTTATCTGCAGCATGTGTTCTATTATTGTTTTTAAACTGAGAATGTCCACATATTTGATCGTTGAAGTACTAGTACTTTATAAATGTATGGTGCGATCATAAAAAATGTAAACCACGCAAGTTACTATGAAAGGCTCATAGGTATAAACAAATACAACCTGAGAGCAGTGTTTCTTATTGCTGCAATACTACGTTGCAGATGTCCTATTATTTAAATAAACAAGTGCAAATAACAATTTCGCAATGATAGATTTATTTATGTGAAGCTATGTGATGATCTGACATGTTCCTACTCTTTCTGTGAGGGTTATACATGGTTCTTCGTTTCAGATTTGATGTGTCCCTTTATACAAGGCTCACCTGAGTGGATAATTGACGTGATCTCTGCAGACACAGGACTTCCCGTCCAGTATGGATCATGTGGAGTGAATGGACTCTTCAATGACACAGATGGAGTCTGTACATGTACAGAAGTCGGCCGTGAGCACACAATTCTTGTATTTTTAAATTAGCAGAATGTGAAGTGAAATATACACTGTCCCCATTTAAACACTGTCGCGTACGCTGAAAATTCTGCCCGAGGGGCAGCTTCGTTTAAATGAAACAAGTGATCATTTCATACAGGGGGAGGGTGGTCGAGGGGTCGGGGAAGGCCACCTGTAGTCGGCATGAATCAGCACACGGCGTAGCAGTGTGTAGGCACACGCTGCTACGGAGTGTAAGTGAAATAATGAATTTTAATCTTTTTCGACCAGTGACATACCTATTATTCTACCGTTGAGCTTTGTGATTTCAGAGGGCTGTTCGTGTCGGATTAACATCCCAATGGAGGCTGATATAGATGATGTGAGTTGTAACAAGGCGTGGGTTGGCCAGACAGGCATGCCAGCCATGGTTGACATAGTGGAGGACGGGGCAGCCTCTATTTTCACTCATTCAGGAAGTTTTGGTGGATTCAATGGAGCTGACAACAATGGCGCTCATATTAGTACTTATTCACTAGATGGCGCTTTTGCTGGAGGCTGGGTTTTCCAATTGACATTTACGGCATGGTTCAAACTGGACACTAGCTATGCGTGAGTTTACTTGATCTCCGTTGTCTGTTCTGATCTCTGTTCTCTCTATATCTAAGCAACTGATTTTTTTAGTAGTTAAATTAGTCATATTGAATGATAATTCTCAGATCTCACATTGAACACAGATTTGAACACATAATGTTACGAGTGTACCATTATAATTTGTGTGCCAGGACTTCAGAATCTTGGGTGTGTTGACCATCTATGATTGTGTTAGTTTTATATTTCAGTGGAGAGTGATGGCATGTGTTGACCATGGGTGATTGTGTTAGTTTTATATTTCAGTGGAGAGTGATGGGGTGTGTTGACCATTGGTGATTGTGTTAGTTTTATATTTCAGTGGAGAGAGATGGGGTTTGTTGACCATGGGTGATTGTGTTAGTTTTATGTTACAGTGGAGAGAGATGGGGTGTGTTGACCATGGGTGATTGTGCTGCTGGCCCTGCCTTCGCCATCTGGGTGGATAACTTTAAAGTTCAAGGTCATATTGAGGTGATGGATGGAGTAGACATAGAAGAGTACGTCATCGAAAGCGACGCAGTGAGTGTTTTGTCACGTGTCGAGTAATTGTGCTGTCAATGTAAAATAAAATAAAAACTATAGTAATTCTAATGTAATTCCAATAACACAGACTAATCTATCAAGGTGGTTATATCACTTGTAAGCTCATCCCTATGTGAGATACCACTGCCAATTATTTTAATGATTGGGTTACGGGTTACAAGATATATTTATATTTGAAAATTTATAGTTTTAAAAATTTAAATGAAATGGTTCTAGTGTTTTTTATATACAATATATTTATCATTGATATATTCACCAGCAACAATAAATCTGCAGGTCCCGTAGTGAGCGCTTTATAATTATATATTATTGGTGATTATATCATATTGGTAAAAGAAACCAAAGTTATAATTTACTGTATTTGTTATTCACAGACAGTATCTGTGGATCAGTGGTACTTTGTATCTGTGGTGTACGATTCTGGTAAAGTAGACAGCTTGAAACTCTACATGTTCGACGAATCACAGTACAGCACGTGTTTCTCTGATCCCGGCAATCCTGATGCGTGTCCACAGGCCACGACAGCTCTGGATCAGCCATACGGTAAGTGACGTCGTAGCTGTTAATATAATTTGAGAAAAACAAATTAAAATAAATCAAACATTCAACCCTGTCAACTCTGGAATCCACATGTTTTAGGTGGTGTCTATAAATAGCCACAAAAAGGGATTCTTCCTTAAAAATGAGACAGTTATGATATAGATAAACATCTAGTCGCGTGTAGGCCTACAGTATACAGTAACGGTTGGTTGAATTCAGCTCCAATAACTAATATGATTACAAGACTGTGAAAACCACTCCAACAAGACATTGTACTAATGCTGTTTTACTGTTAGGCCAACGTCTGCGATACTAGTCCAACATTAAACCCGTGGGGGTCAGCTGTTTCTCACTCCCCGCCATAAAACAACAGTTTGTTTCTCAACCCGATGCCCAGCTGAAAGCTTTGGTGCAATTATTTACTCATAGATGTCGCTCAAGTATACGGATTTGCAATGCTTTTGGGAATTTGCTCTTAATGCGGCGTTGAGTATGAAACGCATATAGCAGTAATATTTTGCCTGATGCATGGATTGGTGACTGGGTGTCTCATTATATGTCGTTGTTGAATACCCACGGGACCCTATTGCATTCTGGGGAACCCCATGTCCCACGTATTTTAACAGTGGACTACACCTTTAAAATCAGTTGAGGTTTTGGGTTTGACTGAGACAGAATCAAATCGCCGGATGGAGAGGAGGAGCATACATATAGTGTGAATATATAATATACAATGTTTTTTTAAAAAAATATATTAAAATGGAATAATTTATAGAGATGAATTGTGCGGGATACAGACGGATATGAAATATTATCACCACACAATATATACATTTAGTACTTTATAAATATATTATGTATCATAATTTTCTGTTCATCCCTCTTATCGTAGCGTATTATATATTTTTATTATATTCACCAGGACCTTTATCACCCCGAGGATGTGGTTTGACGATGGGACACACAAGCAGTAATGATGAAACTGAATTTTTCAATGGAAACATTGCACGGGTAAATATTTTACATCTTTTTACAGCCTCATTGGCACTAACTACCCTTTTTAAATAAGCTGTATGGTTATGTTAGATTAGTTGTGACGGCAGAGCACTCTGAAATATGTCAAAATACCTCGATTTGTTTGGTAGCTACTAGAATCACAATCTGACGAATTCGCGTTATTTTAAAAGGTTGTTGCAATCATACTACAACAATTTTCATTTTAAATCTTTCAGGTGAAAATTAACATGGCGTCGGACAACCTGTTTGGCTGTTTATGAACATAAAGCGAACCTGATCTGATGAACCAGAACGAAAGCTACCTCACCACAATTTTGCATCGTTATCATATAGCACAAAATGTGAATTGTGTTACATAATATGATGTTGAGGGTCTATTTTGTAATCAGTGGGTATAGTGGGTATAGTTGGGAATTAGTTTGAATTTTGCTTCGCATTAGTATATGTTATTATTATTATTATTATTAATATATAAAAGTCATCTAAATCAGTTTAAATGAAGATGGTGGTCGTGATGTACATATATTAGTATATTGGGAAACATGTGTAAATGTAAATAAAAACGCACGTACATTTTGTGAAAATTTTGTTATTTTATTCTAATGCAATAAACCATTCATTCAGTTTTTATTGTCTTTAATGACTTTTATATGATGGTTGTGAATGTTATCTTGTTTCATCACAAGGCTCAAGGCATTAAGAGAGACAGGATATTGTATATTTCAAGACAATGACATACGTTAACACAACGTTCAACTGTCTAATAGTCACATTATAAACGTGTTAGAATCATGTATGGACCTATACGCAGAATCATGTATCAACCTATACCGACAATTTAGTAACAATGATATTTTTATTGTTATAATATTTCATGAGCTCGGTCCGTTATAATATATTTCCTACATTTTTTTCTGCTCAGCTTCATTTTGCCCGCAAAGCATACTCATCACAGTTCAAGACAACACGCTATGGTCAGTCCGTTATCATCACAAGATATACATTTGGATTGTACTTTGTAATATTATAATTGAGCATTAAACAAACAAAAAAAGATCATGCATAAATTGTCCTGACGCTACTCTGATTATCATTTCTAATTAAAAACATAAGGGAATTCTAATGCATAAATAGGTGGTACTTTACAGACGGTCATAAACATGTTTTACGACGAATATTCTTACTAGTTAATTTTGTTTTCATGAAATGTTGATAAAACTGAAAGTATTAACATAATTAGAAAACCAATGAATGCACTCGCACACTCGTGTCACCAGCGCCTGTAGAATACAAACACTAATCAGATAATAAGATAGCGCCAGTGGCTCAAAGCTTTAACAGCAATAGCTTGTATTGCTTAGACCTGGTAAAATGCCTTTCCTACTTATAAAATGTAAAATAATCTGACACAATGTATAATAACCTTATTGACAAAAAAAATTGAATGAGAGATGGAGAAAAAACATTTTGGTAAAACTTTGGACCTATTTCTGGGAAAGTTAATTTCAGGGCAAAGAAAAATCACCTTGATTTTGAAAAAAGTTAATGAGAGCGGTAAAAATTAAACAAAATAACACACAGCCGGAATAATGTTTTTTTATTTCCCAAAATAAACTGTTTTTTGGAAATTGGCAGCCACCCAATGCCCGCGTTGAGCAAAAAAACATGTTTTATCAATGCGTGGCCTTATATAATGCTCATCTCAATCGGAGGAGGAACATAATTAACACGGTGCATTTTTGTTGTATAGCTTCACTTCCACTAAATGTTTTTTTTAAGATTGTTAGGGTTCGCAACGATAACCTAACAAAAATAAGCGAAAAGAAACATTAACATCCACAAACAGAAAAAACTCACAATCAAAAATCTTATTTTTAGATACGATGTCAAAAATGTGATGATACACATAAACACTTAAAATATTAATCAGCATTTAAAAGTGCGTTATCAGTGTCAAACCAACGTCGATCATAGGTATATAGTCTGGTGCGGTATGTCATTTTGGCCATTTATGTTGCCAAAATTGATTTTATTGTTTTTATGGCTTCATTAGGGGTCAAATAAGCCAAAAATATTGGGGTTCAATTTTTCCCGCCTCTCAACCTCGTTTCATGGCACATTCAAAATGGCCGCCATCGAAATCACATATTTGGCCATAACTTGTCCTCTAGCAAAGCTAGAGTCACGATTTTGATGGCTATACCCATGTTTTCGGGTATGAGGAATCCAATAGTGCCCATACAAAATATGTATGTGTTGTAGATATTTAGATATTAAATATAAAACACATTTTTCATGCGTTCTCGGTCATTTTTTGTCACAAATATGAAAAAACTCAAATTTTCAAATAATTATTTTTGAAGCGTTATTTAGTATGTATTATAATATAAACAGCACATTGCTGATGATTTCTGAATGGTAGATGTTTCGTTGATGGACACTAAATATTCCACCAAGAAGTGATACAAGTGATAGCGTAGAAACCGAGCAACTTCAATAACGATGTTTGGTACATCTCCTTAATTTGCAAATGACCATTTTGCAACAGTCACAGAGGAAAATTGATAAAACTAGTGTGTCTTTTGCAAAAAAGTACACACTTTTTTTAAAAGTAGATAGGAATGATGAAGGTCGGATCGAAATTTAAAAAATAATACAAAATGAATACAAACTTGTGAGTAAATTGTGCGTTTCAGCAATGTTTCATGTGCTGTCAAACAAATGATCAGAATCAATCATCATGATCATTGCGATTGTGATCCATCCCATCAGCAAAATTATTGGATTTTCAGATTTGTTTCTTTAAAATTCCTAAACGATGCACAAGGAAAAATAAAATAGGGGATTTCAATTCATCACAGCCCATGAGAGATTTCCCCGTTTAAATTTCAGTCATAATTTGACATATTCTCCCAGATGCAGGGGCTACTCTGAGATCAACAATTTCATGAAACAATTAATTTAAATACTGACAGTTCTCCGCGTCAATGCAATATTCTATTGAGATGCAAAGCGAGTATTACCAATTAATATATAAATCTTTAACCTAACAAGGATGCCCGGCCGCGCAATGATTACAGTCTCTGTATCGCGTATACCTACAAACTCTGTTATTGCGGAATAAATTGGAGGACGGGGCATTACCACAGCTGACATTTGAGCAGATCACAACAAGCATTCAATGGCTTGGTTCATCGAAAAGGCAATGAGGTTTAGGTTCAAATTTAGAGATTTGGATTTATATATTAAAATATTGACAATTTTTAAATTTCAAAAAGGCTGACTCTCGTTCACAATGACACAAGCCAAACTACCTGGTTTTATTGTTATATACCCCACTGTTGCATTTGTACAGGAGTCGTCTGCAACGCTGAGCATTTTAACTATATCTGGTACTATGGCAGTCTTATTTGCATCAATATTTGTTGAGCTCAATAACAACCCTTGGTGCAGGTGAACTAAGACATCTGACAGGAATGAACATGCTATATTTCACTTCCCACACATTTTGTTCTAATAGTGGGAGGTTTGGCCATCTGATAAAGCAGGTCTTGTCATGTGGTTAGCTCTCATAAGGTGTAGCTCATGTAGGTGAACATTTCCCATTCTAGATTTTTAGACAAGAATAGTTGCCACCGTAAAGCTGGAATTATCATTAGCTGATTAGTACACTTGACATACAAAATTTGCCCATACTTCCAAGGCTTTTGATGTACAAATTTAGAGAGGGAGAGGTAGCGCATCGATAGAATATCGGACTGCCACGTCATTTATGCACGCATCCCGGGTTTGAACCGTGCTGATCCGCAGGGGTCTTTCAGAGAAATATGTCTATTCCCTCTCAATGTGACTAGGTGATCACAGTTGCGGCCTCGTCGAGTTCAAGTTGAAACTAGTGTGTTGACGTTAATTTGCAAGCTATTTAAAATAACAATATATGTGGATATAATCTGTTTACGTGTGAAGCTAATTTTACTTTCACAGACCAGTTAAGAGATATTACACAAGATGCTTCATCATCACAGAAAGCAACCAACTTTCAAGAGGTATAAGTGTGCTCAATATCTAGCAAAAAGTTGTAAAGATATTTGATCATCTGCGATAACCCCATGTACAAAGTTTTCAAAAAAACTATTTCAAAAAGAAATATGCCGCAATTTTCGACAAAGTTACTGAACAATATTAAAACTGATTTGCAACAAAGTAAAAGCCTCCACCGTCGGTGAATGGACATACCCAAGCATATTTTGTTGTGTATAGCATTGTGGCATTACAAAAAATATTACTTTTGGACTACTCTGTTGCAGTACATATTTGATTTAATTATGCCTCAAATCACCAATTACTCAGTTAATGCATCAGTATTAGATTCAGAATTTGTCAGTATTTGACCAGAATATATTATTTGGTTCAAATCACACCTGTTGAGGAATGACGCTCCTGTTAGTGTATCCTGTGCAGAAAGAAAGTGAATTCACCTGTCCTGGAGAAATTAGTACAAGCTCAACTTATTAGAGTTTTAGACACACGACCTTTGGTCACGATAAGGTGTTGCAGATTAACCCAGAGAGAGACATCATTAACCATAGTACCCAGTGCTGACTCCACCAAATGATAGGCCCGAGGTGTTTTTTGTATTACTCTTTTGTCATGAAGCATCCCTTGTGTAATCACTCAGACGTGATCCGTGGACTGCCAATAAAGCGGTCCTAGATCTAGGCCTATCATTGGGCCATCTTCTGACTTCATGAGCTACTCTCATGGTTTGATAATTGTGTCACTTGCATCAATCTGCAGAAAACTCAACTCAACGTGAACCAGTTCTAAACAACTTGGTTTGGATGACAATGTACATACATAGTACTTAGTAAAAGTGTTCATCAGTTTTTTCAGCAATCTTGACTTCTGCCTTTCTAGAATGACTTCTCGCAGGTTATCTAAATTTTCAACCACTTGATGTTGTGTCTCGCGGGCATTTTCACCTTTTTACCGGATAACATATTTATCCACTACTGAACATACAATATGCAAACACATTCAAGTGTATCTGTTAATATGACTGGATTGGTTCAAAATGTATTATCTTTTCTGTTCTCTTATTATGAAACATCATTTGTAATATTTCTTAATTTAATGATCTGTGGTAGGCTACAAAGCGTCTCATGTAAACAGACTATCTTTGATTATGTTGTCCAGTTGAAAAAATATCACGTTATCCTTTTCCTGTATTTAGATTAGAACTGATTTACTGATACCTAGCGAAACATGGCTGTGAGTTGCTTGTTTTTTTCATAAGCAAATGAACCAAGCCATTAAATGTTTGCTGTGATCCTCTAAGGTAATATGGCCCTGCCCGTCCAATTATGGCTGGAATCTATACTCTAATATCTCTCATAGGATGTGATGAATTAAAAGTCCCCCTTTTATTTGTTATTGTGCATCATTTATGGATTTAGGAAAAACAAGATCTAAAAATCCAATAATTTGATGGATGGGATGCTCCATAATTACCCACCAAGATTAATTCTGGTCATTTGTTTAGCATATATGAAACATTGCTGAAACGCACAATTTGCGCACAATGTGTGCCAATTTTATTTTATTTCAAATAACATTGACCCATCCCACCCACTTCTCAAAGTTATCAAATGTGTTTTGTAAAAGACACATTACCGTCAATATGAATTATCCTCTGTGAATGTTGTAAAATGTTTAAATGAAATAAATGCATCAAACATCGTAATTGAAAATATTCAGTTTTTACAATCGCTTTACGTCACTTTGGTAAACTATCTGGGGTCCATTAACGGAACACCCATCATTCAGAAACCATTAACAATGTACTGTTTATCATAATACGCAGTAAACAACGCTCAATGTTCGAATTTTACTTTTTTTCGAATTCGCGAAAAAAAATGACCGAAAACGTATCAAAAATGTGTTTTATCGTTAATTTCAAAATATCTAAGAGACATCCACATTTTTTATAGGCACTATTGGATTCCTCGTACCCAAAAACATGGGTATAGACATCAAAATCGTGACTCTAGCTTTGCTAGGGCTCAAGTTATAGCCAAATATGTGATTTCGATGGCGGCCATTTTGAATGTGTTATAAAACGAGGTTGAGGGGCGGGAAAAATTGAACCCCAATATTTTTGGCTTATTTGACCCCTAATAAAGTCAAAAAAACAATAAAATCAATTTGGCAGGAACTTTTAATTTTAGGCATTTTTCTGACATACCGCACCAGACTAATAATTCTGATAGCCACCGGTAGCCATGCTAACGCGATCAGATTCACCAGGTGGCGCATGAGGCATCATTAAGATTATAAACAGTATCAGCCTGCCCACCATCTGGTGACTATTTCTGCTTCTCAGAAAATACTTGCTACAAGAATGGAAAGTAAACTATATCAAGTACTTAGGCTACTCCCTGATAAAGATTTACCGGTATGTAAACAAAACTAGTATCAGTGCGATAATAATATTTCAACGGTGGTAGATATTGTCGTAATAATGCGTAATCGACGTGTAAATATATTTCTTTTAACCCTTTAATCGCCGGTGTCGCATATATTCGGATACTCATTTTTTATAAGCACATTAAATACCACCTTTTAAAAATGTTAAAGATAAAATATGACATCAATCAGCAATATTTGAACACAGTTGACCTCCATTTTGTCAAATCTGAATAATTTTCACTCACTTGAAGTTGTGGATCGCGTCAGCGAGACACAATTTCAAGTGGGTGAAAATTCAGATTGAACAATTTGGCGGTTAAAGGGTTAACCCTTAAAGCGCTGAAATACTTCTCTGGATGATATTTAGATTTAGATCAAAGCGCTGATTAAGCGTTTTGATTCGTCTTATTAGCCGACTAGGTCACTCTCATTCGAGTGTTTAAACATCAAGATTTACAAATGTTCCGTCTCACAATAAACAAATATGAATAATTACCACCCACTTGAAGTTGTGGTTCACAGTAGCGAGACACAACTTCAAGTGGGTGGAAATTTCATTTTGTCAACTTAGCGCCTTGAGGGTCACTCACCATGTATAGCAATGTAACTGGGCACGAAAAATAACTTGAACTTTATAATAATTAAGTAATAAGTTGTTCATGTGCAAATTCAAAAACATGTTCAATTTCGATCCAAATAGTGTATTAATGCTAACTATAATCATGCTAATGGAGCGTACTTGAGCAAAATGCATGGTTTCCAAATTCTGCAAAACATATAACTTTCTGATTATAATATTTAATTCAGACGATATAAAGTTATTTATGTAACAGCCCCATCTGTTCTTGAGGTTTCAATCGACCTTCCTATTACAGGCGCTACAGTGGCCTTCATTAGAGGTGCTAATTTGATAAAGACAATAATAGAAGAGGTCTAAGCAAGAACATGCTAACTCATTTTTTGTGTTCTGCGAAAAAGCTTAAAGGTTTCTACTCGTCTAAAATACCCATAGCGCTCTTGATTTTTATGCCAGTGACTTGATGTAAAATGCACAATGTTTGCTCTTATTTCTACAGAAACACTATTTAACATGCTATGGTTTGTTTTTACAAAAGCCAAAATTAAAAAATGATATGTTTTGCATCAGAATGTGATAGGAACTCATCATGCAAGAGAATGCTAAGTGATGATGACAACTTCATCCAGTGTTAACATTCCCTCAAAATAATGTTTAGTACACATAACAACAACAATAAATTAATTTTTGTGCATGCTAATAAGTGAAAAAATGACAAATCCATGAGGTCCACCCTTTTCAAGACAATCACATGTTATCTTTGCATAACATTAATTGGCTTGTATTCCATGAGTGTGTTATGTTCAGATAACACTTCTATGAATGCAGGTATATTAAAGAATTTTTTGTACCTTGCAGTTGACAAGACTTTGCACGCGAATGATACAAATTCTAGTTTCATTTTGATAGAAATTTATCATCAATATATATTTCATTGACTTGCCTCAATTACCATTGCAACCATACATCCTAACTTGAGAAAACCTTATTTCACAGCTTTAAAACTAGTAATCCTAAGGTCTTTATTTCTTTACAGCCGATGCATCAGGCTAAAAAAAGCACCATAAATGTTTACAGTCCAACTTGACTTAACATGTTCTTGCGGGGATCGACATTACACGTCAGAATTTGACGTATGTAGACACAATGGCAAGGATGTGATGCTTTGTGAAGACGACCAATCATTTCTAATCAAAATCAAGTGGCCAGATAAAAGACAGATTTCGTCATTATTGTTGTAATGCACATTTGGTGAAAACAATGATAGCGATGGATCGTTTGATTAGCCGAGGGCGAGCCACACTTTGCGAGTTTAATTGAGAGCAATCAGCGACTGAATCCTGACAGTTTCACATTCTGTTTCAGCCACGTTGAGACCATCATTTGATGATCATCCCTCCAGTTAAACGAATAATGAGGACACACAGACTGCTTTAACCTTTGATTTCATCCACAAAGATAATCTACTAAAACATGGAATGAATAATAATAAAGCAACATGACCAGATCAGATACCACCTAAATTAATAAATGTGGGATTGCCGGCCCAGAAATCTCTGAAACTATGCTGCTAGACATAGACTAAATTCCTTCTCCTGTCTGGATCCGCGTATTTAGAGCATCTTACCTGTTGAGACAAAAAGTGCAGTTTCCCTTAAAAGCTCTAGAGAGAGGATTAACCCTTTAACCGCAAAGTTGTTTAATTTGAATTTTCACTCACTTGAAGTTGTGTCTCGCTGACGCGATTCACAACTTCAAGTGAGTGAAACTCATTCAGATTTGACAATATGGGGGTCAACGATTTTTAAAGTTCGCTGAATAATATCACGGTTTATCTTTAAAGAATCTGACGTCTGTAGACGTCAGATTCTGACGTCCAAAGAAGGTCCCCACACTAAAAGAGTAAAATATCTAGTAGACCCATAACATCTTAGACCCATAACATCGGTATCGAATGAAATGCAAAGAGTTAACGAAGACATTTATGATGATTTAAAACTGATAAAAGCCCTTGGTCACCATGGTTTATACAAACATATTCAGCGTTGTACGGGTTAACCCAAGGGTACCTTAAAAAAATGCATGGACACGCTGACTTTGACTATTTTAGCTTACTACAGATATATTCAAATATAACATACCCTTGCTTAAGCCTCCCTTCCCAGAATTGCTTCCTGGTGTCATTATTACACAAAAGTTTAGAGGCCGGTAATCACTCTGAGATAATGTAAATTAGATACCTTTCAGTCACTGCACTTCTTGTCTTAACGGCTGTCAGAGATAATGCCGTTAGTTAGCCTGCAGAGAATAGTGCTCATTGAACTCTACTATAAGGAAATAAATCAAACATGGCACAGGTCATTCATACTTGAAAACAACGTCAGGGAGAGGAAGATAGTAACTATAAAGTAGGATGCAAACAATGTCAATGTATCCACTAATCTGCAAATATTTTATCTTTTCTTGTTGGACATAGCTAAACACAAGACTGATAACTGATAACTGATAACTGGAATAAGTCATCGTCACGGAGTAGCACCAAAAATTAAGGACACTCTTGATTTGATACACATATTTTATTGTCTAATGTTCATGCAGCGTCAAAAATGACCTAGAATAACCCAGCTAGTTCTCAAGCACTTGTCAATGTGTTTGAAACAAGTTTGTTTATTGCATACATGTATCTTTTTAGCGAACAATAAATGTTTTAGATCAATTTGAGACATCCCCATTTGTGCATATATCCAACATCAAGGGGGGGGGGGGTGGTGTCATATTTTATAATTTATAAAACATGAGGTTACCTATGTTATTCAAGAAATCCTCACATACACAGTGGACATAAGTTTGTTCACTCCCACACAATGCATGCACAAACCAATGTTTAATCACAGCTGAGCGGCCAGCTCGTATATACTGAACCGACAATATTTTAAAGCTTTTAAGTCTGTGCATTGTAATTCTGGGTTGAGACATTGCAAACGTCAAACGTCAGCTCGTGAAGGCAGACGTCTGAATATGCTGTCAAGGTTACGACGTTTGAAGACTACCTCGATGTTAGGTACGCATTTATCGGCTTAAAAAACCTTATTATTTTGACCCTTATAGGGGGGGGGGGGGGTACCCTCGAACCAGTCTAAAATTAGGGGGGTAGGGTTACGCAAACGTCTGTCGTTGATGTTTTGGTTAACCAATCTGCACTTGCGATATGTCATTTAACAGGTAATTAAATTGTGAACAATATGAACAAAATAAATATCAAAATGTAAATAAACTTTTTTTCTTATTGTGGCTCGAAATTGCGCATTTTTTGTATTTTGCATGACTTGGGGGCAGAAAAAAACATTTCTGATGTTTATTTTTCATCGTCTGACCTATGAATGGATGGATGAACGAACGAACGAACAAATGAACGAACGAGCAAATGAAAGAACGAACGAACGAACGAATGAACGAGTTGAGTCTCTTATGTATCTGAAAAGTCATGCATACAATGTATTATATACAAAACAGCTAATTACCTATCTTTTTAAATCGAATGTTGTGTATGTTATATTGTGTATGCAAGCAATGGCGTATCCAAATTCTGAACGTTTGTGAAATATTATGATGGTAGAAAATATGTGATAAAGGGTTGATAAAATGTGTCAAGATAAATCTAAGCGTGTCTTTGTATATTAAGCTTATTATTAACAAATGTTTAATTTCAAAATTAACAAATATGAGTAGTTTGCACTCACTTAAAGTTGTGGGTCGCTGTGGCGAGACACAACTTCAAGTGGCTGAAAATTCAAATTATACATATATATTATTAGCGCTTTAATAAGAAAGTAATACTTGATGTTCTGCATGTATTTTTACATGGTGGGAGAACACCCACAGGTCACTAAATAAAGCTGATCCGCATGGAACATCCTAAATGTTTACTAATCATTTCTGATCAGGCCATCACATGTACTATTAACATGATTAATATGATAGGTGAATGGGACTAAGTACCGATTCCACGGTGGTGGGTATCATTTTGGTTGTAAATACAGTGTATTCTTTTAACTGCATCAATTTAATCACGTATTGTCAATCGCACATGCCTGGGCCAGAAAGCGATATAAAACTATTACTGACATAAAACTATTAGATTGTAGGTTCTAATTATTATAAAACGTTATATTCATATTATCGATATACGTGGTATTTTACCTCGTTCATTGACATCAACGCATCCTAAAATATTGTGAATAAGAGGACAATAAATAAAGTTATTTCTGGTACGATGAATCAGAATTGATGCAGCGTTATCATATTCAGATTTACCATTGCTAGGTGTTGATATTAAGCATATTTATTAAGAACTCGACACCGCTGGATTTAATATGAAAATGCATGTGACATTTTAAACGTGTGTTCTCCATTATTAGCATGGTTTGCTCAGGTTGATCACGATTTCAATAGATATCTAGGAAATGTAAATGTAAGTAATGTATCCTTTTGGAAAATAAAAAAAATGTTGTTCTACATGACTTATTAGCGGGCTTCTTTTCTGGACCAAGTCTAATATTATACCCCTCCCCCCCCCCCCCGACCAATCGAAGAGTTATTGTTGGTACAAATTATAACTTAAGCGGGACTTGATAAGCTATTTGACTATTTGGATCTGATTATTTAGAAAATAATCGTGGGAAGCAATGAGTGTATTTTGAGCGACTTGTTTAAAAAGTAATAAAAACAATTATTCCACATAGTTAGTGCCAGTTATACAAAAACTTAAACAAACTCCTCACCAAAAATATTTGTGTACCACGGTCTTGTATAAGGTCTGAACTAGCCACACAAAATGTGTTCGCTTGATATTCATAGGAGGATTTTTGGCAGGGTAATATTCAAAATGGCCGACACTATCACGGAAATAACATAGGGAGTGATAATTTGTTTACAAATGTGCTCATTGAAAGATTGGAAGAAGTTTTTTTACAATAAATCAACAACACAAAAAAAATAATGGCCGCCAATTCTATATTGAAAAAAAATTTGTGCCCATCAGTAGTCTATGTATCAAATTAAATTTCATCAAATGATTTGTATTCTTCGCGCCAATTAAAAAACAACTTGAGTTCAGAGGTATCGTTATCCATTAAGTTTTTGCTATTTTTCTTAATTCCACATTATTTCTGCTTTTATTTGCAATAAATATTGGTACAACATTTGGATGTGGCTTTGATAAGATTATCATTTGTTTTTGGGAGTCATTGTAAATATACAGTTATTGTTTTTGTGGATATTTATCCGAGTTCATGATGGACCATCAACATTTATTTAATTATTTGACATCAACACAAAAACAATTACAATTATTTTGTATCACATAATTATAGCTAAATCTGTAAGAAAGCATTTTTGTAATAAAAATGATGACCGGGTCACAACTAAGCAGACATTGTACAGTTTATGTACAGTATCATCTATAATAATAATAATGGTGATTTCTTATATAGCGCACATACAATGCTCTGTGCGCTAATCACACATATTACCCCTGGTCACTGGACCTGTTCATTCATGTACCATTTCATCTCACTTTTTGGAGCATACAGCACTTGCAGCCATTTCGGCGCTAGGAACTAATCGCACACATTGCCATCTCTGTCCTACCAGGTACTCATTTACACCTGAGTCAAGTGAAGCATGTGAGGGTAAAGTGCCTTGCCCAAGGACACAGCATCGAAGTAATGCCCCAATATTGAGAGGGGAGAAATATAATATTTATCTGAAAATGTTGCACCAAGCGGGATTCGAAACCGCACGGCAGGCAGCGACATTGGCAAAGCACCGCGCTCTAGCCATTGCGCCACGCCCCTCTCTGAGTCTGGTGGTTCAAAATGTATATACAAAATTATTAAAATAACATGAAATGTAAAAATTGCATAATTGCACATTACCTGGTAAATGATGACCGGTTTCACATACACATGTAACATATGCATGCCCTCCACCATAAACACATGTTATTAGCATAAAAATCACTGTCAAAATTACAAAAAAAAACATTTGTGCCGACTTTAAATACTATATAGAGAATGACTGCTCCTTATATTCGTCGGAAGGGTACACCTCTCGTTGTATTTTAAATCAAGATAATTAAATGCAGTGTAGGTGCCCATTGAATAGATTATAATGCATGTATTTCATAAAAAAAATTGAAACCAAACTGTTGAACAGTGGTCAAGATTACTGCAAAGAAGTGGACTATGAAAGTAAGATGTAACAATTATAGGAGATTTGCAACCAACAGAACGTTTTATCATCCACATCATTCTGTTACATTTGGATGTATTGGATGCATTTCTAAGGGAATTTCATAGCTAATCACGGGTAGCAGAAACACCAAAGTCCTTCATACATTGCACCTTGTGAGCTGGTATATTGT
This sequence comes from Flabesymbios commensalis, assembly GCA_964017125.1. Taxonomy (NCBI): domain Eukaryota; kingdom Metazoa; phylum Annelida; class Polychaeta; order Terebellida; family Flabelligeridae; genus Flabesymbios; species Flabesymbios commensalis. The sequence continues at coordinate 82,638,009 of OZ024902.1, forward strand.
TAATAGAATAAGTAAAATTACGAAATATTTGTTCTCCTATACTAGTAATATATAATATAGTACATTTCTAAAAACTTTACTTTAATCACCGACGTTGTCCAAATTCAAATGAAATATTTAGATCCTTCCGAAGTAATTGACAGTCATTATTACTTGACACTCTTCTATGACATGTTGCATTATCAGCAAATAACTCAACTTACTGGAGCCTGCATCCTTAGGCATAAAAAATGAATACGGTCCCAGCATCAAACCTTGTGGACCGCCAGATGAAACATATAACCATCTTCCTAACACCATCTACAACCACTCACTGTTTCCTATCAGTTAGATGAGAGGTGAACCACTCCAGCAAATGACTATTAAAACCATACATTTTTAATTTGTGAAGAATCAGTTTGAATGGTGCACTAACACAACCTTTACTAAAATAAACTATATTATATCAGTTTGATTTTAATTGTCCAAATATGACCAGATGTAATGATAAAAATCAGTTAGTTGGGTGCTGCAAGATCGTTGTGAATACACTTTTCCATCACTTCTGATAAAATTCTTAGTTACGAAACTAGTCAGGATCCCTGTCACTTTTGTAATGAACAGGTCAAACCTTGGCTAATTTCCAAGAAGTAGAAGCTTTAGACTGTTTGAGATACAGGCCATGTCATTGGGATTGGTGGCGCTTAGACCTTATGACAATTTGTAGTAGGTATACTTTTGGTTTTTTAAATAAAACAAGAATAGTTTAGATTTTTTTTTGGTGTGTCAGGCAAATCAACAATGAACTGGTTATGTTTGACCTGTTCTAATTTCTGTGATAAATTTCTTATTTTTCTAATTTTATTCCAACAATCGATGACCTCTATTAAAATTCTTAGCTTTAGTCAAAGATTGCTTCTTTTTTATTTTGTACACGGCTCACTTCAGAGTCAACTGTCAAAGCAAGGTGGTGAATTCCTGTGGGTAAATTTGATCTTCTCACGGTACTTTTGGGTACACAATTTTGCAAGCACCATCATAGTAGTGGAGCCGACATTCTTAATTCGGTTCAACATCTATGTTGTACATTCGACTCTTTGGAGCATTTTACCACTCAACAAAACTCCTAACTTATTCCAATCTAAGTTTTCACTTGCACCACACATACAATTTATCTATTTCACATACATCCAGTAAAGACAAAATAAAATGTTGTTACCTAATTACATAAACTTAAGTTAGCTTTTCTGCTGTTGATTGTCTTTTCTTTTGTAAATAATACTACATTTAACGTAACTGTCTACCCAATGCTGATAAAATGCTGGGTAAATTAGCATGCCATGACAAAATATATCTGGTTTCGATTTTTTTTCATCACCAATTTCGGCCATCTTATATTTTGCTCTGTAAAAAACCTTCTTATGATAGTTGAGCATAAACAAATTGTCAGAAGGTAACTAAGAGCCTATACCTTACAATGGTGACATATTTTTTTTGTAAGGAATTTGTTTTAGGTTTTGTTAAGAAATTGTTTAACTTTTCCTAGCTATCACACACAATTATGATTTGAGCATAAGAATAGTTCGTTTTTAGTATTTGAGCTCAATTTTAGATCAGCATTAATCTCCCATACAGTCGTGTTTTATTGTGCAATCTGTTTTTTTATTCATACTAATCATAATAATCATGATAATGGCTTCTAAGTAAGGTTTTCATGAATAACTTTTCAAATCACGATTGAAAAAAACGTTGGACAGCAATTTAAACTTACTTTTAATAAATTGCAACCAATCTCGAATCTCCAATGATTAGTATTACTAATCAAGAACAGAAAAAAACCCATACTGATATTACATAAACATTTAATGAAGGATGGGCTATACACGTCGACTGATGTGGGTCTACGATTAATTCATTTATTTTACTGCTTGACACAACTGTCCAGATAACCTTTCAACAATTGAATGTTCTCAACAATCTATAATAATGCCACTGACTGATTTTTTTTCAGCCATGCGTGTCTTTACGTGAGATATATGTAATAGATGCAGCGACATTTGTGGTCTGGTGTTAATTTGAAATTATGGATAATGATAAGTGGGCGCTTTTTTGTATTTTCTATAAAAAAAAAACTGGGATCAGTTGACATAATCAACGAATAAAAATTTGCTGATTTTTTTTTAATGCTGACATAATCAGTGAATCAGGACTGTATGTGAATGAAAGTTACCAAGGCAACGCACACTAAGAACCCAGCGAACGTTGACCCACCGTGGGGTGGATGTATCTTGTGTGCTGAGCAGTGGTGGTGTTAATCTATGACGCAATGTAATGTGAGTAAGACGGACACACATATCAAACATGACGTCGGTAATGTCCTATTTATGTTTCAGACTGACGTGTGATGGATGAGCTCAGCTGACTTTAACAGTCATCACTCACTCTCATAACGCCCTCTACACTAAATCATTACTGAGGGATTAACACAGCAAACATCCTAGCTAACACAAGACGTGTTAAAACATTTCAAGAAGGTTTCAAAAAGTGTTATATTGACGTTTTTCGGAAAGCAGTCCTGAACGTTTTTAAAATGTCTTAATAACGTTTGAGTAATATTTACGCAAAATATTATAAAAATATTTTGCGTAAATATTACTCAAATGTTTAAACGTTTTAATATTTTTCAGGAAGGTTTCAAATTATTTTGAAACCTTCTTGAAAAATATTAAAACCTTTCAACATTCGAGGAATATTTACGCAAAATATCAATTATTATAATATTTTGCGTAAATATTCCTCAAACGTTACTAAGACATTTTAAAAACATTTTAGAACTATTTTATAAAATGTCAAATAGTTTTAAAACATTTTTTTCACCACTTTTTAAACAGCATTAAAACATTTGACTGGAATTTTGAAATTATCTCAAAATGGAACAGTTTAACAGTTGCAATACAATTTTTTTAAAGTAACTCTCTTTATTCAATAACATTATTTGAAATCATAGTATGTTCATTTATACCTTTTTTCTTCTTAGTACATGTGACTTTTGGTCAGCGATTTGATGATTGAATAGGCAAAAATTAAAAACAACTTTGGCTCGATGTTTTATCTTGAATGAGGCTGAACTAGACAAAAAGAACCTCTTGGTGAGGTTGGTGAGATAAATCAGATGGCACTGTCTTCTAGGCATTGCATTCCAAAAAGTAAGCAGATGAAGTCTGTCCAAGTTCTCCACATCCACCCAATGTATTCTATTGTCATGTGATGTTAAGTTGCTAATCGACAACCGTTGTTCACCTGCAAACGATATACAACCCATAATTGTGGCCTTGTAAACACAGCCTTAAGAAAACACAACTTTCTTATATCATTCTTATTCTCGCAGTCATTGTGCTGACATGTCCATCTATTTCACGAATGAACAAACGGACTTAGAGGACATGAGGATAGATAACAGCCACAGCCTGACATGCCTATGTTTGCACACATTTTCAGTTTGTTTTTACAAGGATAAGCTGTGAATGATTGATGTGCCTTAGATTAAAAGGATTAACCCTTTAGGCGCTGAAACATTTTTGTATAAGCCATTGAGACCAAAGGGTTTTTTCTGTTTGAAATTAGCATAAATATCTTAGTTAGCGGTCATTATTCATAGTTTTACGCTTACAATGCGGGAATCGACTTTAAACGTCAGAATATGACGTATACAGAGTGAGATTCTAACGTCTAAAATCGATCCCCGAGCTGTAAGGTTTAATGAACAATATTCATGGAATAATCTGTAACGATTATGATTATTCCGTAACCGTCTTTTGTTTATACAATGCAACGTATCCTAAATTCCTTTCACTTCGCTAATTTGGCTCGGCTGTAGCTCGTAACTTCAATCTGGTTAGTAGGGTTGTTTGGACTAAAATTTGTTCCCCTTCAGGATACAAGTACCAAATTTGGTAGAGAGTAATATATTGACCTCTTTATTTTTTATCTAATAGTCCTCCAAACAATTTCGTGCCGGAACACGGAATTTTGGCCGCCAGCCAGCCAGTTAATAATCACAGTTTTACAAATAAAAGCTGTTCTACTTGCCATTTTAATGTGGAATTATTTGGTAAACATGTTATGTAGGTGGACTAATATAATTAAAAACGAATATAACAGTATCAAGTTGGATGTCAGAGCGATTACAGTAGAAAAATAATGTGAAATTAGTGTAATGACATGGAACTTTTTATTTTGAGATTATTCACACTGTTATTTGAAAATAATGAGACAATAGTATGGTCTTTTACGCCTTTATTTAATGCATGAAAAAGTCATATAAAATATTTTCCTTTGAAATATTTTCTTATGACGCGCTTGTGCTCGCAACGAGTCGCATAAATTGTCCATAGCAGACTAGACAAATCTCCACACACAACCGCTGCAGTTTCCGGTGATCGTTTCACACATAATAGACATACACGAAACTATAACTGTCGCAAGACATCAAAAACTTTCGAAAGCTCAGTTGAGAATAGCAACCATCTTCCTCGAACGTCTTTTGACCACAACACTGATCAGGTGGTGGATAGTCAGGATATTTGTTAAATTTCCATATGATTGATTGTAAGATGGCATGATTTACTTGTTGTGATATAGCATTTAATTAAATGGAAACATAATTGCTCAATTGACTAAAATAGCTATCATATGGGTCATAAGGTCCGACGTTTCCCACATCGTTCTCTTGCCAATATTAAAGAAGCTGGGAACAGTATCACATGTAAAAAGAGAAGTCACAATGCACACTCAGAGCAAAGCTTCTCAGCAATATGGTGCACTGAAAATATTATGTAATTTGTTATTGTTCCAAATTTGTCAAGTATAGGCCTAGTTGATCAAGTCCTAAATTTCTGTGGAATAACACCACAACAATCACCAACATAATCAGAAACTACAATTCGAATCGATGCATGTGACTAACTTAGTTGGCATGCTTGACGTGTAGAAATATTAGTATGCCAGCTTGCTCTTGATGACAAGGGGGGCTGATATAATTTATTTCGTTCACTATTGTCTTTGTAAACACTACCCCGTATTTGATGGTGACCAGCAGAACCTTTCCTGAAAGTGCATCCCCTTTTGAAGGTACAGCTATCTTTGAAGTGCTCAGCTAAAACTACGAACAGCTCCTCTTTGTTTTAGGTACAACATATGTATCAGATTATTTATCTTACGATATTTTGTACTATTGTAATCTATCGCTTTTCTAATTGTTGTGACTGTCGTGTTTGCATTTTTATCTGATGAATCTCCACGATGTATTGATTCTGACTTGATTTGATGAACACGTGTGCGGTACATACAAAGTGGAAAGTTCCAACACAAGATTCAGAGTTGACTCTCTACTGTCTTCAATATGAGAAGATTCGGCTGTTGTATTTTAGCTGACATTTTCTTGGATTTGTGAAGTTTATATCTGCTCAGTTTTTTCTATGCGAGTGATGGCGCAGCACATTTGGTTATTTTACATGGTTTCAGCTATTGCCTCTGCATCATCCTCAGATGCATAACAAACTGTTTTTTAACTTTAGACATATATCCTACTTCTCCGAAATATATCAACAAATTTGCCAATGTATTATTGTATTTGTATCAAATCTCTTGTGACATTTAGAATTATAATGTTTTTACTATCCCATCACATTGACAATAAGCGAATTTTGTCCCAACTCCAAGTGGTATCCTAACCTGAGGCTAGGGTGTAATTACTTCCATCAATTTCCATTCTCGCTGAGATTATTTCGCACATAATATCTAGATTATTCTCCTTGACAACTAACTGTGTCTGTATGTCTACTATAAAGGGTATAACCTCCTTTCAAGGCTGTTGTAATCTAATCGCTAAAATCATCTGTTTCCAGCCGTCGTTATACAGTCCAATCATGCACACACTAAGGCTTATATTGATCATACATTACTTCATTTTGCAATTCAGAAAATATATGCTGGTAGCCACCAAATTATATAAAAATACTATGTAACCCTGGTGCACATATCCAAAGGTAAAATAATAGCCGAAACAAATAGTGATTCTCAGATTTTCGTGTTCGAAAAAAATGAAATGAAATGAATCGGGCTTTAGGCCACCTTTGTGCACATATAGGCTAAACTGAGCCAGGAGAACCTCCTGACACTGTCCTCCAGACACATATTTCGAAATTCGAGCCCTGGCGGACTGAGGCCGAGCACGCTACCTCTCGGTCACGGAGACTCCCCACAATACTGACTTTCACATGTGGATGGGGAAAAAACATTTTGTGTTTCTTTCAAACCGCCGAGACCGGGAACCGAACCCCGAACTCTGGCGTGAAAGGCAGCGGTGCTAACCACTACCCTAGAGCCCCCACCCTTTCGTGTTCGAAGTGTAGCACTGAGCTTGACATTGACCTTGACATTTGAAAATGGCACTTTATGTTTACTCAACTATGTGTATGATATACACGCTTCGATAAATTTAACAAAGACACATTAATTTTCAATATATGACAAATAGGAGAGAAGCATCGATTTTTTATGGCGGCCATATTCTAATAGCTCAAAAACTAGTATTCCGGTCGAAAAAAATGGGGGGGGGGACGTATGACATGGTATTTACTATAGCCTAAACTATATGTGTGCAAATTTCAACACTTGCATCCAGTTCGGGAACACATTGACCATTTTTGAAGGTTTATATCTACTCCACTACGTCGGATGTTTTTGATCAGGGTTGTGCGCATTATAAAAAAACCCCGTTGAAGTCATTCAATAAAAGAAGGCCTTAATATCGACTTGTCGTGATATTGAAATATTGCACAGAAAGCGACATAGACTGTATTTATTCTCCATACTTCCATAAATTACGTGTTTTTAAAAAAAACTTTAGTTACGTGCAGGATAAGCCTACTATAATACAGACATATCGGTACTTTTTTTTTATTCCATACTTTTCTGAGACCACCCGGTTGTGATTTGTTTGTGTCATGTTGTGTTAAAGCCAGGCTTCACACACCTGAGTGTTCATCATAATGACACCATGCTGTGTGACTAACACCTAGCAATGTGAGAAAACATGATCAGCTCTAAATACGTAAACAATAACAGTATCACTTTTTATCTACAGAAAATCATACGCACAGAACCTTTAAAAGGAGCGGACTGTCAGGGAAGGAGTCTTTTTTTCGTTCACTCACTCGCCCCTTCTTTGTTAGTTCGTTTTTTTTTTTTTTTTTTTTTTTGTTTATATGTTTGTCTGTTTGTTTACAGACGCTGTTATAACAGGTACCGCCCGACACTATTAAGAATGCGGGTTTAAAGTGAATGCGGGTTCGTAAATAAATATGCTGAGGTGTTTTTTTACCTAGCATTTCAAAATGAACCCGGCAAAATATAACCTGCAAATACGTTTTTTGCCAGAAAAATTGCGATATCCAATTTTATAAGCAAATATCGAACATACGAGCAGCGTAAAAGGGACTTGCTGTAGCTGTTGAAATTAATTACATATTTAAATAAAATCAATTTAAACCCCTTTATATTACCACAAACTTTTCTGACTTGTCAACCTACCTCAGTCCCGAGCTTTGCGAAGAAACAAATATAGGCCTAAAGATGACGAGTTATACACTGGTTGTATGTGATACTATACGTGAAACTAATTTTATGTGAGACTATCTGCTCTAGAAAATTCAAATTTTACACTTCGGAGGTTTATAATTCAAATATTGCAAAGTAATCCAACGTGTGTTTGTAAAAATGTTTTAATTTATATTACCTCTCGAATGATGTATGGCTTACATAAAATTTAAGAATCTTAGTTGTGTATAAATATACGTTACTGAATAGAGGGAATCTGTATGCTCTTGAAGCACTTGGCAGCCAGCAACACTGGCGGGTTTATTTTTGAATGCCAGGTCAACAATAATTATGTTTGCATATTTATTTGTGACCCCGCAATCCTTTTTAAAACGCATATATTTATCGTGTCGGGGCGGCACCTGGTCAAAGTCCACGACACAACCATAGTTTCGTTTTGTGTGTTTTAGGCTATATTGTTTTCACAGCAAACACAAAATATTGGTATAAAATTTGTACAACGTCAGCCAACATTGTACAAATGTTATACAAATGTTTGTGTTTACTGGGTTACTAACTAACACAAACCTTTGTTATTGAAAATGGGTTCGAGCTCTCTTCTGGTGTAACGCTCTACTTAAACATAAAAGTGTGTATTTTATTTTGTCCTTTTTACATCAAAATGCAATTCCATTACAATATTATAAAGCAGAATCGGTGTCAGTGCCCAGAGGGGTAGTGCACCAAACAGTCGTTAGCAGGTCGGGCCAGGGTAAATTACTAACGTCGTGTTAACGTCAAAGATGCTGACAAAACGTCTGGTGCACCACCGCGGCGTTTGCAACGCTACTCCTCATCTACGGCCAAAATGTCACGTCTACTAGGGGGTAGACGTTGCTGGGGCGTTAGCTGTAAAATGTATACAGAGATCGTGACACCTATTTCATTAATCCTGACACTTTCATCGTCTACTAATTCTGAACATTAACCATCTAATTATGCGTCAGGAATATGCTGATATCGTTGTCTTCTGAAAGTATTTATATCGCAGGTGTGATGTTAAAATGTATATGACATTTTTCTATGAATATAGAACAGTTGGTGTTTCATCCGTAAACTTTATCTAATAAACTTGATTTAATATGGTACCGCTGTTATGTTGCGCTGATTGCTTCAAACTTAGCTTTCATAACCCTCGATCTGCTGGCGGTAAATACCCTTTTAGTACTGCCCAATTGACAGTGACAGACAGTAGTCCTAGGTGCTGGGATACTGACGGTAATAATACCGGCACAACGCCGGTACCAGTGATGAAAGGGTTAATAGACTAGTTCCCATACGGAATATATTTACGTTACGTTACGAATTACATGTATTCCTACTTTCTCGTTTCCAAGCAGTTAACAGGTTAATGCTTGAAGAATGTATTTAACAGTTTTGTGAATAGTAATAATTGTTGCTCGCGGGGTATTGATTAAATATATTTGTGTTGAAATTTCCGTGTACCATGATTGTAGGGCTGGTGGAAATAGAAACGTGTTAATACCTTTGGGTGGGAACTTGGTGGTAGGCTACAATCAACTGACAATGAATCATGTTGATAGTTTTTCTCTCAGGTGTAGCCTACATTTACTGTTTATATATATGATTATAAATACTTTTTTTGTACTTATGTATATACAATGTACATGTATAGGTTCTCGTGTCATAGGTTCTCATGTCATAGTCATATTATCATATTATTATCAATAGTGTATCAATATCGCATATGATCGTGTTTATGATGTCTTTATTACGTCTTGCAACGTTAAAAAACTAATGCAAATTATGTTTTATGTTACGTATTGGAATCATATTTTTATTTTTATTTTAAACACAATGTTTATATAGGCCTACTTTTTATTTTGGGGATAAGGGTGAAATTATGTGACTACAAACCGCTTCAACATATCAAAATGTCCAGGAAAATTAGGTAAAACCTACTGTTTCAAAATACAAATAACACAAATAAAACGAATACATAATTAAAACATATAAATTTAGTAACATGTCATCTTTTCTTTTTTTTAGCAGGTTTTCATAGTATCAATATAGCCGAGTCCATATCCATATATACTTAATTATTGTCCCTTGTTGAAGAAAACACTGGAATCACTGTGTGAGAATTTACATTTGCAGACTTTATTTTTTGAAATAGGCCTATCTTTTTTCCGGAAATTATTGATGAAATTGGGCAAATTCATAGTTCATATTGAAAAATATTCAGTACTGGCGACGATCAAAAATAAAATGTATTAATAGTATTGTATGAGAGAGTGGAGTTAGTTGATTAGTGTGATAAGATGCTATTATACAGTAACATCGATGAATAACATAGGTAAGATGTTCATGCAACATGGGTGATTTCTTTATTCAATTGATCTGGTAATCAAGTGAGCATTGCCAGATTTAAAAAAATGTCAAAATTAATAAAGCGTAGACTATTGTAACACTGTAAATTCAAGAAGCGTCCCAAAATTGTATGTATCAAAACTTTGTAAGAGACATACGGGGAAGGTAAATATGCTCAGGCTTTCTAAGGACGTATTACAACGTCTGACATCAGCAGTTAACGTCACACGTTAGACGTAAAGTGGTGCACTAGGCCCCTGGTTTGTATGTGGAAGAACAGTTTCTGTCGAACGATTTTTTGTTAATCTTTACACTGTTTAAACTGTAACAGGTAAACATAGGCCTAGACATGTATAGGCCTATCATCAGATGACACATTGGAAAATTACTCAAATTATCGACCACGCAGTGCTTTCTGGGAGCCCTTCCCCTCGCATATTTTGAACAGTGGTCTATCCATTTAATGTTAATTTATAACGCACAACTCTCCTCATCTCATTTTAAATTTCCAATGCGTGGACTAAGCGTCTTCTCTGTGACTCCTAGGGCGATTGTGAGGCAACCCTACGATGGGGGTTTTGTTTTGAGAATCGTCATACCTGACAGCGATTTAATTAATAACTTTGAAGACCATGCATCAGTACATTCACTTGCCCGTGAAACATAATTCAGACTGTTTTCTTTTTATTTTTTCAAATGTTTTTTACTCAGAATGTCGAACATGATTTTACTGCTTGCTTTTCAATTTTTACTACACAAAGCAAGCAAGTACATGTAAACAAGTAATCTATAATCTCTTCAAATTCGAATGTTCTTATTTCTGATCTGATCTCAAGGATCTAGAACTTTATTTGAGTTAACAAGAAGTTGTAGCAGCAGCAGTAAAATGCCAAGTCAAAATTAAAAGACACCCGTTAGTAATACATTTTACCGTTGGCAACTGGGAAGAGTAAAAGGTTACATGTCAGAAGTGAAAGAATTAAAACGCAATGTGAGGAGTTGAGGAGAGTTCACTTAGCCATTTGTTTTTCAATATGAAATCACCATAAATGTCTTATTTGGCGCTTCAATTGTATGCCTATGATATGTATCTACGGCCATTATAAATATCTTACTATTTTAGTGCGCAGATTGACTGCCGCGATTCACAACCCCAAGTGGGTAAAATTACGAATATCTGTAGAAATATAATCAAAATATAGGCCAATCTAGAATACAGGTTTCCTGCTCATTAATTGTCCTTTGAATTTCCTTGATTGAATGACAAATAAAAAGCTGAAAACGGATGTAGCCGTGATTGACACTTTGAAGGTTAGAATGCTTGCAAAAGTTCTGTATGACTGTCCTAAACGTCAGAAGCAACACGTAGTCACGGTAATAAGCAAGTGATTAAGTCTCCACTAATGCGAATAGTATGTAGGCTTACGTGAAATGCGTCATTTTAGACGTGTCTTCAGAGATGTATCATTATATGTGTGCTGAGAGAGGAACTGTGACAAGTTATTCCCATCAGAGAATAGACTGCATGAGCCCTTACAGCGGGAATAAACCCTAAACTAAGTCTGCTGGAATCCCAGCAGATCCTAAGGCAGGATATGGCAGGAAATGGCCGCGGCATGTTGTGTAGGCTCCTATGGCAAAAAACAGGAACACTCCTGCCCTTTTGGTAAAAATATCGTATCTACCAAATCACTGCAGATATGCTCTTTAAATTTTAACCAGACTAGCTGTATTTTTAAGTTATTAGTAGCGTGAGGTCACAATATCACTTTATGACTTTTGTTTTGTGAAGGAATACTCATATCAGATTTAAATTACATTTCTCCAGTTCGAAAGCAAGCAGCGGTAACTGCTCACTAGTCAAGTAAGCAGTAACTGCTTACTTGACTATTGAGGATTTACTGCCGTTTGCCTTTGCGTGGATAACGTGTTGAATGGGGTATCTGTCTGGTGGAAGACGAACACGATCTGGTCGATGGTAAAGACGGCAGATTGATGGGATAGCGGGCTTCCCTCTGATCATGGCCGCCATCAGATGACCCGGCATTAATAGGATAACTTGTGGCAGAGGACCGCGTATTGGCAGACCGAGTTAAAGCTGAGATGCCGCCGGCCAGATCTGCCACAATCCCCACAGCGGCCACGCGGATCTGAAGAATTTTTCGGGATAGGCAATCCAGAACTAGGGACTCAGCCCTGTGGAGGAAATGAGCAAACTAAAAGAGACAATCTGCAGCTGTCCGATGTAGTCGGTATCAATTCCTGTTGATATACATTATCGTCAGCTGGGAAATCCCACTAAAATGTGTACTGTTTGATCTTAATTTATTGTGATTTAACGTAGAATATATCGTAGGTCACAGGCAAAACAATCCTATTTATTTAGAAATTTTGAACAATGGTGATAAATCGATACTTCAACATAAAAATAGTTAAATTTGGCAAAGAATAAAACTTGTTGTGTGCCATTTTGTTTATGTTGACGTATCGATTTAACATCATTGTTCAAAAGCAGCTTACTCCACCATTTTGGAGTTAGGGTTGTTTTCCTATGACCGACGACATACATAATGGGTAATATAAACAAATGAATATATGAATAATATAAAATCATTATTGATGTCATTGATTTTCATTTTGTACCCAGCTGTAAGGATATCAACAGCGACACGGGATAAGAAGATCAAACACAGCCTTGTGAATAATTTTGCTGACTTCAAGAATCTAAAGTACAGATAAATCTTACAAATTTGATACAATGACATTATTTAAGTTTGAGATATTTAATTATAGTATAGTATCTATATTGACTCTAAGCCTATAATAATGCTATTAATTGTATTGCTTATTATAAAAACTACTGGGACATTTTCCACCCACTTTGCCAGTATGATTTTTTCAACATGAAATGTACCACGTATCAGTCTCAGCCGTTCAACTGAAACACTGAAACAGAACATTTACCTTAAAATATCCGAAAGTCTAAAATAGTAACCAGCCAAGATGTGAAATCTTATCAAAAAAATGAATAGATGGCAAATGTTTGTTACAAGCAAAATAACAACACAGACATGTAGTTTAATAACCCAGGAATGACGTCTAGCCTGCTGACATCATTTTTTCGATCTGAAAGTGTCTTAATTAGCGAAAACAAAATGGCCGCCAACCGGCGCTCTTATTTGATGTAAATCGCTATAACGTTTTCAATATGTATCCTATTTCAACGATTTTGGTATTTAATATAATGTTTTCGGGTCTAAGGAGCACGATTATGACAATAAAAACATGATAGCACTTTTTTATTTATTATTATTTATTAAAATCGTCATTTTGATGTTTAGTCAGCCAGCCAATATATGATATAAATTCAACATATGGAAATTGTTTGTTGCAAGCAAACATACATCTTCATCATACCCATTATATAAAATAGAACGTCACTGGGGGTTGTTGACAAACCTTCTTTTCGTGCTAAATATCATAAAAATTAAAAACAAAATGGCCGTCATAATATGAGGCAGTAACGCAAATTGTGGGAGTAAGTGCCAGTTCCAAGATGAACTAGATCCTAAGTCACCACTGCTGTTGTACCAACCTGATATAACAAATATTGCTGTATCAAAGACCTTAAAGAAGACTATTGCAGTAGATCATTCAGATGATTCCTCACTCTCGTCTGATGAAGAACGCCCTAAGTTGACACCTGATGCAACTCCACTACAGGAAATATTTCACACTGCTCTTCAATTGCGAGCGGATCTAAAAGATTCACCAGCTCATGATACTAGTTGGTGTGGTATCGACATAGATCATGTTTCAAATGTTATACCAAATAGTCTCTACCTTTTCGTAAGTGTTTTGTTTGATGGGGAGAATTTCCGTGCATTAGAAGAACAAGATAATTCTTTGAAAGTAAGAATATGTAGCATTGTTCAAGATCTAGTCTACACGGCCTCTAAAAGTAGAAAACTTACACCAAAGCACGTGGGCCTTGGTCTGGCTCTTCGTCAGGCTACACGTTAAGAAAAAATGGTAAACATCTTTTATGCGGCCCGTCATACTGTTGGAATTGATACACTTCGTAGACTTGACTCATCAATAGCCAATGATATTTTCGTAGATATGAACAGAATGGTTACATATATATTACAACTGGAATATCACCCTACACACCCGGTCGTATAATACTTTCATCATTTGACAACATCGATGTTTTAGAGAAGACTATATAAAGGTGGAAAATACGTTCAATGCACACAATGTGTTTTGCGGCACCGTGGGCCAACGTCACCACCAGAACAAGCGACTGTAAAAACAGAAAGAAATAGAATACCTGATCAGAAACTCCTTGAGAAATTTCACACTATTGACATCGTACTTGTATACACTGGTGCAAGGCCAAATCCAATAATAACAAGTAGAGTTAAACCAGAAATATGGGACATGGGAAACGGATGACAAGCCATTTCAAATCTTCCAAACCAAGCTTGGATATTGGCTCGTATGTACAACCAAGATAAACAAAATGTTCCATCACGAGCAGCTCTCCATGCTGTATGTGATGTTTCCGAAGCAACAGTAACCGTTGTTTGAATGATGCCTATAATACAGGCCCATGCTGATGAAAACAATACTTTGGTGACCATTTTGAATTAATTCCAGGAGATGATGCATCATCTCGGCCAGAAACATGTTGTGATTGTCGAAGACCACCCTCTCTATAGCAGGACAAAAGTACTACAATGGTCAAATCTTGATAAATATGATAATGTTGTAGTAATGATGGATAGCTTGCGCATATTATTCAATTTTATGAAGGCCATTGGCCAGCATATGGAAAACGGAGGCCTAGATGATGTCTGGATGTCTGGCATTTGCACACAATTCTATAAGTGCTATGATGGAAGGTAAAGCATCTTATTGAGCTGTTCGGGGGCATGTGATGGCATATGAAGCACTTTGTCGGATCAAATTTTTTTTTAGTCATGGGCTAGAGAAAGATCATCATTTCAAGACCTTGATGATGGAGTAAAACTTTACTATGACCTCTTTGCAGATAAACACAATGAAACAGTGGATATAAAACTTAATGAGCAAGTTTTACAGCTGTTGCAAACATTGAAAGAAAGTGTCATAACAAATAGATTATGGATTCAATTCAACAAAATCTTCAGTGAAAACCCAAACTATTCATATTGGTTAACATATGTGGAGCTTGTTGAAATTATGCTTGACTTCATCCGAGCCTACAGAATTGGAAATTGGAAATTATGCATATATGCAGATATGCTCAGCTTAGAGCAGAGTGCTTCTGAAGTATATCAAGAATTTGTGGGAGGCAATTTTGTTGTTAGGAAAACTAATGGAGCATTCAATCAGCTCCCATTGACCAAGCTAATGAATGAGTCAACAAATTATGTAAGTTGTCAAACAGCATTATTGGTATCACCAAAACTGACCGTGCACGAGATCGCTTCTGCATCACATCGGGAGAGAGGGCTATTATTTCTGAAGCAACAAAGTATCTGTTCGTCATCGGAGTTGAAGACGAATCTCTCGCAACTCGCAAGGATAGTTTTTTGTCCAGACAATCAAAAGATGAAGTCACAGCATATTTTCTGACCAAAATTAGCTGCCTTAGATGAAGTCAACACTGAAGAGGCCTCTGGTCATTTGTTATCTCTGACCACAAATGATGTAGCAACATAAGACATTGAGGATGCTCTTCTGACTGCAAATACACGTGGTGCAGAACTAGGCAGGAAATATGTGTCTACACGCATCGTTGAGAGGAACATCCTTTTCTTTTCTCCAGTGAAGAGATAAAACTCTCAAACATTTTCAAGTCTAGCAAGGGTAGATTTAGTATTTGACAGATACTTTGGAGCACAAACCATTAAATCTCAAACATGAGTCAAGCGAGGATTATGTGCAAAGAAGCCAATTCGTAAAGTTGTGAGTAATGGCTTGGTATAACTGCCACACGTATGGGCACAATTTGTTTCACTTTTCGAAAATAAGGCTGATCTTGTAGCATTTGTGTCAGAAGATCATGTGAGAAGATCTCCAATTGTCCCAGCAGGGTGCGAATTAGCTTTGGGAGGAGGCTTTGTCCGCACAGAAAAAGCTTGATCATCCAACCGAGAAAAGGTTATTGCATCGACCTGTGAGCACGGGGAGGCTGATACACCAATCATCCTCCATAGTTTAGAAGCAGCTAAGAGAGGCTATGATCACATAAGGTTTTCTACAGAGACACTGATGTACTGCTGCTCTTGTTGCATATCTTTGGTAGAACTGATCACATTGTATGAATGATTGGTGGCACTGCACGAGAACGACGTTGTTATTCAGTGCATACCATATATACAAACCTGTCACAGGATGTACACAAAAATATTCAGGGCTTTCATGCGCTAACAAGGTCAGATACCACATCATCGTTTATTGGAAAATGTCCATTCAGCACCTTTCGCTTCTAGATGGGGGTAGGTCGTGATGGCCTTTTCGATGCTCTGCAGCTACATGCTATGCGTGCGAATTATCAATCCAAGGCATGGCTCCACGCTGATAAGCAGTGTATTAAATCATTTGCTGGTTCACCTGAGTCATCTGGTGAATGGCTATCTATATGAGCATTGGATTGGCAGTTGCATGGTCAACATTACCTGCCGTTCCAAAGGTATATCATGAACTAGTAGCATGTGGCTTCCTGACAAAATATAAGTCTTCGGCATGCAAGTACAGCAAAACTCATCAAATCTGCACACCTGCCTGTGGCTGCAATGCCGAAAATTGTTGTAACCCGACATCATGAGAAGTTGTCTATTATCATAGACAAAATTGTTTTAGTGACGTTTATTTCTCAATATTATTCTAATAATTTAGTACATCAATTATGATCAGTGCATACGTCCTTATTTTGAAAACTATGCCTAGAGAGACATAACAGAAGGGTATAGCTGTTCACTACTTGGATTTACATCTAAATACTTGATTTTGTTTCACATTATATGAATAAAACATAGTACTATCATGTTTTTATTGTCATAATCATGTTCCTTGACCACGAAAACATTATATTATACACCTAAACCATTAGAAAAGGATAAATATTGACAAAGTTATAGAGATTTACTTCATATAATAGCGCCGGTTGGCGGCCATTTTGTTTTCGCTGAATAAGACACTTTCGGATCGAAAAAAATGATGTCAGCAGGCTAGACGTTATTCCCGGGTTTTTAAACTACATTTCTGTGTTGTTGGTTTGCTTGTAACAAACATTTGCCATGTGTTGAAATGTTATCATATCTTGGCTGGTTGATTAAAACTTAATTTTTAGCCTGCGGAATAAATCGTCTTATCTTTATCCACCGGATACAGGACGCACGACCTAGGCCCTATATACATGTAGCTTTCTATACTTATCTCAGTTTTGTACAGCCTACGTCGTGTCATTCAGCATCTACTTTCACTTTTATATAATTATCACTATTATATTTTCACTTCAACAATTTAAATTGAAATACTGTGTTATATTAGCTAGATCGTCAAAAGCAACTTTGTAGGCCCATACACATGCGCATTTGAGAAATCAGTGCATCGGCACACCGCATCATTGCAACATTTCAGTTTGTGTTAAAGGATATATCACTATCACAAATTTTGAGCATTTTTCGACTTCACAGGTGAATAGTTCAAATTGTTGTCATACGCCGCCCACTGAATGCGTGCTCAGGTTATACACATGATAAACAGTGATAAATGTCTAAATTATACCAGTTGTCAGAGGCGGTAAGTTATACGTCAACGCTGCAGGACGCCGATAATTCCTATGTTTTCTGAAAACTTATTATGTCAAGGCTCGTGCAGCAGGATCAAAATCACAGGCGCTGGCTTTACTGCATGGTATAGCGTTGGGAAATATATGTAGAATTCACTCACTGATTAAACCATTCACTTATTTAGAAATGTGTTTTCCCATTGACCTTAGCGGGCCTGAGAAGTGACTGGAATCTAAAGCAGACTATTGGGCTCATACAGATTGATTTTTTCAATTGAGTTCAGGCATTGCCATGTCCACGCCGCGCCGTGTGTGAGAAATTATGATTGATAGTCATTTATCTTCAACAACACCTACAGTTTGTGTAAATATGGCTCAACATTGGTTCAATGTTGGGTAGGGATGCCTCAGAACAGGATGCACAGACGTAATGCTTTGATATCCAACCGATCAACCGACCTCCCTACCTACCTACCTACCTACCTACCTACCCACCCACCCACCTACCTACCTACCTACCTACCTACCTACCTACCTACCTACCTACCTACCTACCTACCTACCTACCTACCTACCTACCTACCTACCTACCTACCTACCTACCTACCTACCTACCTACCTACCTACCTACCTACCTACCTACCTACCTACCTACCTACCTACCTACCTACCTACCTACCTACCTACCTACCTACCTACCTACCTACCTACCTACCTACCTACCTACCTACCTACCTACCTACCTACCTACCTACCTACCTACCTACCTACCTACCTACCTACCTACCTACCTACCTACCTACCTACCTACCTACCTACCTACCTACCTACCTACCTACCTACCTACCTACCTACCTACCTACCTACCTACCTACCTACCTACCTACCTACCTACCTACCTACCTACCTACCTACCTACCTACCTACCTACCTACCTACCTACCTACCTACCTACCTACCTACCTACCTACCTACCTACCTACCTACCTACCTACCTACCTACCGACCGACCGACCGACCGACCGACCGACCGACCGACCGACCGACCGACCGACCGACCGACCGACCGTCCGGCCGGCCGGCCGGCCGGCCGGCCGGCCGGCCGGCCTGCCTGCCTGCCTGCCTGCCTGCCTGCCTGCCTGCCTGCCTGCCTGCCTGCCTGCCTGCCTGCCTGCCTGCCTGCCTGCCTGCCTGCCTGCCTGCCTGCCTGCCTGCCTGCCTGCCTGCCTGCCTGCCTGCCTGCCTACCTACCTACCTACCTACCTACCTACCTACCTACCGACCGACCGACCGACCGACCGACCGACCGACCGACCGACCGACCGACCGACCGACCGACCGACCGACCGACCGACCGACCGACCGACCGACCGACCGACCGACCGACTGACTGCCCGATCTGCCCGATCTGCCCGATCTGCCAACCGACTGATCAACAATAATTCAGACCAGCAAAATAACTAACAAGCAAATAAGCAAGAAAGCAAATGCGCAAGCAAAATAAGCAAAAAAATAAACAAATAAGCAAACAAGCAAATATGAAACAAGCAAATAAGCAAACAAATCAGCAAAAAAATAAGCAAACAATAATTTAGGAAACAAGCAATTAAGCATGAAGGCAAATGCGCAAGCAAAAAAGGCAACAAATAACCGAACAAATAAGCAAATAAGCAAACAAGCAAATATGAAACAAGCAAGTGAGCAAATAAATAAGCACACAAATAAGCAAACGATAATTTAAGAAACAAGCAAATAAGCATGCAAGCAAGTATGCAAGCAAATAAGCAAACAATTAAGAAAACAAACAAGACTACTTAAGTCCAGGAGCTCCCGCGCCGAATTAGAATTTGATTTAAGCAATTTTGTGTACGGTTATTAATGTAGTCCTAGGCTAGGTCAAAAATCAAGACGCAAATGAAATGAATCGGGCTTTAGGCCACCTTTGTGCACATATAAGCTAAACTGGGCCAGGAGAACCTCCTGAGGATGGTGACATTATTGAGATGACACTGTCCTTCAGACACAGGATTCGAAATTCGAGCCCTGGCGGTCTGAGGCCGAGCACGCTACCTCCCGGTCACGGAGGCTCCCCACAATACTGACTTTCACACGTGGATGGGGAAGAAACATTTTTGTTTCTTTCAAACCGCCGAGACCGGGAATTCAAAATGGCCGATGGGCGGCCATTTTGAATTTTATCGACTTTAAATTTTTCAAGATGCATCCTCTCCTGTAACCTTACAATTTGTTTTATAGTAATGGTATAGCTATCTTGAGCGGTTTTCATGATATTCCGCAAAATATTTCAGTCGGATTTACCGACGTTATAAATTAGGTCAAAGTGCTGGGTCAACTTTCAGTTCAAGGTCCAAAAACCTGAAAAGGCACAGCTAGGGACCTTTGAGATCATGTATGTGCAATATGACTGTAATCGGCCCAGTACTTTTCGAGATCTGCTCCGGAAACTAAGTGTGTGTCAAAACGTCTAAATAGGTCATAGTTCTGAACCAAAAGTAGGTTAAAGTTTATATATCCCAAAAGACACAACTAAACCCCCTAGAGGTGTTGTGTGTAAAATTTAAAGACAATCGGACAAGTACTTTCAGAGATATGCTCCGGAAACGAAATGTTCACGGACGGCCCAACGGCCCAACGGGCCCAACGCCGTAACATCATCATTTTCTCCTCTGCGACCTTGCATAATTATTGAATTTCGATTAAAAATATTTTAACCTGTCTATTATCCACCTGGAAGTAACCCACATACCAAAACATGTTATCCTAGCTTAATTTCTTGCAAAGTTATAGGCAAAAGAAGAGGTAAAAAACAGAACGGAGGCGGAATCCATAGCTCTCTCCGTCTCACCTACGGTGACGGCGGGAATGGTGAGCTATCTTGAGTGGTTTTCATGATATTCCGCAATATCAGGCCTGTCGAGGTGAATAATGGCCGATGGGCGGCCATTTTAAATTGTATCGACCTAAAAATTTTCAAGATGCATCCTCTCCTGTAACCTTAAAATTTGTTTTATAGTAATGGTATAGCTATCTTGAGCGGTTTTCATGATATCCCGCAAAATAATTCAGTCGGATTTACCGAAGCTATACATTAGGTCAAAGTGCTGGGTCAACTTTCAGTTCAAGGTCCAAAAACATGAAAAGGCACAGCTAGGGACCTTTGAGAACATGTATGTGCAATATGACTGTAATCGGCCCAGTACTTTTCGAGATCTGCTCCGGAAACGAATTGTGTGTCAAAACGTCTAAATAGGTCATACTTCTGAACCAAAAATAGGGTAAAGTTTATACACCCCAAAAGGCACAACTAGACCCCCTAGAGGTGTTGTGTGTAAAATTTGAAGACAATCGGACAAGTACTTTCAGAGATATGCTCCGGAAACGAAATGTTCACGGACGGCCCAACGGCCCAGCGGGCCCAACGCCGTAACATCATCATTTTCTCCTCTGCGACCTTGCATAATTATTGAATTTCGATTAAAAATATTTTAACCTGTCTATTATCCACCTGGAAGTAGCCCACATACCAAAAAATGTTATCCTAGCTTATTTTCTTGCAAAGTTATAGGCAAAAGAAGAGGTAAAAAACAGAACGGAGGCGGAATCCATAGCTCTCTCCGTCTCACCTACGGTGACGGCGGGAGCTAATAAGCAAATAAGCAAACAAGCATAGGCCTACTATATGAAAGCAAGTAGGCGCAAGGAATAAGGAAGCCAGCAATCAATAAACTAAAAAGGTAATCAATCAGAGACATGCACTGCTAAGCACACTATTAAAAGATTATTCGGCAAATATAAAGATAATAAATAAAACTGGGTCATTCTATATTAACGGTACATAATACTGTCCCGGATATTTCCGTGTATTTTAATTACCTATCTCAGTCATCATATAAATAAAAATAATGCATATAACAAAGTTATAAAGCAGTAGAATATATTTTGCAATTTTTTTGTGGCAAACCAATCAAGTCCGCTTTTAACCCTTTAACCGCCGGTGTCGCATATATTAGGGTTTTCATTTTTATTAGCACATTAAGTACCACCTTTTAAACATGTTAAAGATAAAATGTGACATCAATCAGCAATATTTGAAAACAGTTGATCTCCATTTTGTAAAATCTGAATAACTTTCACTCACTTGAAGTTGTGGATCGCGTCAGCGATACACAACTTCAAGTGGGTGAAAATTATTCAGATTTTACAAAATGGAGATCAACTGTTTTCAAATATTACTGATTGATGTCACATTTGGTGGTTAAAGGGTTAATAAAAGCAGTAGACAACTAACCACGCCAAACTGCCCGTAATAATAATTAAAAAGCGGAGATTATGTTCTATTCAGCATGTTAATCCTCTGTGAAGATGATTTAGAATCCATTCTAGAGGGATGGCCAACCCGTGCAACTCTTAAATATTTTTGCATAAACCATGGAGATTAAATGTGTTGTTTTTTTCCAATTTAAAATCATCTTATATATATTAGTCAGCGCTTTCCGCATCAGTTGAATACCTATGTTATTGGTCTACGGCCATAATATTTTTTCTTCCAGTGTGGGGATCGGCTTTAGATTTCAGAACCTGACATCTTTATGCTGACGTCTGAAGACGGTCCCTGTACTAAAAGGGCCGATTGACATTTATTTGCAATCCATGTATCTACATCTGCGTTGCATCCCCCACTGCTCTGTCATCACTTAGTTGGGGATAATAATCTGATGATTTCCTCTAACGTTAGATCCATCAACTGGTGACTCAAAGGCCAAATAATTTAACCGGTTTAGGTATTATTTTTAAAAATAATTATCTTGAATCCAACCAGTCACTCAAGTTCATGTTAGAATGATAATTTGACAAAAATAAAAAAAACTAGAAAAGGAATAGTCTGTTTGAGTGCTTTAGACAAAACGTCCTTCCTCATGGGCCAGAATCCTAAATGTCCAGGATATAATTAAGGAAAGAACAAGAGGATGTAGGCCTACCCACCAAATTCCGGTTCAATGTCGGGCCAGCGTTGTAGCCCATCGCTGGTTCAATGCCGGTCAATCGTCTACGACGCTGGCCCAGCACTAATATATTACCGGGTCTGTTGTATGCTTTGCGAAATCACGTGAAATTCAATCAAGGCTATTTGAATTTTGACGCACAGTCTTCGACGCTGGCTTGTCATTCACTCTAGACAATATAGGTTCTTTAAAAAGAACCTTTCAGTACTATTACCATGTAACCCCAGGACAACACTACAAGGGTTCCCCTGGGGTTGCATGGTGATAGTACTGAAGGGTTTCTTCTGAAGAACCTATGTTGGAACAGCATTGGGTGATTGTAGCGTGTTTCCCGACTGCTGCATTATGCTTGTGACGCCTTAACATCCCTGCGCCATAAACACCAGATAACACGATACATTGGCCAAATGCTGATGTAATGCTGGGCCACCGTCTGAACACTTGTTGAAGACAAAAGTACTTAACCTAAGGACATGAAACGTTATATTCCACATGTTCATAAGGACTGGTGTACAGAAATGGGAACCGTTTCTCACACACAGTACCCCTCTTTCTCCTAAATAGGACACAAACTCAGGCAAAATTCACTTAATAGGATACTGGCCGTAGGCATGTCCTAACTAATAATAAAAATATTGTTACCATCAACAGGAGAACTAATTAATCTAATAGTTATGCGGATTTATTATAATGGAAGTGTGCTGCTTCATTTACATTTAATTTAAATTGCTGATGCATCACGACATAAATGATTGATATAATTATATTCTTTCTCGTTGATATATGTTGTTTAAATTTAGGCCTATTAGCGCGGGGACCGACTTTAGACGTCATAATCTGACGTATTTAATTAGAGAGTAAACAATTTATAACGGTCGTAGACCCATGACATAGACATTCAATTGAAGCGACTTTTATGATGAGTTCAAGTTGAAAAAAAACGTTGGTCTTTATGGTTTGTACATATTTGAGCGTTGTATGTTGATGTCTCATCAGAACCTGCCCGTTAACATGTTAAAGACGCGTATTAAATAGATTACTAAAGGATATGATTAGCATGTATGCAAATATTTAACGACACTCCAAGTCATTTTAATCACACTCTCAGGAGTGAAGTTGATTTAGAATCTCCTAATATAATCAGTGGATAATAGCCTGCGTGCGTGTCCTACTGCAATAAACTACTTTCACCGGTGAAGTGCAGTACAACGCCACGCAATAAAGCACAGTGCAGTACATTACAATGCAGTGCAATGCAATGCATCCAATGCAATGCAATGCAATGCAATGCAATGCAATGCAATGCAATGCAATGCAATGCAATGCAATGCAATGCAATATATTGCAATACAATATAATGCGATATAATGCAATCAATATAATACACTTCAATGTAATGCAATGGAATACACAATTATATACACGACTGAGGATTGCGAGGCGGTGCGGTGCGGTGCGGTACAATGTAGGCCTAATACAATTGCAGTGTAATTCAATGCAAAACAATGCAATGCTGTTATTTGAAAACAGTACATTGGTACTACAATGCATGATTTATTCAATATTTTCGAAACATAGAATATAATTAAAAAGCAATAGTTAAGACATTTGCTACTCAGGAAAAAGATCGTCTCCCCATATACATTGCCATAGTTGACAATATTTCTCAATCAATCTAGTTCTAATTGAAACCATACAGGGTAAATTTAAATTTCGAGCCATTGTGAACAATCTACAAAACTTACAAATACCATGCACACATATGTACCAATAACCAGCGTGTACAACGCATATGTTACAAAAAACAGACTTGTAAAATAATTTTATACGAGCAGATACAGGCGGGTGTAAATAATTAGAATAAAATGAAAAGTGCCCTAAAATTCCCGGACGGTCTAGGCCTAAATTTGACGAAACGAGTTACGACAATTCACGTGCAAGATAATGTATTATGACTGAACCATCAGCTAAGTATATTTTATTATCAAATGTAGCACATAAAAGTTTGATCTGCGCATAAACTCTAAACAATATGGGTTCTTCAGAAGGAACCCTTCATTACTATTACCAAGCACCCCCTGGGTTCTCCTGGGGTTGCATGGTAATAGTACTGAAGGGTTCTTTTTAAATAACCTATATTGTTTAGGGTGTAGCAAGCACCCAACGCTGGCTCAATGTTGGGTCACTGTCTGCAATGCTGGCCTGACATTGAAACATTATCAGATAAATGTATTTTAATTATTAAATGTAGCGATTAAAAGGTGCATAGGGGGCTATCAGTCTAAAAACAGGACCCTAATTCCCCATCGTGATTCCATTCATATAACGAATATCGCATCACCCGACATGTACATCATTAATCCAACAATGATACACATAGAAATCAAGGATATGATTCAGATTAGCTAACCCGATTCCTTAGAAAAGCCATTGCATAAACCATCCATATCCAAGATTCATTGAGTGGATAGTTGAAATGATTCTAGGGAAAACTGAAGGAGAAATAGCCTGCAGAAAAAACCGACCGTTTAGAATAATAATATGATTAAAGATCTGATGTAAAAACATGAAGCTTGGAGAAAGGTATTTGTGTAAACTTAATTAGATATCACTTATAAGAATATTCAAAGATATATCTATTACACCGTGTATGCAGTACATAGATATCTTAAACGTTTAATATTAATTACATAACACCTCTAATACTGAAAAAGTTTATCAGTTATATGATATGTAGCGTACATGCTCTATGCAATCGCTCACCACACAGCTATAACACTAGATGTTCAAAACGTTTCTCTAGCGTCTAACATTTAAGGCGATGTGTCTCTTTAACTCATGAAGTGCTAAGTTACCTTATTTAAATTCGTACCCACTTGAAGCTGTGTCTTGCTATCGCGACATGTACAACTTCAAGTGGGTGCAAATTACTCAGACATGTTTAAGGTGAGACGAAACATTTGCAAATATTGTTGTTTAAACACTCATTTCATTCACACTAGCAGTGATTTAATCCGCTGATAACAAATAAAAAACGACTATAGCGGCGATTAGCGTTGAAAGGGTTCATACATAGGGAGGACCTGTGCAGGGCAGATTGTGTTTCATTTCAGGTGGCCTTCGGCTGATAATGACGGTATGTCGCCTGCCATTCAGGGTCTGTGGGGGTCTCAGTGTGACCAGATGGTGCCGTGCAAAGCCAACAGGCTGTATCTGCTTACTTTACAAGTGAGCAGATACCGCCTTTTGGCTTTGCAGACCAGACGGTGCCAAGAGATCCAGAAAACGTGCTCCGAATACTGAACACTCACAAATAAGTCTTTACCTGGCCTATCGTTTGTCGTGGATTCTGGTCAGTGTCCCTTGCAGCAAAATGCACAGTTTTGTTGGTGTAAGAAACCTCGTTTACACAAAATTTATTACAGCAGCTGATATTTCAGAGTTATATTTATATCTTGATATTTGACAAACTGAGTACATTTTATGAGGGGAAACGTGTGGTATTCAATAATTGCTTTCATTAATACCAAGAACACAGATATATATATATAAATATTTACAAAGATTAGCTAGGCGTATTTATAAAGCTTATATCCAGTCAACACAATCATCAAGTCTTCACAACGCTGTGAAAGGTAAATGCTATAATATGACTTTACCCTCTAGAAACAACATAATTTGAACCTCGATTCTGTTGGTCAGGCACATCATGATCATCTTACTCGCTCCACACCAGTTGAAAAGATACGAAATCTTGGAATGAGTGCATATTGTCTTACGTCGCTTTCTGCACACGCATGGCAAAATCGAGACAGATTGAAGCCCGAAGTCGGGGCTATGCTATACTCATATTGAATGAATTAAAGGGTTCTTTATAGTGCATAGTATACCAAATACAGCACTGCACACCCCATTCCTTTGAACAGTTTGGAGCACTGTGGGCCCATAAACAAAAACCCCGATCCGACCCGGCCGGGATGAGAACTCAACAAGCCTGCCTCTGAGTTCCGAGCCACAGCCGGAACGAACGGGCCATCGAGGATGGCCTCGACATTTTGCATGCCATCTACACAAATAGGAACCGTTATTCGCTATTATATTTACATGTGCATGTAATGAGGCTAATCCTGAGACGTGTAGTATAAGGCGCGAAAAATGATGACCCGAGGATCCTACATCGCGGGGATCGACCTTAGCCGTCAGAATCTGACGTCTATGGACGCCAGATTCTGACGTCTAAAGTCGATCCCTGCACTGTAAGAATAAACATATTTCTAATGGCCGTAGACCCATAACACAGGTATTCAAATGAAGCGGAAACAGCTAACTAAGACATTTACTACGAGATTTAAGAAAATTTAAGAAAAATCTTTGATAGACTATTAATGTATTATATACAATTATTTCATCGCCTTAAGGGTTGGTGTTTTTCATTTGGACGCCTTACGACGTCCATCTCCAGTGGCGTACAGAGAGCGGACAGCAGGCGTGAGAGGAGATTGGATTTAAAAAGAGGAGACGTGTGAAAATGAATATTTACTACAATTAATCTAGCTGGCCACGATTGAAGAGTCCAGGTGGATATATTACGTGGCATTTCCAGAGTCAAGAGAAGACAAATCTGCCAGAAATTGGTTCGGTCTTGCCGGAGAGAGACATCCGCGGCCGGACGCCAGAAGATTGATCTGTCAACTGCTGATTGACATTCCCTGAAAAAACAGCCCCGTTTTTTTCTCCCAAGCAAACACGAGACGTTAAGTCAGTGTTGTTTTGATGTTAGACCGGCGTCGCAGACGCTGGACCAACATTAAAGCAGCACTAGCTCAGCGTATCGTGTTTGCTGAATCTATCCTTGTCATAAGAGACCCTCACCAAATCATGCAGCATCCGGGCATAGCAATGTGATGACATAATATTATAAAAGCCAGGAGCCCATCCAAATGAGAATCTTAAAATTAGGATTATCCTAACTGTGTAACATTTCCACTAGAAAAGTTAAGAGGCATCTTTTTTTAGTGGAAATTACTGAAACTTTTTTAAACGGAAATTTTAATGGATATTAGCGAAAGTTTTTTAATGGAGTTTAGTCAGTTGGCCAGGAATCAGAAAAGAGCTTATTTAAGGTTTTCGTGTCGACTTTTC
This sequence comes from Flabesymbios commensalis, assembly GCA_964017125.1. Lineage (NCBI taxonomy): Eukaryota > Metazoa > Annelida > Polychaeta > Terebellida > Flabelligeridae > Flabesymbios > Flabesymbios commensalis. Next base: position 82,665,927 of record OZ024902.1, read on the forward strand.
TGTGCATACCTAAAACCTTGCTAGATGTATTCTCAGACCTCTTATAACGAAAACCGGACCGGTTGTCGGTTTTCATGTGTGTGCACTAGAGCTGCAGAGTATTTTCAAAATGGCCGCCAAATTCACCCTTAAATTGTCAATTTTACCAGTCAATCAACATTATTATGAAAAAACCCAGTAAATTAAAAATCAAAAACAATCCGGATGTAATATAGCTTTACTCTAATATACTTTAGGACAATATTATTTAATCTAGAGCTACAGAGTATTTTCGAAATGGCCGCCAAATTCACCATTACATTGTCATTTAACCAGTCAAGCAACATTGTTATAAACGGAAAAAACTCAATTAAAATTCAAAAATTATGTGGAAGTAATATAGCTTTATCATAATATACTTGAAGATAATGTTTTTATCTTGGATTAGTGGAGGAGTAGTAAATAAAAACATTTTAACTCTGTATTCAAGCATACCATTCAAACTCTTTAATTTGAAAATATGACAAATATGCGTATCATCCAGCGCTTTTTGTCCCTAAGTTTTTGAGAATAAACATATTTTTATTTCTATACATAGTCTTCGAAATCACCTACGGAGCCCAAACACGACTTAAAATGATTACAATAATCTAATAAACCATACCTGAACATGGTCTTTAAAGGCAGAAACCCTTTACTTTTGGAGAAAATTTCAATAATCTTTTTTTAAGAATTATTTTGCCCAAGTTCGTAACAATGCGAATCCTCGGTAGCCACCCAAGAAAAATAAGCTCATTTGACTTTGGCCTTAGCAGGCCTGATATAGAACATTATAATATGCAATACATCCCTCAATTATATTACTAATATCTCACATTATTTAATAACATATGCGGATATTTAAGTGTCACGTATATCCATAATACAGCAATATCATGCCATTATGATGGTTTTGATCTAGGATACTAAAATGTCAGATCTGTGGTAAAATTTTACTCACTTTGGAACTTAGTGTGAGACGATTGCAATTGCAAAGTTTCGACCTGCCTTCATGAGATCTTGATCACGCCACCCCGGGGGGCGGGGGGTACCCGCCTTAGAAATGGGTAGGGGTGTGCCTCCGGCATGTTCAAAACCTGACCCGTAATTGATTGATTTATGGTGCAATTGCTACCAATATACTTCATGTTTTATGGTCTTTTTAAGCTCTTCAATATTTGTTTATGAAATTTCGAGGCTATCTGCTCTGAGACTATAAAAAAATAATAGAATTTGGCAAATAATGGCTTGAGAAATCACCAAAATACATGCTAACCAAGTGCCCAGAGTTGGAAGCTCAAAAAACACCCCGTCCCAATTCTGTAAGCTCAAAAAAAGACACTATGTGCCAATGCTGGAAGCTCAAAAAAGGCACCCTGTCCAGTGGCACATCCCCAGTACTCCAAGCTATGGAAGTACCCCCGCCCACCCTTGCGACACAGTTAACGTGGACTTTTAATATAGGTGGCTGCACATAGATGGTTCATTTGTATACAAAATGTTATTTTTGGGAATGACTAAGTGGCCTCGCATAGGAGATTGGCTGCTCCTAAGAGTGGGTACTCATAGCAGGTTCTACTCACTACTATATCGCCAATTATATTGCCATATTCAAACTTTAAAAAGCCATATTCTGACTTTATATGTTCATGTTGAATACAATATATCCACATATAATTTCAGTACCAGAACTCACACTGTCATATACAGTTAAATAAAATGTCATATATCGACTACTTAATGTCATATAATACATTATAATAGCATGTTGTGGGAAGTTAGTATCATGTCTTGATACTATACCTCCAAATTTGGAAAATATAGCATCCTATTGTGACAGTATACTGATAACATTTTATACCACATACAATGATGTGGATGTAATATTTTTACAATACAGCTAGTTCTTTTATTAAAGTAACACATCCTGACACTGTAGTGCTCCATTCAATCATTGTATGGCATAATGTAGAATATCCTACCATTTGAGTGTCATACTGTGGTATAAAAACATTATTTTTAAATGTCGGCATATTTTATTGCCATATATTGTCATTATAATTCCATAAGTTTGTAGGCTCTACTATATTTATCATATATCGACACTATCATGCCATAATATGCAATTTCAAGGTTTATGTGATGCCATATTTTAATATTAAATTGTAACTTTATGGTTCTATAATATAGTTTATGTACACTATACTACTGTACATATATGTGCATGTAGATCTAATGACTTGTATTGTATCATCCTGATACATTCATGACATATCCAGATATCGTGGCACAGAGCTGTTAACTTTACTCATATACTGTTTATTAGGCAAGATTAGGCGGACATCTCACAGCAAAAATATTTATATCTTCATCAGCTAACTTTGTTGATGAGTGGAGTGTTGATAAGTAATGTCATCAATTATACTACTTATTCAAGCGTTGAAAATGGCAGATTTAAATTAAAAGAAGAGGAGCAATTTGTGATCAAACTGTATTATCCCTTTATCATCAACTGCTGTGGAAGTCGATTCACTTCCATGGTAAAAAACAACAGATCTTAAAAAAACACACACAAAGGACCACCTACACGAAACAGTTTATTGGGGTCTGTGCTGTGCCCATATTGCTCTCCCCGGTATATCATCTCCAGAAGAATATGATTATCAGCCCAATCGAATTATGCAACCCATCAATATCTGATCCAAAAGGAGCGGCTCCCTCCCTTCTGTACCCCCCCCCCCTAAAAAAAAAAATATAATATACCAATATTGGCTTTGATAAGCTCCAGAAAGCACCATTTTAAGCCTTAGATTTTGCCATTTTTCTGGGGGAGCATGACCCCGGACCCCTGTAAAGCACATGAGAGGATGATTGCGCCAGCTGTGATGTGTATTAAAAAAATATTGTAAACACATTGGCTTCAATTGATGAATCCAACACTGCCCATCCCAATGAGATGTCAGCTAATGCCTACTTTATGCTCGGAGCTATGTATACTTGTATGTGTACTGCAAGCAAATGTATTAATTCGCGGTGTAGTTGTGCTAGACGTCAGATGGGTTGTTCCTATTTGCTAATTGGATTATATGGTTCATTCAAACATGGAAGTTCGCTGCATTACTGAATTGCCAACATTCTTATATGTTATTTCCATGTATGTTACATGTCAAGAGCACAGTATCGTATTTCATACTTTAAGTGACAAACTATGAGCCACTAGTTTATCACTAGTAAAATACTGGTTCTAAAAATAAGCTGATCCTTGATCAATTGCAAAGATTTTACTTAGATAGGGAAAGCCCTCGGTTTAACCGTTTACTGATTACTAATTGCTCGTTGTGATCCAATAACTTAACAAATGTGATTTATTTCATTATAAGCTACATTTTAAATGCTACTGTGCATATATCTGGTCCATTCTGTGTCATTATTAAAACGTTTTGTTTAATTGTAATAAATTAATTTATTCTTACGGATTTTTTTTTTTGCGGTTTGGTAATAAATCTTATTTTGCCCCTCAAAAACTCATGCACACACCTGCAAGCCGACAACCGGGTGCTAATTATGCCCAGAGGTCCCCTTAACTTACTAAAAAAAGGTTTAAGGTATGCACGCTCAAGTGGTGATGAAACCCTCCTTGGCCACCTCTGGCCAACTGACTAGTTAGAGAAAGTTAAGATATGCGTAATCTTATTCTTAAGATTGCGTGGGATGCTCTGGGCTCCCGAATCTACATAATTATGACATATAATTATGTATTTAATGTGATTAGCAATGAACCCAGCTCAGAATATTTGAGATGTTAAGATTTGCTCATGCTGACAGAATATCGTCTGCTGTATATCCGGCTGTGAATGTGGCTATATAAGGATTGCACGAGCAGGAAATGTCAACAATAGCTTTCCTGGATAAACCAGAGACGGTGGCCGAGCCAAAAAATGCAGTCTCCTGTTGACAGTCTACTTTCGACGTATTAGACCCGGAAAAATAACGTTTCGACGTATATTAAATCCACATAATCATCGGCTATGTTTGATTGTGTTTGTGAATACAGTAACTGAGTAGGAGACTCACATAAGGCACACAATTAGATATAGTCAAAAGATTGTCACCAAAAGTTTGTCGTCAAAAGATGTACTACCCCCATGTTAAATTATTATAATTATTGTTTTATGGTGTTTACGCTAAACGGTAATCATAAAATTTTTTTCAAGGCCATGATGTTTATGAGGTGAAATATTAAAGTCATGTTGGATAGACAGCGAAACCACAGTTTACATCCTCTTACACGGGGGGGGGGGGGGACAGGGGGTGGAGAACTGAAAGTTATTTCAAAACAGCACTAACAGCACAAACTTAAGTGAATCATCACAACCGATAAACCCCTAAAGCGCAGAATTAAATAATTTAATTTTTCACCCACCTGAAGGTGTGTCTTTCTATAGCGAGTCACAACTTCAAGTGGGTGAAAATCACACATATTTGTTTAAATTGTGACCAACCTGATGTAAATCACACTTCCTTCCCACTAAAATAGATTAAAAACGACAATGGCCGTGATTGGCTGTTTAAGGGTTAATTTTTTATCCCTGCAACCACTCATGGGACAAATCTCATGAGATAATCTCACCATGTTTATCAGTTTAATTTATATTTCAATTTCTAATTCACAATTACCTAACATCATTTGAACACAAATCTGAAACTGCTTATTAGTTTTGTTTGTTTGCTTGCCAAGGGACAATAGGTACAAAGGGGAGTAAAATGATACGTTTGTCCTATGATGTTTTGCACTGCACTGTTGTTCTCGTGTATATATCCTTACAGATGACCGGATGCTTCTCCCTGCTTGATTAACCCTTAACCGCCGGTGACGCATATATTCGGGTTTTCATTTTTTATTAGCACATGAAGTACCAACTTTTAAACAGGTTAAAGATAAAATGTGACATCAATCAGCAATATTTGAAAACAGTTCACCTTCATTTTGTCAAATCTAAATAATTTTCACTCAATTGAAATTGTGGATCGCGTCAGCGAGACACAACTTCAAGTGGGTGAAAATTCAGATTGAATAATTTGGCGGTAAAGGGTTAATAAATCTCATACAGCCGACGTCAGACAGGACGACATAAGACGATTTAGTCCATGGGCCAGATAGGTTTACCGTGCACCCCCCCCCCCCCAGGACAGTCTGGGACCAAGTTTTTTTTGCTCCTTGGACCTCCCCCGATATCAAAAGTCGATGCCATAAAAAAAGTTGGGATGAACTACCTGGTTTGGGCCATTTTCAAAATGGCCTCCATCGAAATCTGGAAATCACGTTTTGTGCCATAACTTGAGTTCTAAGGCAGTTAGAGTCACAAAATTAATGTCTATGCATATGTTTTTGGGGATGAGGAATTCAATTATGTCAATAAAAATGTTTCTGTCTTGTGGAAAATTTATAAACAACTATTCAAACGTATTCTTCGTGCATTTTCGGTCATTTTTTGTGTTAGTCCATGGGCCAGAGAGGGTTACTGTGCACCCTCCACCTATAAAAGTCTGATACCAAGTTTTTCTTGCTCATTAGACCTCCCACAATATTAAAAGTCGATGCCATCAAATAAAAGTCGAATGGACTACCTATTCTAGGCCATTTTTAAATGGCCTCCATTGAAATTTGAAAATCACGTTTTGTGCCATAGCTTGAGTTCTAAGGCAGTTAGAGTCACAAAATTGGTGGCATGATAGTGCGGGATCAGCCGATACCGCACTCCTCTGTACTACATGTAGTCCTATACATGTTGTATGCATGCATGCTGTATAGCAGGTGAGAGGCGTAGTACAGTCGGTTATGTCATGTTTTTGGGTCTTGCTGTAAAATTTGCTCAAGATTGATTTTTTGGTTTATTTGGATTCCAGGTATATATATATATTTTTCTTCTATTTTTTCGGTCGCCAATTTGAATTTCAAAATGGTCGCCAATTTTTAACGTTACTTTTTAGAAATATCACTTTGAAGGCATTTGTCAAAAAAAATGTTACTAATCTTAGAATACAAATAGGAGATATAGATTGTATGACCTTTTCAGAATTTACCAGTCCAGTGTATAATTATTTTACCCTTTTACTGCCAAAGCAGTAAATTGTGATTGAAATTGCATTTCGGCGAGGAGTGCGCAACATTTCAGGTGCAAGTGCCAAGTAGGTTCATTTAAAAAAAATCCTTCAGCCCTGTGGCATATTGCCTCTTTAAAATGTGTTGTTTATTCGAGGTGCTTACTAAAGGTTTTCAAACTGTTGTAGTCGTGGTTGGCTCGTGAAGGGTTCATATTTAAATCTAGTAAAATCTATTTTTCGCGATATTTTATCATTTGTTCTACTTTGTAATTGCTTTTTTTCGGAATGTAAATAGCTATGTGTGAGACTTATCAGAGCTATCAATCACATGAAACTTTTTTTTGTGTGTGAAAAATAATATATTAATGATTATTTTATTTACATGTTTAGCTGCTAAACCGGATAAAAATCATAGCTTACTGATGTCGAAATGTACTCATGTTGAGGCCATGCAATTTTCATTTACTTTGCATTTTATCACATGTTGGTGGATGTAAGTAACACTTGTTTTGCCTACTTATACATCTTCGGGTAAATACAACAGCTAACCACACAGTGGCAAGTAACACTAAGGGATTTTGTCAAGTTAAAAAAAATCCGAGAAAAACTAGGAAGTGGGTGGGTGGGTCAAGCCTCAACTCGGATTTTTTTTTTTTGGGGGGGGGGGGAGATATTGTGTTTTTTTTTTGTTGTCATGTTTCAAAAAAAAAAAAAAATTGTATAGGGGATGGGCGGGTGTTATCTGCACAATCAGAGTTTTTCTCGGATTTTTGGATTTTTTTAACTTAACAAGATCCCTCAGGTTAATTGGATCCAAATTTCTTGAACCTTGTGAATATCTGCTATCTGATACTGCAACGCATGGACAACAGAGTGCCATCTGGTGTCATGAAAGCAGAATTAATTGCATTGAATTTACAATTGAAAAGTGTACTTTGCAAGTCAATATGGCGCTCACACAACTAACAACTACTTCCCGTCATCACAAATTAGATGTATGACTTGATGATTTTCGTGAAAGCCTGAACATTGTTTTCTTTGTGTGTGTTGTGAATGGTGGTTTGGAAAATAGACATGGTCTACGGAAAATTTATTTGCAAGTTTCCTTAGCAAAGACTTCTCGGATAAGGTGTCGATGAGGTTCCGCAGGTATTGCTAATAGAGTGGATGCACGCTCGCATGCAATTGAGATGGTGTGTATAGTGTCCAGGCATGCTGGCGGTTCAGCCAGAAGTTTCATGTTATCATAGAAAATATCATAGAAAATCGTAGTCTTTTTTAAGACTATGAGTCTCAGATCCGGTGCAATCTCCGGTTACTAAGTGTCCCTATCTATATCTCAATTACAGGCGAGCGTGAGTGGATGGCTTATTTGTTATTCCTCATAATCATCCTTACTCCTTGAGATTTTTATTGTCATGCTCCTGAGCCTGACCAGTCTTAATGCTGGTAAATGAAGTGATGAATCTGGTGATTTGGTTATGAATAATAACATCTATTGTATCATTGTCAAAGTCTGTCAACTGTTTCAGAAGAACTGTTCACCAACATATTTCGGATGTCACTCTACGTCTGTGTACCTGCATCACCTGACTGTTTAAATACATATGCTACCTCTCTTAAACTGTAATTTATAGCCATTAGTACCTGAGCATTTTTGTGAAATAAGGATTTGATCCACAGATCAAACAAATCTTGCAATATTATTTTATCAGCTGTAATTGCCTGATTGTAGTGGCATCCACTGATTACCTGGTTAACGGTTGCTTGACTGTATATAGGGCGGGGGCCCTAGGGTAGTGTTTAGCACCGCTGCCTTTCACGCCAGAGTTCCGGGCTCGGTTCCCGGTCACGGCGGTCTAAAAGAAACAGAAATGGTTCTTCCCCATCCACGTGTGAAAGTCAGTATTGTGGGGAGCCTCCGTGACCGAGAGGTAGCGTGCTCGGCCTCAGACCGCCAGGGCTCGAATTGCGAATCCTGTGTCTGGAGGACAGTGTCATCTCAATCATCTCACCATCCTCAGGAGGTTCTCCTGGCCCAGTTTAGCTTATATGTGCACAAAGGTGGCCTAAAGCCCGATTCATTTTATTTCATTTCTTGACTGTATATATCAGAGATTATCATGATTATATAGGTATGGTCAGTGAGTGAGTGCAAGATGGGCTGATTTCATCGTGCATCCCTTATAATGCGAGAAGACTAAAAAATCATTCAGGCCACTCAGTTCAATATTTTCAAGACAACGAATTGCTCATAAGCTAGAATAGAAGGTACGAGAGATGTAATATATTTGGCACATCTAAACACAGCAGACATCGCTTCACCACAACGATTCGTGGAGTTATTTTGTAGATTAACATTGTCCATCATGTATTTGTTTTTGTAAGTGTAAAACAAACTGTATATCTGCATATATTAGACCTAATGGTGTGTTGTTTACAATGTGACTCATCTGTGGTTGTCTGTCCAGAGCATCCGCTATGTTACAAGTTGGCGTTGGAATTAACATTTGCCAATAGTTGGTCCTATATCTGCTATGATATAGCATATCGTGGGAAATTATATATCCTAATAGGACATCTGCCAGCCTAATCGCCCAATCCTTATTACTACTTTTCTCTACAGTCTCTTCTAGTTGTGCATAGAATATCTAAATATTTGCCTGACTAACAAATAAACACAATGTGTTATCAGATTCTGCCGTTTTGTTTGTTGGTATGGACGTCTCACTCTGTCCAGACATGGCTTATACAGATTTTCAATAGTCATGTTGCAAACTCGTTTTTCCATTCATTACTCTCACTCTAAACAATGGATGTCCGACATAAATAAATTTTGGGTTGCCATTCTCTAAAATGTTTTCAAGAAAGTTCTGTGTTTTTAAATGTTGTATAAAAATAAGTGCTCAAAAAGAAATGTTTCGTATCTCATACATGTTCGACAATACTGGCATAGCTTCACGTAGGTAGACTATGGAGCGTATTCTTTGTTTGTGGCTCTTGAGTAATAGCCATCTTAGCGAACTTATAGTATTTCACATTTTGTAACAGATGAATCAAGGTCAAAATCATTCCCATAACCACGTAAGCCTTCCCGTACACAGAGCTGAGAACAATGAAATTATGTCAAAATGCTATTGAATGATGTTAGGGAGTTGAATAGAAAAAATAATATGTGAAAATAATTATCACATATAAGCATCTCAGATTTCTGAACCAACATATTAATGTTTGGTTTTTGAAAATAAGAAATGTATCTGAGTTATGTCTTTTTTAATAAAAAAAATCGATTTGTGTCTTATTTTTGATTGAAATACATCTAAGAAACACAGAACTGAACTTACAATATCATAGGCTATATATGCATGCAATTTTGCCCCATGAAATGCAATGCTAGGGGTCAGAGTTAGGATCCACCATAAAAAAATTGACATTTTGAGCGCTAAAATGGCGGCCATTTTGATTTTTGAATCCTGAAGTTAGAAATTGGCGAAAAAAATATTACCAATGGAATTGTTAATCAGTAGACTCTACTACAGTGCTTTAAATCAAAAAATCAATCTTAAGCAACTTTACATAAGGTCCTACACTAGCGGTCCTTATGGTCGTTTGTCATGTCGGTCTACTGTACAATTATTTGCGCTGTTGAAAATTTTGGACAATCGTGTGAGAAAGTACAAACGGTGTTCATTTTCGTGCGGTATAGAAAAATACAGCACATGTCCAATACCGCACTCAAATGAACACCGTTTGCATACCTTATTGAGCATGTTCAATAGTCACGATAGTGCACGACGCGACGTTAATTTATTGAATGGTGGTCGTATAGGGCAGCTCGCACTTCAGCGTGATTTTACATGAAGTCAAAACATAATGGCATTGTCTGTTTCCATTTAAATAATGTATATATATCGTGATATTTTATGAGTAGAGTGACCAAAAATGATTGACCGCACGATATAAATTTAGTTAAATGCCTGTAATGGATATTGTAATATACATTATGTGGGATTTGTCCTTTCCATGGCATAAACATATTTATCAGGATGTCCAAATGTGCACAGTCCAACACAGCGGACCCATTCCTTCCCACTGTTTCTACTTTGCTTTAGTAGAGCATCAATATTGATACCTGCAATTTTATGTTCACATGATAGATAATGTATTAAACCTTGAATATAGATTTTAAATTTGTACCCACTTGAAATTGTGCGTCGCTACCGCGACCCACAACTTCAAGTGGGTAAAAATTCTCCTTTTCTGTACAATTTGAATAAAAAAATAATTATGCTAATCAAGCCATTTGTCATTCAAATTTTCATGTTTGAAAGACAAATACAAAGCTGAAAACAGTCATAGACGCGATTCGACTTCTAAGTATACCTATGCATGCTACGTAGCTTGAAGTTTTCTTTATCCCAGCTGATACATACACCTTGGGATCTGTATTGAGATTATACCTTATGGATTCCTCATGAAGACGTGAATGATCTTCACTTACACCGAGACGTACGAGGCTGTGTAGCCGGCGCAGCAAATCATCAACCGTCCGCCGCCTCCTTATTTTGTCGCGGAGTCATACACAAGCCACGCGGGGTGATAAGGTCGGCGGCTTTGATTGCGTTTTCGACAGGAAGTTTGCCGGGGTTTTCGCGGGGTCCCGACCCGGCGCCATGAAGCACGGCCGCCTAATCGAACCCGCGCCGCCGGCCGCGCCGCCGAGTTAATTTCTCGCCGTACCGTTTGTGAGATTAGTGCTTTCTTGGACGACTGTGATTCCGAGGGCGGCGATCGGTTTCTCGAATTATCCGTATTATCGTACAAGTTACGATATATCGTAGGTTTCGGATTGCTGAGACAGTCATTTCGACCAGCGAATTGGTCGAGATGGTCATCTCGACCAATTCGAAGCCTACGATATATCGTACCTTGTACGAGAAGACGAGCCCTGGGCCGAGACGTGGACAGAGCGCCGCGGGCTCCCTGTGTAAATTTACCTTTTTTATTGAGCCGGATCGCTCGCTACTCTTCTCTGCAAAGGCAGCATCTGTTCACCTGTGAAGTAAGCAGATACTGCCTTTTCGCCCTGCATCGCAATACCGGGCGCTGATATCAGCAAATAACAGGATACCGCCAAAATCTGAGACAACGACGGCTCGACGTTGTTGAAACATCGCTGGGACAACATGCCTCATTTGGGGGCCGGATTGACCGGATTGGTGGGAGGGAGTCCATAGCGCACGATCCAGGATCTGCTAGCCTGGGACTAGCTGGTATGCACGATTGGCTCTCTGTCTTTCTCTCTCTGAGACATGTAGGCTAGCTATAGACACAGAATCATTACGTTCTCTTACGACTCGTTAATGGCTCTTTCGTGTTTTTTTCTAAAAGCTTCTGAAAAGATAAAGATGGCACATATCGTGTGCCTCATTTACGCCCCGTGTATCTTTATTGTATGTAATACTGAATAATTTTTCCATATATAACATTAGAGTTAATAGAAAAATATAAATACATGTATTTGGCTAAATAATGCACACACCTGTACATGTCGGGTTCGACAATCACACTGCAATATCGGGAAAGACGAGGCGGAAACAATCCCCCCAATCCTTTCATTGCGTGCCACCATTAGAATTATTTGCCCAAGTCTGCTCCCTGATTTAAATTATAACTGGTGGTGGTTAGTTGATCTCATCCATGTCATCGTGTGATCAGTGGTGATAGACTGAGACACTCCAGAATAGTTTATTTGGTTCGAATTGTCTGGTATTCTGTCACCTAATTTAATACCATATACTTGTTCAAGAAATTTAGCGATGCCACCCGGGTGTACCTTGCCATGTACCTGGTTACTAACTCATCGGGATCAAGCTTTTAGGGTCGTGACATTCGTACGATGTGTGACGAATGCCGCGAACGGTCAATTTGTTCAAACTTTAGTGAGTATAGAGTAAGCATGTGAGCGTCACGTGTTCACGTCGTCTATTCCAAAGCTAAAACACAGTATCTGCTTACTTGAAAAGTAAGCGGTAAGTAGATACCGCTTTTTGGCTTTGCACGTCAGTATATATAGAGGTCCCGGCCCAGCGTTTTGACACCTGATTCTGCTCGCAGTATTTGTCCTGTCATTTGTGTCGTCCTTGACTTCCTTTGCCTTCCACTTATCCAGCTTTACCCCAGAAGCATTATCTCTGATTATATTTTCTATCGTGTAAGTGCCGTTTAATCTACTGATGGAACGGTCACTTGACATCTTTGATAGAAATCTGATACTACCATCATATTTGGTGCAGACACACCTGGATCGGTGTGTATTATTATTATTTCCTTCTGTAGCTATTGCTAACACAATAGATTAGATCAGATGCAGGCATAATTTCATAATTTGCTCTTGTCGCTGAGGGGCAGTTTTTAGTGGAAGTGAGCTTTTGAGATGTTTGCGATCAGGAAAACTATAATTCCATCGGCAATGTTTCTTTATATTTTGCTGTTTTAGTATAACCAAATAGTTAGATTTTATTGCTTAAAAAAAATTAGATCAATAATGTAGAGTTAATGCTTGTCCTGCTGAATAATTGTTTCAAATTATTTTTCATTCATTTAAAGCTGGAATTGCTAACGCAATTTCCAGCTTCAAATGACGAAAAACATTTCTATTTATGAAAAATAAACATCTCCCAAATTGAAATATTTGATTAGCTGAGCGTCTACCACTGAATATTTTATCAATTTTAGTGGCATTTCATTTGGGTTGAAACTTTCTTGAAAATGTATATATCCGGGTTCAGCAGGACAAGGGTTAATGCAGGCCTACACGTGTTTCATGTAAGAAAGTGTGAGTTCAGGATAAATTCAAACCATACATGATGAACATCAACCTGCAGGACAATAGGCCCATTCCAGCGGCTGTTTGCGTCATCGACGTTTTTTCGTTTTGTTAATATCCTACTCGATTGGCTGTTTGATTTTTTTCCCGTCGTCGACGAAACGAGACGGAAAAAATCACCGTCAATTTTTTGTTAAATGACCTTTGACCTCTGACCTTTTTGACGTAAAAACGTCGACGACGGAAACGGCCACTCGAGTGGGCCTAATGATAACTAATATTTCATTATAAACATAGTTTTAGGACTAAAATTCAACATTCGTGGTATATTTAATATAGCATTAATTTCGCTCATAATTATAACGTTATATTTAATCATTAAATAGGATAATTATTTTGTCTCAAATAATGGCCAAAACTCACACAAATTCCAAGATATTCTCTCCCTGTTGTTTCAAATATGTCTTCTATAACCGCAAAACAAACATCTTAAAGAGATTCTAGTGGTGGAAAGTATTTTAAAACACTGTTTCTTAACGATTCCCTTCCAACATAGTTGACTATTTTATGGTGGGTAAACGAGCTAAGTTTTTATTCGTATTTTAATAGAAAAATCTGTGCCATTTTATTATTGAGATCACCAGTGCTTTCTTAAAAGATCTTTATATTATTTATTTTAATTTATAAAGCTAATACTTCAGTCGTCGTTAATGTGATTATTTGAAGATAGCGTCCTCCATTGACCATAAAATTTCCAACGTTAGAGTACAGGACAATTTGGATAGAGATGTTTCAATCAAATAACATCAAAAACATTTCATCGCTCACTTATCACGGGAGATTTCAAGTCAAAATATTCCCGTTACAATATACCTCACCTATCCCTGATATACACGTAAAGGCATGCATACACTTTTAGAGACAGCATTTAGAAACAGTGTGTGTTAGAGGCCTATGTCATGTATACTTCCCGATTAATCATACTAACAATAGCACAATTTGTACAGTTCCAGATAGGATCCAAAAACTTGAACTGAAATGCTTTTACAAAAAAAAAAAAAAGTATTTTTTTATCAAGTCGCAAAACATGATAGGCTTACATACACGTAAATGGGCCTATATAGTATGTACATACATGTAGTTACAACTTTTACAACACTTACTATATGCTTTTATTTATTGTCTAGTGCCTAAATGGAAGCCTATAGGCTAATAACTTAATCGTTGGATATTATGCATAATTATTTTCAGCATTGTTATGTTTTTAAAATATATTTTTCTTTCGCTACGAGTTGTGATTTGCGGTAGCAATTTGAAAAGTAAGAGGATTAGAAAATCACAAAAATAACCAGGTGCTAATATAGTGACTTTTTCTGCCAAAATATGACTTTAAGCACTATTTTAATACTGAAAGTTCTTGATGTCTCTCGCTGTATATAGTTGTTTTGCCCCACTCTACTTTTAAACTTCCAGTTGACATTTTCTTCGTCTTCTTCTGCCATATTACATTTGTTCTTCAACTTACTATGTGACGTGTTTCTGTCACGCCGCTGTCTGTTCTTTGTTCGTTTTCTTTATATGGTTCTTTGATTGTTTTCATTTGCGACCATATTTCTAATATTTTTGTTCTCTTTTCCACGCTATTTTTCCGCTGATAAATTTTCAGGTGTTTTTTACTTTATGATGGTCCACTCCTATCTCCCTTTGTCTGTCAGGCATTATGATTTATTATTCTCTTATATTTTCTTTAGTCAGTGTCGTTACAATTAATTTTCCGGTACTGTTCGGTACGGTGGTTGCAATAATTACTCTTTCTGCCACATCACATACTTTTATTCTGCTATGCACCCTTCTTTGTTACCGTTACTTGGAGTCCCAAGTTATATACATCAACGTTACATGAGACAACATGTTCTTTTTGTATTCCACTTCCTTCTATGCTCAAGTAGTCTTCTTTTTTAAAAACCTTGTTTCGTGACACCCTGGTCATTTCGTGATATCATCTCGTATTGGATATCGTCAATTATCGGAAAAATAATCTATGTAAAATTAAAAAGCAAACGTTTGTTTTGGATTATAATGCCATACTATATATGGCATTATTTATAATATAAATTCGTTTTTTTTTCAAAATATTATGTAAAATTCTAATTAAATAAAATTTAAAACATATTGTGGATAAGATTTGCGTTGCGACATAAAGCTCGTAATATATAAAATAAAATAAAAAGTATGCCATTTAACGGAAAATTGAAGATTATGTGCATTTTTTGTGAAAAAAGGTATAACCATTAGAATTATTGCATATAACGAAAAGTAGAAACAATTTTGGCAAAAAAATATATAGTCCAATCCGTCTCTTCTATCCTCACAATGTTTTGTAAAAATCGTCACATACTGCAGACTGAGGCATCAGATACTGCTAGCCAGAGGCAAAGGGTTATAGTGCATAGACTGATGTTAAATACGAATACAACTGAATCACGATATTATAAATGCAATAGTATTAATAGTGAACAAAAATATGAATAAAGAATAAAATAGTGTAAAAGATGAATAAAGAATAAAATAGTGTAACAAAATGTGTCAAAAACTTGACTTGACTGATTTTCATTTTTTAATATTTTGCAACGTTGTTTTTTTTATTTTATATTTTCAATAAATTCTGATGAAATAATTTTTAATTTCTGGTGAACTCGCTTCCAATTTTGCACTGTATTGCTTCCACATTAACGTTGCATGTATAAATTCAACGTTTTTGATAGATTGTGAACAGTTATTAACTATTTGTCTGGGCATCATATAAGAATACATGCATACATCCATACATTAATCTTTTTAATCCACTCTATTCACATAAGACCCAAGTTATACAGGACAACTTGATGACAATAAAACAGTTGAGATAATTTCTGTTGCATTTGTTGTGAGGTCATATCATTCAAAAACTTTACTAAAAACACTATGTTATCTTATTTAATTTGTCATGCACCTAACGTTTTGTATTGCTACCGTAACCCACAACTTTAACCCTTTACCCGCCAAATTTGAATTTTCACTCACTTGAAGTTGTGTCTCGCTGACGCGATCCACAACTTCAAGTGAGTGAAAATGACTCAGATTTGACAAAATGGAGGTCAACTCTTTTGAAATCGTGCTGATTGATGTCACATTTTATCTTCAACATGTTTAAAAGGTGGTACTTAATGTGTTAATAAAAAAGGAAAATCCGAATATATGCGGCACCGGCAGTATGTGTTAAATCTGACACCAAACATTTGTAAATATTTATGTTTAAACACATATTTCGTTCCCACGATCAGTGATTTGATGAGCTGATGAAAACAAATTAAAAACAACCAAAGTTGTTTTTAGCGATGAAAGGGTTACGGTCCTCTTAAAATATGAAAAGTCGTGATTAGCGATGAAAGGGTTACGACTCTTATAACAGGGCAAAGCTGTGAAAAAATGTCATGAGAATGATTAGCCTGGCTAGTGATAAAGTTATATATGTCTGATCACATTGCCTTTTACAAACTTTTACATATTTTACATAGTCAGCCGAATCATCATAGAGTGTAGAACTGAAAGATAATAATTATAGATAATGTTATAAGAATCCACAGAAAAAGTTCCAAATGAATGTGATAATGTTTCAAAATCAGTATCAGCTTGCCGCGTCCTCACCCCGTGAAAGCATGATACATGTATATATGTCAAATATATGACGGAAATTTGTTGTCATTAATTTATTTAGAAATTTGAGAAATCATATTATACGTATAGAGTGGCTAATTCAATCAATGGATGTAAAACGACACGTTCCAGGTCGTGTTTATCCAGCAGATTTTGCACGCGTTAACTAAAAATAGTTCATTTATTTCTGAAGGTCATCTCTACGATCCATAAAATCAAGGTTATTACATATTGCAAAAACATGATCATACGTTAGCGATTGATACCACCTACTACGCGTTGTTGCGACGTTGAATTAACGTCATTGACGTTAATTCAACGTCACAACAACGTCGTGTGCCCACTGGGCTACAGTGCCCTACTGAGACGCGCTTAACTGTTTTAAAATAAAAAAAATAGAGCTATTTTATTATGCCTCGGTCACACGAACGACCCGCACGAACGCCGAACGATTCTCAGAAAAAAAGATGCATTTCTTGCGGTCTTCGCAAGGCACCCGTGAGACAAAACATTCGTATTCCATTCATAAGATCGTGTAAATGGCTTGGAAACGATGTTGGTCCAGCATTGTACAAATGTTATATAAATGTTTTGTGCTTAATAGTTCTTGACGCTCGTACGACGTTTGTAGATTTTTTCCCAAAGTTTGTTTCATTTCTTACCAAGCGTATTACAAATGGTTTTTAAGTTCCTACGATTTCATATGGATGCCTCGCGAATGTATGCGAATGACAAAAAATTTAGAAATTTAAAATTTGTAAGGCGTTCGTACAAACGCTGTAAGAGCTCCACAATAACCACTTAACATCGTAGGTAGTTCTTGGGGTGTCCCTAAGGCGATCGTGCGCCCAAGTGGCACTCTCAGACATTTCAAAGATCTGTCTACGAGTTTAAGAACCGAATGATAATTATCTTTTTCGTATGACTATCTTGCTTTCACCGCAAGAAATGCTCCCGAAATCGTTGGTACGGCGTTCGTACAGATCATTGTGATCAGGCTTTTACATGATAGAACTACAGAGCTCTTATCTATCATTGCACAATTATATTCCTACGGTTATCGTAAGCATGCCGCTATGATCCATCAAGTTGTTATCAAATCCTCTTCTGGCGTTAAACGGGCGCCGTACGAGTATAGATAGCTATGCGACGCTCGAGTCAACGCCTCTAGATAAGAGTATAAGGTGGTATTAAGGCGACAATGAGGTTTTCGTACGAATTCAACGGTAAATTTGCCAAATTAGTAAGAAGGTTTTGCGAACCAACGTCCTTTTTGTGATGGGTTATACATTTTTTTCCACGATGAATTATATTTAAAATGTGCCTTAGAGTGCATAAATGCGACGAGGAAGGTCATAGGGTTAAAACGCCCGTAAAGCCAGTGGTAACCCTTTAGGCGTTAAGTACGATTATAATAGTTTCTAGTATGTTTTATTAGCAGGTTAAAGCACGGTTATTGGGAATGAAATGAGTGCTTAAAACAAGATTTGCAAATGCATGGCTTTAAATTGAACAAAAATATTTTAACATTAAATAAAATAATTTAGTAGTTGAAGGTTTAATTGTGCTTATTTCGTTTTAAAATGAGTAGTTAATATACCGCGATATCAGGTTGCACATTAAATTAGAAATAAATGTCAGTCACACTCGTGAAGGTATATGTCTGCTAATTTGTTTTCAAACAGCATACGTCATCCGACTGAACTCACTAAAACCCGCGAACACTGCATGAACCACCCTAATAAACATAAATAAATTACATGCACATGTACCATAACAATATCCTCGACGTTATAGACGCCGCACCCGTTTTTTCCCATGGCATGATCAACTTTTTCGTCCGTTCATCGGAATAAATCTATTGTGAAGGCTGCACGGACGAGATTCCAGCAGACACAAGACGCACGTTGAATCAATGTTGGTTTAACGCTGATCTACCGTCTACGACGGTGAACCAGCGTTAAAACAACATTGATTCAACGTCTTGTCTCTGCTGGGATGGTAGTGGATGGCGGGGACTGATGATATGCATTCGGGTCCGGCTGAAATATCACGAGGATGTGGCAGACAGAGCAAGAGAGGCCCATTCCGCGATGATCCCCACTTATTCCCAGTAAACATGGCATCACGCCCCATTCTGCATGGCAATAACGGACGCCTATAATTACCTTCGGCGGTGATCCACTCTCTAATAATGATTTAATCAACGCTAAACGTGAAGAGGACGCTCGCCCAGCTCACTTTTTCTCCCCAGCAAGCACTGAACGTTGAATTCGGCCTGAACTAAATAACCCAAAACTCATGGCATGTTCATGATGTAATGTAGTCAATTAAACGTGGTTTAGTCACTCACTCAATTTGTTAACTTAACAGATGCACTGATCAACTCTGCACAGAAGCTGCTCTCATGCGTTGGGACAAAACATTTAGAAGATGACAACACAACACAATACAATACAACACAGAACGCATTGGGAACTTTGCTGGGATACTGTATGACATGGCGTATCCACCTTGACGTTTTCCAATACCCCCAAAAAGCTCACTGCTAAATTAAAGCATTCTAGTGCAGTTATTTTTACTTAACATGCGCTCCAGGTAACTAATTGTAAACTCTCGTGTCATTTTTTAATAAAAAAACGTATATTAATCGAATATTCGTTTTAAACGTGATGACCATGTATCAGAGAAGGTTGGAAGCGGATATCACGTTAAAAAATTAAAAAGTAAACAAACACACGTGCATTAAATTAAAGTTAATATACTCTAATGTGACAAGTGTTGATTATAAGTAGATTTTTCAGAGTGCGGTCAACGTTTAAGATGCGTTAGACTGGGACACGATTGCACCTGCCAAAAATCGCACTTGGTGATTGTTCTATACATTCGAGTATTTTCGGAATGCTGTGAGGTGAAAGATGGAGTGTTAATGGTCAATTTGGAACCAAAAAACAAATCAAATCAAATCAAATCAATGCAAAATAGTTTATTCATACAAAATACAAAAATATCAACTTATACAGTGATATTAAAACTAAATAAAAGTAAGATACCTTTCATTATATTGGCACAAATTATTGTTTGAAAGGAAGTGAAATGAAGTGAATGACTTATACTAAGTTCACTTCCTATTTACCGTGTTCACATTGAGTAATAATACGTCTATGATTGACTCGAAATCGGTGAATAAATGTATGATGAATCTATTAAATTGCTCATTTATCTTGTAAATGTAATCACCATAATATGTGATTGAATCAAGTATTATTTATATTTTTACCTAAGAAATAGAATTTACACATTTTCTCGAATACACACATGTTCGTAATAGTTGTAAGATTAGTTTTGAGAGAATTCCATAGTTTCACCCCAACTACACTCACTGCCATAGATTTCTGAAAATAAGACTCCGATAAGTTTTGAAGTTACTAATTTTATGTGCTCTTTCCACTTAAGACCTTCATCTATCTGAACACCCAGAAACTTTGTACTACAAACTCTTGTTAGAATGAACTCATCAATTGAAACATCCTTGTCAACTTTACCAAAAACTATATAATTTGTTTTCGAAATGTTCAGTGATAATTTATTTAAAGCAAACCAACTTTTTAATTTAATTAATTCCATACTCATATCTTTAAATTTATATTTAGTACATTTTCCACTAAAAATAAATGTGTATCATCTGCAAATAAAATACATTTAATCAGTTTTAACACGTTACAAATGTCATTCATCTACAATAAAAACAACTGTGGACCAAGTACTGATCCTTGTGGCACCCCACAAACTGTTTGTAACATACCTGATGTTGCAATATCAATATTTACACATTGTTTTCGCCCTGTCAAGTGACTCTTTACCCAATTATTTGATATTCTTCTTACCCCATATCTGTCCAGCTTTGTCAATAAAATATCATGATCAATTGTGTCAAATTTTTTTTTTAAATCAATGAATACCCCTATGGTTTTATTTTTTCTTGTCTAATGATGAAGTCAATTTTTCTACTAATTCGAAAAAAGCAAGATTAATTTACAAATTTTGCCTAAAACCATACTGACTATTTGATAAAATGTCATGTCTAGAAATAAATTTATCTAATCGGCTATAATAAATCTTTAAAAGTATTTTTGAAATCTGAGGAAGCAGTGAAACAGGCCTATAATTTATGAACAAAACTTTTTCTCTTGCTTTATATAATGGAATTACCCTAGCAATTTTCAATCATCAGGAAAAATGCCTGAACTTGAAGTTAAGCTACAAATGTACACAAAAGGTTTTGAAATGGATTTGATGACACTTTTAATTATGTTCATGTTAATACCATCATATCCATTAGATTTTTTTGGTTTGCACTCTCGTAAAATCTTAGCAATCTCTTATATTATTCATCTGTGTCAAATAAAAACATGGAATCTGTAACAGGTGTTTTCATGTAATCAAAAATTGATTCATCCAATATTTACAAAAAATTGTTAAAACCATCTGCAATTTCATTTTTATCACTTTTAGTAGTACTATTCATTTACTTCAGGAAAGGAAGTAAATGTACCGTTCTTTTTCTTAATTACATTATTAAGAATTTTCCAAGTACCTTTCACATCGTTTTTATGTTTTTGAAATAATTTAGATTAATAGTTTTTTCTGTCATTTTTAATATAAATGTTAATTTATTTTTATACAATTTATAACGTGTCTCATTTTCCAATGATCTATGTGAAAAGAACCTTTTGTACAATCTGTTCTTTTTCTTACATGCATTTCTCAAACATTTAGTAAACCATGGTTTTAGATCATTATTATAAACCATCTTTTCTTTGAAAGGACAATGTTTATCATACAAATTAGTAAAAAGATTTACAAAATTATTGTATGATGTATGAACATCATTGCTGGACATGATACAATCCCAATTTTGACCAGATAAATCCAAATTTAGATCTGCTATTCTTGTATCACTAATTTGTCGCACTCTCTCAAATTTAGATTTAAAAGTTGTTGTGTGCGTGAAAAACCTCTATCTTCCTCTCGAAAACATAGTTTTCCGAAAACCTGAATTTGGTTATATTTAGCGATGTTTCGTGTTTGTTTGTTTGTTTGTTTGTTTGTTTGTTTGTTTGTTTGTTTGTTTGTTTGTTTGTTTGTTTGTTTGTTTGTTTGTTTGTTTGTTTGTTTGTTTGTTTGTTTGTTTGTTTGTTTGTTTGTTTGTTTGTTTGTGATAACTAGCTCTAAATGAGGCTGCCCGGGCCTCCCGACATTGCTACTCTGGACTCAATCTGATGAGCTATGGCCAATCTAACATCGTCTTGCCTATAATAAATATATTTACTTACATGATTTATGTGATTCATACGTTGTTATGTGACATATTGAACCTTAATTTAAGTAAAATACAAGTACAATTCAAGGCGATATATTTTGCATCAATCTTTGCCGGTGTGACATGAGCGACATCTATGTCAGGAGAATTAGTCCGTGACTGCTCATGCCCAGAGTATGGGGGGTACATTGAGGGGTTTCATGACAGAGTCTGTTGATGATAATAAGGGAATCAAGTGGGCGATATTAAAGGGTAAACAATTAAAACTACTGTCATTAGATGTTAGCTGGAATTAACTTGTGTGGTTTTGGCCGCCGAGGTTGAATAGTCCGTAATTATTGTAAATATAAAACAATCTAGTGATGAATATAGTGAAATTTTAGACAAAATATGACAGGAGATGTTTCTAGTTTGCTGACGTGGTTTGCGAATGATTCCGCAACTCGCCCGTCGATAATATGACCCAAACATGTGGTCAGGTGACCTCGCTTCCGACCTCCTCTGGTTGTAGCCCATGGCCTACATGTACTCCTGCATGATGGAAGAACAATATGCCCTGGCAAGAGAGTTGAACAATGCTCTGCAAAGCCAAAAGGCAGTATCTGCTTACTTGTTGCAAAGTAAGCAGATACTGCCTTTTGGTTTTGCGCGGAAGAACAGGCGTTTTCTCAGTCTGTTTGTGCAGTGCGCTCATTCTGATGCCATGTTTTACCTTCTGTCTCTACATAATTGATGCTACATGTCGTGGATTGATCTGCCTGTGCTGAGAAAGGATCAGATTTCTCCATGTCCACAGCCATTTACACCGGATGAATTATTTACTTAAAATATGTGCTATATCCGATCTTCTAAGAGTTACTTTTGCAGTTTTCGTTGTATCGTATTGCTGCGTAGTCATGGTAACAAACGCTACTCGTATAACGAGTTATTGGATTCAGACCTGTGGTTATATTGTACTCTTGTAAAATTTTAAATTATTGCTTAGTCATACATGTACATGTACGTCTCGATAAGATACATTGTCCGAGTTTACTTCTTTCTGCCCTCCCGACCATGTAGTGCCGCATATCATGATAAAGCATGTAATGTGTTTATTCAAAAACGGGTGCGATATGGGTTTGCTTCCCAGACAGATTTTGAGCTATACCCCCAAGCATGTAAAAATGTCACCACAGTTCAAAATTAGGCTAAAATTCATACACTCTTTCACAAACCAGACACACATCCTTTTAACCCACTGTATCCCTGCCAGATCATCACGAAACAGTTATATATGATATCCTGCATGAAGGAGATACCGTGTACTTGTACTATCGGCAAAATTGTAACATAGTTGCATTTGTTTTTAATTCAACAGAGGTTGGGACAGCCGCATTATTTTAATTACGTGTCTTTAATTTAATTATGAGAAAGTTACAGCGTAAAATTTTGGCTTTACATACTTCGGATTTCAGATTTTGTGTCATTCAAACTCAACTTTTCACTTCAGACTCGATGTCAAATAATTGCGGGTGGCCTGATGCAGTGGTTAAAGCTGCCTGCTTGAAAAGTCGGAGATCGCGGGTTTGGTCCCTCGCTCTGAAGGGCGGGGGCCCTAGGGTAGTGGTTAGCACCGCTGCCTTTCACGCCAGAGTCCGGGGTTCAGTTCCCGGTCTCGGCGGTTTGAAAGAAACAAAAATTGTTTCTTCCCCATCCACGTGTGAAAGTTAGTATTGCGGGGAGCCTCCGTGACCGAGAGGTAGCGTGCTCGGCCTCAGACCGCCAGGGCTCGAATTTCGAATCCTGTGTCTGGAGGACAGTGTCATCTCAATCATCTCACCATCCTCAGGAGGTTCTCCTGGCCCAGTTTAGCCTATATGTGCACAAAGGTGGCCTAAAGCCCGATTCATTTCATTTTTTCCCTCGCTCTGAAATTCAGGTTTCAAAGAAACAAGATATTGCTTCCTCGCTTACTCGTAAAGATTCAATATTGTGGGGAGCCTCCTTGACCGAAAGGTAGCGTGCTTGTGCTGTGATTACCAGGGCTCGAATTTCGAATCCTGTGTCCGGAGGGCAGTGTCAGCTCATTCATCTCACCATCCTCAGGTTCTCCTGGCCAAATTTAGCCTATATATGAACAAATGTAGCCTAAAACCCCATTCATTCATAAACCTCATTCGTTCATTCTAATTGATCGATTGATTGGTCACTGATTTGAGTGGAGTTCCAATAATGATTTATATTCATGTATCAGCGAACACCCAGCTGATCCATGGGACGCCGCTGATGGCGCTCTCTCTTGTTTTCACGACGACAGGAAATCTTTTCAGATGTGGAGACTGGTCGGCAATGTAGAGGGATGTACTCTATGGGGCCGCCGAGGGCGCTAGTACCTCATGGCATGCCTCGCGCAGACAGAAAAAAACTGTTACGACGAGAGAAGTGCCTTTGTTTTTGTCTTGGTATTCGCATTCTCAGACCCCTAACTTCTGTTTAGACACGGCCTCGGTGCCTCTGTAGTCTACCTTGTTTTCTCCGTGTGGGTTTAGGCACACACACACACCCACACACGGAGATCCATAAATTATGGTGAACGCGCTCCCTTACCTGCGCCCACGGTGATTGACAGCCATTATGTCGGCAATAAAAAACAGTTAAACATGACTGTTAATTATCAACTTTGCCTCAACAATTGGCCAACGCCGTAGACGTTGCCCAATTGTTGAGGCAATGTTCAGAAACGCACCCCAAAGTCCAAAGTGCATGTTGTCATATCAATAGTTGATATGACAACACTGCAGCTTGCCATTCCTTTCTTGCTATAGAAAAAGGTCTTGACACGACGCGGCGGGGTGGCTTGAGGCAATTGCTTCGACTGCTCTGTGAGTCATTGCCATCGTCATTGCTGCGATGGCTATCTATATAACTAGCATGCTTAACAGTATATAAAAACACACAACAATAAAATCAAACAGTACATAAGATAAATTATTACGATACCCAAGTTTGAATCCTTTATCACACCTTTCATCTTCCGCATTTGATTCATGTGATCCAATCTACACCCTTTCATTATTGTGCAGAAACTATCCCACTCTTTATCAAGTAAAATTATGGTGTGACAAACGATCATCATTTACTTTCAACGTTGTGTTTTACAATGCTGTTGTTATCACACTTGGAATTACGTATTTATAGATTATATAACGGCTAAAGTTGTATCGTCTCGCATATCATCCCGACCTGGTTGTATTCTACAGAGGGTTATACTTACAGATTATCATGATTATATCATGGCTAAAGTTGTATCGTCCCGATACAAGACCCATGACCCGAGGGAGATTACACCTAGGTCGTGTTGATACGATACGATACAATAACCATAATATAATACAATAACCATAATATAACCATGATAATCTATAAAAGTAGGCCCCTTATAACCTTGTTACTTCGCGGTCATACCACAGCAACTTAACCATGCTCAAGGGGCCTTCCAGCATTATAGAAATCTGCATTTCTATAATAATTATTGCCTACTGGGCCAAGTTATAATAGTACTCTACTCCAACCAATCACATGCGTAACATTATCTCCGACAGTGGTTGTGGTCTGGTGTAGACAATACTATTGTTGACCTAGTGTAGCCAGTGTAGAATTCAACAAAAATTGGAAAAAAAAATACAAGAATATATAAATGGGAACTATAATATGAGGTGCTCCTTCTTTTTAGGGAGAGAGTTGAGCTCCTGTATTAAAACAGTGATACCCATCAATAAGCTGAAAAGCTGGTTGAGTTTGAATCAAATCAAATCAGATCAAAACTGAGAAAATATCAGCAATACGACACTCCCACGGTTTAATATAACCTGATATAACTAGGTCGTATTATGTAACCACGCATTACATTATTTTTAAGACTTGAGATTTTTTCAGAATTCAGGCACATTGGTGACGATACTAATTTATTCAAAATAAAATGTGACACATATTTTTGAAACTATACCTAAATACGATTACGTAACTGTCAGCCAGTTTATCTCCATAATTTGCTTATCAGTAAACCTTTAAACCTAACTCGTAACATCAGCTTTTCAGATGACTAAAAGTAAACACACTATCTGAATCTCCACATACACATTTAATTTGAACACCGAAATTTAATTAAACTGTAGAAAATAGATTCATTCATTTGCGATAGACGTTAATGATTTAACGTTAACTTCAAATATATACTTGGATCTTTTTCTACAGAAAATGTATTTTTATTTGCCTAGATGTCATGAGAGTGGGAAACACCTACTACGTCTTTTTTGCACTACACTTTTCGAAAGTATACAGTACCACACTCACAACGATGACTATGGCACCGGCTATAACGTTTTCACATTTACTCCTGTTTAGTTAAACTCAGGGGTGATATAAAGTTTAACCCTTAACCCTTTCACCGCCAAATTATTCAATATGAATTTTCACTCACTTGAAGGTGTGTCTCGCTGACGCGATCCACAACTCCAAGTGAGTGAAAATAATTCAGATTTGACAAAATGGAGGTCAACTGTTTTCAAATATTGCCGATCGATGTAACATTTTATCTTTAACATGTTTCAAAGGTGGTACATAATGTGCTAATAAAAAATGAAAACCTGAAGATATGCGGCACCGGCGGTCAAAGGGTTGAAGTTCTATTAACCTTTCGCGGATATACGAAACCAACCTACTACCAGTTTGACGTTAAATGTATCCTCAAAATCATATTACGTGACCTTGGGGCGATGCTCTAGTAAAACACAACACCACTAAACTAAATGTCGTTATTTAACCCGGGCTGTGATCATGCTACTACGTTCAGACAAATCTCACAGAGGGAATATTGCTTTACGTCGCTTTCTGCACAATCATGGAAATATCGCGACAAAAAGTAGCCCAAAGCCGGGATTATTCCCTACTCCTATTTCTAATGACTTCAAAGGTTCTTTATAGTGCAGAGTACCATAGGCAGCACTGTACACTCCATGTCTTTGAACAGTTTGGAGCACTGTATATGGACGGTGACAAGTATCCGACCAGGATTCGAACCTGTCACCTCCAGGCTACAAGCCCCAGTCGATACAAATGAGACATCTTGACCGGCTACAAATCTTGTAAAACAAACTAACTTCTTTATACCCCCCCCCCTCTGGGAATTCGACGGTAAATGTTATTTGTTTAAATATTAAAGCGTGTATGTTTGGGATGATTTAACACAAATTAAGGTTAAATGATATTTATATTGATTTCATCATGATGTAAATAATATTTTACTATAGGTTTTAATTGAGAAATTCAATAAAAATCGCCACGATTTCGCCAATACATTACCAAATACGTAACTTATCACTCCAAAAAGGCCACTGTAAGGTTTTTATATCTGACACTATTGCTGACACAACATTATAGAGGTCACTGCATGATAGAACACTAATAGTTTAGTAGCGGACCATGATGGATCAGAGGTGGATTGTGGACATGAACTGTAGGCGCCACATGGGCTCAGCGTTTTGACGCTGGTATAAGTCAAGTCAAGTCAATAACGCTTCCCCTATGCGTTTGTACGCTGTATTTACTCGCAGGGACATAATTGAGGACGGGTGACCTCCCTTTTGACACGGGACACGGATTACCAGGGGTGACTTGATGGAATGATACAGAATGCCAGCTAATATAGACAGTGTTGTGTGGTGTCACCGGTGGTGACTTCACGTGTTGACACCAACACCTCGAGGACACCGCCCTGCAAAATCGAAAGACAGTAACTGCTTACTTGAAAAGTAAGCAACTACTGCCTTTCGATTTTGCACGTCAGGACCATCTACATGATGGATGACATCACCCAGGCTAACCGTCATGTCAGAGTCAGACAACCAAGGTCTCAACCGTGCCCATGTCTTCCTGTGTCAATTCCTAAAATCTGCTTATTATTCACGTTAATATAAATAAGCGTTTTAACCTCAAGTTTCAACCACACGCTGTGGGGATTTTTTATTCAGATAAACTTTTTCATCCCATAATGTATACTGTCTATTAAAAATACAATCTTTTAAAACCGAAATATATTTTTTACTAATATTACAAGTACATGCTATAAGTTTGAACAAATTACATTTATCGCATTAGATATGCAAAATAAAGGAAAACTAGTTACATGATAAGTTTTATTTTATATGTATGATGTGAAAGAAATTGATTAAAAATTAAAAACTTCTTTAAATAACTTCAAACTTAATAGACAACACTCGTATCATACAATTGTGCTTTAATGTGAGGACGTACTTCTTGCATATGAAAATAATCTTAGAAATGCTAATATCTTCTTAATTTCAAATAATTTCAAATTCCCTGATAATAAAACTTTTCCAGGAAATTTTAATAAAATACACTAATATTAACATTATGAATGTATGAAATTTAAAACTAAATGCACTTTCTTCGAACGTGGCTAAATCAATTTTGATGTTGTTTTATATTGCACAAAAAATAGTAATCCTAAAAAATCAATGAAAGATCATATTGATTGATTGTGTTGATAATTGTTGATAATATATCTGCCTCAATAGCAAACTAGCGGAGGTATATATGCAAAGAAAAGTCACATGAAAAGGTATAAAAGCTTTATATAAGTCATTGATCGGTCAATGTTAGGCAACCGCCGTAGACGGTGGACCAACATTAAATTAATAATGTTACTAAAATACATTTCCGAACCCTAGTTCATTATGACACTTTTAAAATAAATACGCAAATAAATATTATTATTACTTGAGAGGGCGCTACTAGTAGAATTTTGCTACTTTATGTGGGCGTAAGGTTTGGCTATCAGCCTCTCTTTAAGGCTGACTCTTTGTGTGTACGCACTGTTGCCTGCATAGTGATAGTAATAGTAATACATGTAACATCATTTGTTTCGTCAAATAGGCAGTAGCCCGCGGGCTCTGCCTTGGGGGGCGGGGGCCCTAGGGTAGTGGGTTGAAAAATACTCATTTTTTCAAAAACACTTTAGAAATTTAATGTTACGTTGTATGTAATATAATAAAACATATTTAATGTGGGCCCTTAAAATTTGTTAGTCGCATAACTATAAAATAGACAAATATGCATTAATTCTAGATGAATTGGTTATTATCCTAACGTCCACGAAAATGATTTCAATCTCTTTTACCCCATTGATTTGTATTTAACTGAACATTTTTCGTGGCAAGCTGTACATGTAAAATAGTAATTAATTGTTCATACAAATTTGAATATAGTCATGGACAACTTATATAGGGGTAACTGGAGAATATATTGCATGGAATGAAAATATGAAGTTTTGAAATAAAGGTTAATCAACACTACAGAGATTTTTGTCAAGAGGTATGCTTTACAAAATGGCCCATCGCAAGAATTATGTGCGGAATATGCCGTAGCACATGTACATACTACACACAATTATTGCTCTGCTAAGCTTGTAGTGTGATCGTGATGTGATAAATGCTGCTGTAATAGTGGAGAAAACTAACACATCTCACGAAGTAGGGTTATTGCCCCAAATATCCATAAATGTGATTTTTTTGCCAAATCCTTCCAATAGGCTATTATCACATAACAAGCCATCCTGATACACAGTTCTGATGAATAATTCGAAGTTACTATTTAACTGTTTAAACATAATATAAGGTTTTCTGTACATAATCTGCAACTTTAATTATCTAAAATTCAATTCAAATATTACCTGATGTATAATTTATTATGTCCGCAAAGATGGTAGACCAACGTCAAGGACGTTAGCCCAACATTGACGCCACATCGGTTTGACGTGTGCTGGACTGACCTTCCGAAGAAAAGTACTGAAGGGTCTAATGACGTCATAGGCTCATTCGCAGACAACATTTGCATTATCTGTTGATTTGCGGAACCCCGTCCTCCCTCACTTGAGCGCGGATCCTTGTTCGTGTTGTTTACACCGCGCGGTCCAGATAGCGCGCCAGGAAACAATGTGCTGTTCAACGTTAAGTGATTTATCCGGCATCGCAAGCAAACTTAAAGCCACTCGTTTATCTGCTCACAAATATGATACATAACCATACAATCTAAAGACACACATGATATTATATACTGTATAATGTGTAGTAAAAGAACAATACATACATGTAGTAGTAACATACCACAATTGCGGAAATTTTTGTTTACGGTTTTAAATATATATACTGTATTTTGTCCTATCCCACATCATAGATTTTCATTCACTTGTAGAAATAAGTGAATGTCATCTTAACGATTTTGTGATACGTTTATCATGTTAATATCCGTGCAAACTGTCAATGAAAAATGAGTGATGTACACCTGAGGACATAAAGACAATATAAAGGGTTATTTACAGGGTTTTCACTCACTCGATAGGGGTCTGTTGAGATACCTGAGGAAATCACCCTGAGTTATGCTTGGACTGTCGAAAACTAATCACGCTTATCAGCCGCGTGGAATATCAATAAACAGGGGATATCACATTTTCCCTACAGCAAGGCTAGGTCGCAGACTCTGTCTGCGACCTCGAGAAGCATAGCCTTGCTGTAGGGAAGATGTGAACATCAATACTGTCGTGCAAGAGCCAAAAAGAGTAACTGCTTACTTTTCAAGTAAGCAGTTACTGTTTTAGCCTACTTTGCATTTTGTGGAATAATGTATTCCATATTCCATTGATCCTTATATACAAGCTCATTTCATGTCTATATTTCCACATCTGCCCTCTGGAACTAAACGGTTAGTCACTATAATGTCCTATCGTTAACAAACAATAGGTAATATTTTTAGATTACAGGACGACGTCAACACACCCGAGTGATTAAGTACTGTGGTTTCCAGCGGTGGACTTAAACCCTTGTATCCTACGACGCAGAGGCTGGATTTAGATATGTGATGTAGTGGGGTGAACAAGACAATAACAGCTAATGTAGCAAAACTCCAGCCACATCAACCGATGAAATAACGTGTCTGAGAGAAAGCAGCACAACAAAGCTACTTCACAATAGACAGTCTGTTGGTTCCCAGTAATCTGCTTCATGTGTTTAGTACTGCACCACTTTTTCAAGTTTTTTTTTTCTACCATTTGTGGTTGGATCGTCTGCGCAATCTCCAGCCAGAAACCACAGATAAAAACATTTGAATACAATATTGCTTCTTTGAATTCATTTGACATGTTCAACCGTTTTTAAGATTCGTAGACATGAAACAATATCCTGTAACACGTCATCTATCTTTTTTGGCTTTGTAGAGCAGTATGAATCTATTACACAGCGTAGAGATGACACTCAATTTTTCAAAAACACTTTAAAAATGTAATATTATGTTGTATGTAATATAATATAACATGTTATTATATCTAAAACTTTAATATCTCGCAGAAACATGCAATATAATGAAAATAAAATATTATATTTGTCAGAAAGAAGGTCTGAATAAATACCACAGAAAACTTTACACCTGATTAGTTTTATATGATAAAATTGTCAGTATTGTGAACATATAATTTGTGTCATTATCATAATTAGGTACCATAACCATGATGACGTGTTAGACTTGCTAGTGCCACATTAATGTTATTCATGTTATTTCACCAAACAATTGCACTCTATACATATAGTTCAAGTACTTGTTCGCTCGATTGTTACGAGTCTCATTATTATAGTGTGGGTCTATGCACATTGTCATTGAATTTGAACAATAGTTTTCAATTCTGCTCTAGCGCAGTGTTGTGTGAATGGTCAATCTATTTATAGTTTGTTTGTCATTTAAAGTTCAAGTCGGGAGGGGTGCTAAAACTTGCGGTTTTTGGCTTGACAAGTTGATATTTATGAACATAAAGCTATGTAATTGTCAAAAGTAAAAAAAAAATAATCTCCCTATTTAACAAAAAATATAAAAAAGTGTTAAATTGTGGCCATGGGCCCTAGTTATCCTGAGAGTCTGCCGTCACTCCAGGCGCAGACTTTCACTTCTGGTAAAGCCAATCTATTTATGGTTTGTTTGTTTGTTTTGTTTGTTTGTTTGTGGTAGTTAGCTTTTAATCTATATCTCACGGATTAGGTTTAATAAACATTTTTATATCCCTTTCAAAAGTATTACCCCTGCACATGTCAAATATTATACAAAACAACTTTGATATTTCAGCTTATTCATTTTGTACCGTTGGGGGATGATTAGCAAATGGTTGTGCAACATACAAGCTGTCAATACTGACATGAGATCGGTATCTCGAACAATCATATACTTGAAATCTGGATTACACTGTTAAAATATGGCGGCCCAGATGTGTAACCTGTATTTACAGGAGAAAGCCAAACGATTTCCTTCAAGTAAACAAACGGTTTTCGCTGCTTGCTTTTTTATGAAAGAATCGTGTCTTTGTCGCAGCATTTACGCGAGATCTTGAAATCGTCGCCTCGAAAATAAAAGGTTCTATCTGCCACTCAGTAGAGTGGCAGATAGAACTTTTTATTTCCGAGAGACTTAATTTAAAATGTGTATTTTTCCTCTGTTCACGATTGCTATCATTACATGTTAAATGTAAATATGTCAACGTTGCTAAAACACCTGGCAACCTCATGCGGACTTCATTTCTTACATGTCAGCTAAAGTATCACAATACTTCTAGTTCAGCGTTCAACTCATATAAATAAAGTCGTCAATGTGGAGAGTCACAGCAGAGATTATTTATAGTTACAGTTCACCCACAAAGTCAAAGAATGACATTATCTGTCATTTTCGAAAATATCAGACATGACTCCTAGGTTTTACAACTTTCATCTTCAAAGTGGATCAAAAGCGAGCAGTGTCACATATCAGGAGGTCGAGTTGGTATCAAACATCAATCTGTCAAACATTAAACCAGCATTTGGTCAACTTTTCGCGTTCGCTGGGATCTCTATGGCAACAGGGTGCACACAAACAGCAGTCACGGTTTCATCTCTGGATCATGCACATACATGATAATACTACGGCAGATTCGATGTCTTTCAACTAGTTCTAGCATACATTATGATCGCCCATACCTTCTATCGCAATTAAAGATGGAAGCGGAATTATCTGATTTCTTATGATCAATTGCATTTAGACACTCTCATTTTACTGCACTTAATTTTTCTAAATAATTGGTCGTACGTGGTTATGAAATTTTATTCTAGTACCATGTGTCGCTGTACAGCAGTATGCCTCATAGGGCAGTTTGTTAATGTGACATGTCATGCTAGCTTATAAATAAGTTTTTTGTAAGTTTTACATTTCATATTGGAATATATTTGATTCCAGTTTCGTCCTGACACCCAATATCCATCTGCGAATGGGTGTAGAATAACCCACGATTCACAATTCGCCGATTTCATCAGCCAACAGAAGCATATAATACTAAGGATTTTAGGATCTAATATCAATACCCGGGTGACCACAGCAGCTGCACCCGCGGTTACCGAGAACAATGAGATACAAGTAAAAACTGTGAGATGTCTCACCGAAATATCTTAAAACATATGCAATTAAATAACGCGAAGTCAGAATTTTCACGACAGATGACTCAGCGATAATTGAATTAAGAGAAATTAATTACGTGCGGGGTCGGCGGGTCATCCTGATCCGTGCAAGCAGAAACCCGAGGTGAACCCGGGTTGATTAAGTGATGAGCGCTCACATTTCTGACGCTTCTGCCCCGCACGACCAAAAGCCGGATGCGGCCTTTGTCAAATCCCACGCAGCGAGTGATAGCCTGCAGAAGACGCTGGCACACCGATGGCTCAAAGGTGGGCCAGCGTCTACGACGCAGGCCCACCTTTGAGCCATCGCTGTGGAATCGCCGGGATCTGGCACCGTGTCCCACTCGGTGTAAATAGGTCCCTCTCGCCCTGTGAGCGGACACACCAGGAGAACACACAGATACACTGAGCCACACACGCCCACTGCTGGTCTTTGTCTCTAACGGGATAAGTTTTTTCCGGAGTCGCCTGTCGCGGAAAGGAGGGTTCAAATCGCACAAACGTTAACATTTGTACGGGGAGAACAGAAGCGGGTTCATTCATTTTAATCTATATATGCGTTCAGAGAATATAATCGCTCTGGAACACTTTTCAATTTTTGTTGCGCTTAGAGTCTTTAAATCAGATATTTTTTTATGCAACGGTAAAATGTGAATTACCAAATAACCACCATCTAAACATAAAATCCCGTTTTACACCCCCGCAGGGGTTACGGCCCCTCCCTCGGCGCATCTTGGACTGTGTAAGCAAACGGGTAGTCAGCATTTTGAGACCTCGTCAAGAGCGTTCACGCTGAATCAGCCACCAACAAGACAAATTTCATTATCTTCTTCTGACGCTGAGCAGGAAATCACTAATGCGCAGAGTATATTTACCGAACCTTGAAGAGATAGTGGTAAGACGCGTATCGGATAATCCAGATTCTTTGTCCATCCCTCATGTGCCCAGCTCAAAAGGCAGTGACTGCTTACTTTTCAAGTACGCAGTCACTGCTTTTTGGCTTTGCACGGCAGAACCAGAAGTATCATCGTTCAGTCAAAGCCAGAATTTGCAGACTTTTTTGTTGACACATGCTGCGGCGAAAGTCAGGTTAAATTAGACTACTCGTTTTTCGACACAGATACTCCCGAGGAGTCCAAGTAAATTCATAACTCAATTTCGTCCCTAGGTATTGTTGCGGGCACTAACAATCTGCGCAACATTATGCACCAATACAATCTAATGCAATGTTTGTGTCCATTTGATGTGGGCCCTTTTATTCGCATAACTATTAAATAGACAACTATGCATTAATTTGAGATAAATCGTTTTTTATCCTCACGTCTACAAAAATAATTTTAATTTATTTTACCCAAAAAGTGTTATTTATTTGTATTCAATTGAACATTTTTCGTGGCAAGCTATATATAAAGTAATAGTTAATCTTCTCTGCGGATTGGAAATTGTTATTGAGAACTTTTATAGAGGTAACTGTGGAATATATTGCATGGAATGAAATATGAAGTTTTAAAATGAATGGTAATCAACTCATTCTTTTCGATCCCACCACTACAGATATTTTTGTCAAGAAGCATGCTTTACAAAAAGGCCTATTGCAAGAAATAAGTGCGGAATACCATAGCACATGTACATACTGTACACACTCATATTGCTCTGCTAAGCCTGCAGTGTAATCGTGATAAATACAGCTATAATAGACCATGGGAAACCCAAAATAATAGTCCAGAGCTGGAGGAAGATCTCAGAGGTTGCGCAATGTTATTTCAAGGTAGGACCAGGGATCTATCCCACTAAAAATCTTAAAAATAAAATTATCCCAACTTTCTCTCATTTTCATTAGATGAGATAAAGTTAAGATAATCCATTTAAAAAAAATCATAGTGGGATGGGCCCCTGTGTCACATTTTTATGATCACGCATATTAATTGTCAGAGGTGTATCATGCTGTCCCCTCTCATCACCTTTATTGCAGCATGCAGAAGACGTTCACCCAAAGCATTGAACCAGCAATGGGTGAACTTCTCGAGTTGACACACGTGATCATGGTGTCGCAGCTGCTTAATACATATGGTCCAACATGCACAAGACGTTGAATCAATGTTGGTTTGACGTTGGTCCAACGTCGTGGACGGAAGACCAGCGTTGAATCAAAATTGATTCAACGTCTTGTATCTGCTGGGAAGCCTATTATATTATCATAGGATAGAAGGTGTGGTAAATTATTGTACAATCTTGGGGTAAAATGTTCCATCACCCGGCATAGATAAGGGAAAATTAGGGGTTCATTTCTGAACCATTTTTAAACGTTCAAAACTGAACCCATTTAGAACTTAACTTACTCGTTAATAGGGTGGGGGTATTTACAATTCGAAAAATGATTTTAAAAAATGAACCCGTCAAGCTAAATAAGCCATTATAATATATATAAAACAAAATTGATTGAATTTAAACATGAAAAGGAAAAACAATCTCTATACACTAGACCCTATAGTTATCAATACCTCTGTCGAAGGAGGTTATGTTTTTGGTCATGTTGATTTGTCTGTTTGACTGTTTGTACACAAGATTACTTGAAACGTAATGAATGGATTTGCATGAAACTTTTAGAAAAGGTGGCCGAGGAACAACCCATTAAATAATCCGGATTACGATCTCGATCACGCCGGATTACGATTCGGAGAGCGCGGCGGAGTTATACAGTCTCTGAATGACTGTCTCGTTATTGATAGGATAACTATTGCCTTTGAAGTAAAGCATTCGATACACGGTGTCTTATCTTAGAATAAAAACACGAATTGCATAGGGCACTCAGGAAAATATGCCATACAAAATAAAAGTAAATGTGTTTGCTCCTCATGCGAGCAATTTAATTAATTCAATTGTTGCAAAGGATGTGATTCTACTCTCTCTGATCATCTGTATACAAAATTAGGAATGCTGTATTTCCGTTATTTCTGTACTGTACTGTACTGTACTGTACTGTACTGTACTGTACTGTACTGTACTGTACTGTACTGTGCTGTGCTGTGCTGTGCTGTGCTGTGCTGTGCTGTGCTGTGCTGTGCTGTGCTGTGCTGTGCTGTGCTGTGCTGTGCTGTGCTGTGCTGTGCTGTGCTGTGCTGTGCTGTGCTGTGCTGTGCAGTGCAGTGCAGTGCAGTGTAGTGCAGTGCAGTGCAGTGCAGTGCAGTGCAGTGCAGTGCAGTGCAGTGCAGTGCAATGCAGTACCGTACCGTACCGTGCCGTACCGTACCGTACCGTACCGTACCGTACCGTACCGTACCGTACCGTACCGTACCGTACCGTACCGTACCGTACCGTACCGTACCGTACTGTACTGTACTGTACTGTACTGTACTGTACTGTACTGTACTGTACTGTACTGTACTGTACTGTACTGTACTGTACTGTACTGTACTGTACTGTACTGTAACAAAATGTCAAGGATAATTATGATAGTCAATAAACAAACCAAAAAATAATTAATGGCTTCGAACAAATGAAGATCACAATATTTGTATATGTATTCAAAGAAATTGTAGATGTTTTGCACTTGATCTTGAATATGATAAAATATCCTCCATGACACAACCTACTTGATCAGAAGAACCCAGCAAAAACGAGACTTTGCTCATTTTTTGTTGGGTCAGCGTTTTAGACGTGGACCAACATTAAAACAACACCGGGTACATGTGTCGTGTTTGAGGGGATGGTACGCACACTTTTTACCATAGTTTTTAACATATAGAAAGATTAAATAAACAATTGTTCTCCACAAGCTACACGAACGACCACCATATTACCTGTACTGTACTGTACTGTACTGTACTGTAACAAAATGTCAAGGATAATTATGATAGTCAATAAACAAACCAAAAAATAATTAATGGCTTCGAACAAATGAAGATCACAATATTTGTATATGTATTCAAAGAAATTGTAGATGTTTTGCACTTGATCTTGAATATGATAAAATATCCTCCATGACACAACCTACTTGATCAGAAGAACCCAGCAAATACGAGACTTTGCTCATTTTTTGTTGGGTCAGCGTTTTAGACGTGGACCAACATTAAAACAACACTGGGTACATGTGTCGTGTTTGAGGGGATGGTACGCACACTTTTTACCATAGTTTTTAACATATAGAAAGATTAAATAAACAATTGTTCTCCACAAGCTACACGAACGACCACCATATTACCCCCACCCCCCCCCAAAAAAAAAAAAAAATATTTCCATTGAACTAGATATAATTAATATGTCCTGCTGCACTTTCCATTTTAATAAGTTGCAGATATGATTATCGGTTTGTCCTTTTTTAAAGATCAAAGTTACCTCAGTACATGTTTGCTACCACCCGATATTACCACGATTAACACTAGTCACTAAATATACTGCAAAGGTAGAAGACAGTATCTTCTCACATTACAAGCAGCAGACACTGTCATTTTGACTTTGCAGAGCAGAATACATGTGTAACGTTGCAGAGTAATACAAACTGTGTCACCTGAGCTAGAATCACTGACGTCAGGCGCGGATCCAGAGGGGGGGGGGGCAGGGAGTGCAGGCCCACCCCTTTTTGCGCAAAATTCTTTAAAAAGTCCATTAAATCAGCCAAACAAATCTTGAGGGAAGCTTCCGAAGCTCTCCTTTTTTCAAATCCTGTATCCGCCCCTGCACGTTACTAATTAACATTATTTTAATCAATAATCATTACACTGCTCAACATAATTTAGCATTTGGGTATATTTTAAATGAATTACTCTGCATTAATAAAATGTCCTATCAGTGTGATATAATTTTAAAATTTAAGGACATATAATCATCAAACGAAATTAATGGGATAAAAACAAACCAGGTTATGTCAAGTCATTGATAACAGATATATAGACTATCAAATCAATTTTAAAAATAAAACACACTGCTTTAGAGAGAGATGGGTAGAGATAGATAGCATATAATTTGATATCAGGTCTTTAAAACTATCAGCTGACTTTGCATGCTAACTCAATGTTCACTGCACTAATCTTGCTCATGCATGCGCATGTGCCATTTGAACTGAATCCCCGGGAGCATACACCCCTGCAACGCGGCGCAAGGAGCTTATTGTTCCTTGCCCTGACGCTAATAAAACACAGCATTGCGTGCATCAGGCCGCTTGGTGTAATATCAACCAATCCTTAAACCGATAAATTAAATCATTTAAATTTCCAACTACTTCTGTGAAAATTACTCATATTTGGTTAAAGGGACTGGCCCAGGCTAAAATCATCAAAAAATCGGTGATTTTATTTCGGGTTCTTAATATGACCATATGATGTAAACATGTACATAGACTAGAACTGCAAATTTTTATAATTTTTGTGCTGCGCATTCATCAGTTAGACTAGATATAGAGACGAAATTCCCGCATTTCCTATTTTTGACATGGTTGTCAATAATTACAAATCAGGAATTTCGTCTCTATATCTAGCCTAACATGTTTAAAGGCTGGTACTTAATGTGCTAATAAAAACTGGAAACCCGAATATATGCGGCACTGGCGGTTAAAGGGTTAAAAACGAAAATACAGTCGCGCTTAGCGGCGAAAGGATTTATTTAACCATTGGACTGTAAACATGGTGCATTCTGATGAAGCACACATTCCACGATAACAATGGATGTTGGAGCTACTCTCCTCCCAATGCAGTAAAACATTGCTGTTTAAGACGCACCAGAGAATCATCTGAATAATTCTCATTTCACGAAAATAACTGAAAACACCTCACCTTGCGAGATAATGACAAAGCCGATTTATAAGGCTAATTAAAATGCAGAGTTATTAGTGCAGACTGCTGATTATCATTAGAAAACTACAATTTAAATGGTGGAATAATCATCATGACAATTGTGATCTATTGCTACCATTTCGGTCCCAAACATGTATGTGTTAAATATGAGCGACAAGTACAACTAATTTATCATTTAGGCTACACAATGACTCCCAGATTGAGTTATAATATTATAGCAAATGTTTCCTGAACTAATATCTGAAACCAAATTACAAATTGACATTACTGTAGCTGAATGTTGATCTGCGGTCCAGTTGATGGTCCGGCAAGTCAACTTGTTAACTACAGTAAGGACTGACAATTTGTGAATCAGAACAGATTCTCTGAATGCAAAGGCCAGACTCGGGTCAACCCAGTTCGATGTCGGACCCATCGGTTCATATCATTAGAGTATTAGTGCAAATTGGTACGTACAACGGTACTTTAATTGTATGTATTGTTGCGGAACTGTCAATACGCCACTATAATATAACTGTCACATTAAATCACATTGATTTTTTTAAATATAAACCAGGAGACTAAATGTTTTTTTTACTCAAAATTAAAAATGCCTTAGTTAGGTTTTTCCGTCTCATTTGAATACCTATGCTATGAGTTTACGGTCCTATAAATATTTTAATCTTTCACCATGGTGATCGACTACTATACGAACGTCAGATTCTGACGCCTAACGTAGATCTACTAGATCTAGTAGACTACTGTCCCTGTACTCAGACTCATACTCTGTGTTGACAGCCATGGATTGAGGACAGTTAAACATTGCATTAGGGTCTAGTTGTAAAATTGCATCACGGCGGAGGTGTGTTATCATAGCGAACGAGCAAGAGGCAATTGTTTTCAAATTCAATATAGGCTGGGAGCCAAGTTTCAAAATACTGCTAGTTTTTTAGTTCGCTTGAACCAAAAAGTGGCAAAGGTCTTATATGTGGATATGACAGGAAAATATCCCGCGAACATTAATAGGGTGGGTGTAGAAGTTGATCGTGGCAGCAATGTTTTTAAAATGAGGGATGTTCAAGGGTACCCTCGAGCCCAAAACACTGTACATTTTTTACCCCAGGTTATTAAAAACCCAAACCACAATTGCTATGAACAATTTTTAAATCACTGTCGTTCATATTTCTCTTATACTAAAGATAAGATGACAAATTATTAGAGTGTCAATTTTTTTCACAAAATATAAATATTAGTCAATATTAAAAAAACAATTAACACAGTTCGTAGAACGTAATTTTGCCGTTTCCTGTACATTTCTATGATTATAATTATGCTAATGTCTGTTGACTTCATTTGGTACATCAGCCATCTGATAACACTATATCAAATTAGAAAAATTCTACCTTGTTGTGTGAAGTACTTATAAGGTCAAAAGAGGGAATGAGGTACTTTCACAAGTTACATTTTTTCAACCCCTGTAATAACATAATGATCATTATTATGGTTAGAGACAATTTTAATGCTACTCTGGCCACATTTTTTCATTGGATATATTCCGGGTGAAACAGATGTGAGGTTTATAGTTTTTTCATTAAATGTAAACCCACCCTTAGGGCACTGAAAGTCAATATTTCAAAAAAACTTGAACACAGTTCGTAGTATGTAACTTTCGTATGTAACTTTTGTGATTTTTTGTTAAATATTGACTTTTAGCGCTCTAAGGG
The DNA here is from genome assembly GCA_964017125.1 of Flabesymbios commensalis. Taxonomy (NCBI): domain Eukaryota; kingdom Metazoa; phylum Annelida; class Polychaeta; order Terebellida; family Flabelligeridae; genus Flabesymbios; species Flabesymbios commensalis. The sequence continues at coordinate 82,706,909 of OZ024902.1, forward strand.
TGGGCTCACGTTTTCTGAAAAGTATCATAACTTCACCTATGTTTCGTCCGAAATGTATTTAATGACAAAATGTGGCAAGCGTGGTATTAAAGTTGTTTATAGCTATAAAAATAAAAAAAACATTATCACAATGGGTCGACAAAATGTAACTAGTTAAAGTACCCCATATGGAGCTTTGTCCTCATAAGTCCTTCATGCAACAACTCATGGGTTGTCAAATGGGACATAGTGGTACCAGATGAGAGATGGACCAAATGAGGTAAGCATACCTTTGCATGCTCACAACCATGAAAATTTACAGGAAACGGAAAAGTTACATCTGGAGAACAAAGCTACCTTTAATTTTGAATATTGAATTTCAACGCGTTAAGGGTGGGTTTAATTTTTCTGATGTATTTCAAAACTTTAGTAATATGTCATTCTATATGTAATAAAAGAGAAATAGGATTTACAATAATTTGAAGATTGTTTAAAACCTTTGAGTTTTGAATTTAAATTACCTGGTGTTTTAAAAAATGCAGTATTTAGGCTCGAGGGTACTCTTGATACATCCCTCATTGCAGAGACTTTGCTGCTACAGTAAAGTTCTACACCCACCCTAATGATGTCCTAGGGATATTTTCCTGTCATAATAACAGCTCAGACCTTTGCCACTTTTTGGGTCAAGCGAAGTGACACGTTACAGGACTTGGCTCCCAGACTAATACTGTAGCAACTGCAACGAGCAGTCTGAAATTTACCCACCAATGGAGCAATCAAATCGCGGATTGAGAACTGATTGAAGCACATCTAAATAACATGCATGACCTACATCCATTGGCAGCATTTTGTCACACGGGTGCTATCAGTGCGACACGGCACAGTACGACCAACTGAATGTGATCTCATTTGGCCTGCCAGACCTGCCAGCAGGATCCAGAGAAAAAGAGAGATCTGCAAGCGGTGCCCCAAAGAGGAGGACCTGATGCGTGATAAATCCAGAGAACGACGACAACCTTGTAGCAAACACAAACCGTTTGCCCAATACTGGGCTGAGGTTGGCCCAGCGTTGTAGACGCTGGGCCAACTTCAGCCCAGTATTTGGTGAACGTGTCGTGTTTGCTGGGCTGGCGGGGCACCTGTTCCACCTGCAAGGGCAACAGCCACTGCCAAGTGCTCCCGCGGAGACGAAGGTGACGACGAACGAGACAAGCCCTTCTGGTCGCAGACGACGAAAAGTTCACCCTGTATTGTGTTGATGTCGGGTTCATCAACACAATGTAGGGTGGGCGCCTCTTGTCTGCTGGCAGACGTTGAGGCAGTGTTGCCGGTTTGTTGTCGTCTGATGTCAGCTCTGAGCCCGCAACGTGAGCTCCATTGCTTGTGTAATGGCAGAATAACAGGCAACCTGAACCACCGAATGGTCTCCTGCCCATAGATTGATGTTATCCCACCAAACAATTGACGTTGATCCGAGGTCGGACTAACGTCTTATGCTCCGACCCAACAATAAGCCAACAGAGGATCGGCGATTACTGTTACAACTCAGGCTACTTTTCCCAGCCTATTGTCACAGGGATTGGACGCCGCGCCTGGAATTTGCCAGAGCCGTTACTGTCACCTCTCAATTAGGCATTTATGGTGGCACACATCATAATTTTTTGTGATAATTTTGCGGTGCTTGGGGTTGCAGAATATTATATTTACTGCCGACCATTGTGGTGTATCTTTTAGATTAGTAGTGTATTGTATTGCGATGTTACACAGTAGCAGCTGTTCAGCTTTAAAGTAAACAGTTACTGCTTTTGGCCGTAGCAGGACTCTGTACTACGCAACATACCTCGGTTTAGTTTGTTAATTATCATTCACATCAACAGTGCCACTTGAAAGTTAAGTTCCATAAATTAAAGTCAGACCAAACTTTTTATATAGTAGGTTAACTGCACAATATTGGGTGTTCACTACAGGTCATGATGCAAATGACCCCTTACGCAAAAATATACCTTAGGTCCATAGGAAAAAAATTATCCAAAGATACAAAATTCAAGTTGTTTTTATCTTGTAAAATTACATAGAATATATACATTTTTAGTGCGTAAAATCATAATTTGTTTTAAAATTTCCCTTCTTTATTAAATTGCTCGCTAATAGTATTAATTTATAAACACATAAAATTAATATTCAATATAAATATTTAATTATTGTCACGTTAATAACGGTGGTTTGCGTAATAATAAAAGTCTATCGATTTATAACAGGAAAACAGGGTAAGCCCAGAATATATCGATATTTTGTTAAATTTGAATAAAATCACTTCGACATAGACATGACAAGTTGTGGCAGCTTAAACTATGGTTATTGGGTTAGCAATAGCAAACAAGCAAACACACGCGTAAAGTCATCATTTGTTTGGAAATGTTTTCTAATGGTATTGTTACAACCCGAGACGGAACGGCAGTTCCTGACGGCGACAATTAAATAAAAATAGTATAAAAATAGGCGAGACGAGAATAAGATTGGTGACTGGTGATAAAACAAAACAATATTTATATATATTAAAATGTAATATGTGCGGACTTAAGTGACGCGTGGTAGAGAATGGATATAATTTATTAGGATGGAATTTAGCATTGTATCGTCTGAAGACTGAGTGTCTGTCTGAAGCATACTGGCCAATGCCACCAACCTGTTCATTATCGTTCATACGTTCATTTCATGTTCATGTAGGCCTAGTAGGCATAACGTTATGTAGGCCTACACACGACACGCTCATAATAGTAATAGAGCCACACAGTGTCTTCGTCGGGCGCTTGACCAAAAAAGGCTGGGTGTTCTGCTGGCTGCGCCTGTATCCGCGGTCAAGCATGGTGCTGTTCAGTGAGGGGGTGTAGAGAAGGGGATGACCGCTGGTCAGTGAGAGGGTCTGAAATGATGGGTCATCACAGTATAAATTTAATTTATTTTCACGATACTAACGGTGGTTTGCGAAATAGCAAAAAAATAATCCGTAGAGGTAAACAAATAATAAAGTCTGTCGATTATATAACATGAAAAATATATAGAAAACAGAGAAAATAGTGTAATGGTCAAGCCCACAATATTTAATTTGTTTAATTTGAATACCATCATCACTTCGCAATAGACATGGCAAGATGTGGCAGCCAAAGCTAATGCCCAGCAAACACAATGCTGGATTAGCGCTAGTCCACCGTCTACGACACTGGACCACACGTTAAACGTCTTGCGTCTGCTGGGTGGTTCTTGTGTTAGCTCTAACACACAAGCAAACACACGTATTTAAATCAGTCTTCTTATCTCGTCTCTCAGTGCTCAATATGTGGATCCACGGATCACACCCCCATTGACTACAGAAATACTTGGAATGTAAACTTATGATTAATGAAGCTACATATTTGCCACATATAATTATTTTTGTTTTTGCTCTTGAAAATATTTTATGATTTGCAAGATTGTTCTTCTAGTTTAAATAACCGTTCCTTTGCCCGTTTTCTCAGATCATCTCGGTATTATACATGTACATGTCCCAGAAAATGTTATAACTGCTGAGTCGACAAATAGGCTTACTCTCTTTAAGTCTTCAGTATTATCGTGCAACTACTCTACGATTAGCAGGATTATATGTCTTAAACATGGATTATACATAGATATTTTACAACCTGGCAGGAAAGTTGTACTTGTCAAAACATAAAAAGGGTAAAATGCAAAAGTTTACATTCAGAAAAATGTTTTACTAGTATATTTCACATATTATTTATACATTCATAGATGAAAAACAATTCCATTTTATAATCACTTCATGATCAATGTGAATAGATTTATGTAGTGTTTAGAATACAGACGAATACATGAGGTGTAGTGACAGAAGAAGAAATGGGGTGTGGTGACATAAGAGTAAATAAGGTGTAGTCACAATTGAATGGATGACGTGTAGTGACAAAAGAGTAAAATTAATGAGGTGTGGTGCCAGGAGAGTAAATGCGATGAGTGACAGAAGAGTAAATGGGGTGTAGTGACAGGAAAGTGAATGGGGTGTAGTGACAGAAGAATAAATGGGTGTAGTGACAGAAAAGTGAATGGGGTGTAGTGACAGAAGAGTAAAATTAATGAGATGTAGTGCCAGGAGAGTAAATGCGGTGTAGTGACAGAAGAGTAAATGGGGTGTAGTGACAGAAAAGTAAATGGGGTGTAGTGACAGGAAAGTGAATGGGGTGTAGTGACAGGAAAGTGAATGGGGTGTAGTGACAGAAGAATAAATGGGTGTAGTGACAGAAAAGTGAATGGGGTGTAGTGACAGAAGAGTAAAATTAATGAGATGTAGTGCCAGGAGAGTAAATGCGGTGTAGTGACAGAAGAGTAAATGGGGTGTAGTGACAGAATAGTAAATGGGGTGTAGTGACAGACGAGTAAATGGGGTGTAGTGAGAGAAAAGTAAATGCGGTGTAGTGACAGAAGAGTAAATGGGGTGTAGTGACAGACGAGCAAATAGGGTGTAATGAAAGAAGAGTAAATGGAGTGTAGTGACAGAAGAGTAAATGGGGTGTAGTGACAGACGAGTAAATGGGGTGTAGTGACAGACGAGTAAATGGGGGGTAGTGAGAGGAGAGTAAATGGGGTGTAGTGACAGAAGAGTAAATGCGGTGTAGTGACAGAAGAGTAAGTGGGGTGTAGTGACAGACGAGTAAATGGGGTGTAGTGACAGAAGAGTAAATGGGGTGTAGTGACAGACGAGTAGATGGGGTGTAGTGAGAGACGAGTAGATGGGGTGTAGTGACAGACGAGTAAATGGGATGTAGTGAGAGGAGAGTAAATGGGGTGTAGTGATAGAAGAATAAATGGGGTGTAGTGACAGATGAGTAAATGGGGTGTAGTGACACGAGAATAAACTAGGTGTAGTGACAGAAGAGTAAATGGGGTGTAGTGACAGACGAGTAAATGGGGTGTAGTGACAGAAGAGTAAATGGGGTGTAGTGACAGAAGAATAAATGGGGTGTAGTGACAGAAGAGTAAATGGGGTCTAGTGACAGAAGAATAAATGGGTGTAGTGACAGAAGAGTAAATGGGGTGTAGTGACAGAAGAGTAAATGGGGTGTAGTGACAGAAGAATAAATTGGGTGTAGTGACAGAAGAGTAAATGGGGTGTAGTGACAGAAGAGTAAATGGGGTGTAGTGACAGAAGAATAAATTGGGTGTAGTGACAGAAGAGTAAATGGGGTGTAGTGACAGAAGAGTAAATGGGGTGTAGTGACAGAAGAATAAATTGGGTGTAGTGACAGAAGAGTAAGTGGGGTGTAGTGACAGAATAGTAAATGGGGTGTAGTGACAGAAGAGTAAATGGGGTGTAGTGACAGAAGAGTAAATAGGGTGTAGTGACAGAAGAATAAATGGGGTGTAGTGACAGAAGAGTAAATGGGGTGTAGTGACAGACGAGTAAATGGGATGTAGTGACACGAGAATAAACTAGGTGTAGAGACAGAAGAGTAAATGGGGTGTAGTGACAGAAGAGTAAATAGGGTGTAGTGACAGAAGAATAAATGGGGTGTAGTGACAGAAGAGTAAATGGGGGTGTAGTGACAGACGAGTAAATGGGGTGTAGTGACACAAGAATAAACTAGGTGTAGAGACAGAAGAGTAAATGGGGTGTAGTGACAGACGAGTAAATGGGGTGTAGTGACAGAAGAGTAAATGGGGTGTAGTGACAGAAGAATAAATGGGGTGTAGTGACAGAAGAGTAAATGGGGTGTAGTGACAGAAGAATAAATGGGGTGTAGTGACAGAAGAGTAAATGGGGTCTAGTGACAGAAGAATAAATGGGGTGTAGTGACAGAAGAGTAAATCGGGTGTAGTGACAGAAGAGTAAATGGGGTGTAGTGACAGAAGAATAAATTGGGTGTAGTGACAGAAGAGTAAATGGGGTGTAGTGACAGAAGAGTAAATGGGGTGTAGTGACAGAAGAGTAAATGGGGTGTAGTGACAGAAGAGTAAATGGGGTGTAGTGACAGAAGAATAAATGGGGTGTAGTGACAGAAGAGTAAATGGGGTGTAGTGACAGACGAGTAAATGGGGTGTAGTGACACGAGAATAAACTAGGTGTAGTGACAGAAGAGTAAATGGGGTGTAGTGACGGAAGAATAAATTGGGTGTAGTGACAGAAGAGTAAATGGGGTGTAGTGACAGAAGAGTAAATGGGGTCTAGTGACAGAAGAATAAATGGGGTGTAGTGACAGAAGAGTAGGTTAAGTGTGGTGACAGAAGAGTAAATGGGGTGTAGTGACAGGAGAATACATAAGGTGTAGTGAAAGAAGAATAAATGAGGTGTAGTGAAAGAAGAGTAAATGGTGTGTAGCGACAAAATGAGAAATAAGGTGCAATGACAAACGAATACATGAGGTGTAGTGACAAACGAATACATGAGGTGTAGTGACAAACGAATACATGAGGTGTAGTGACAAACGAATACATGAGGTGTAGTGACAAACGAATACATTAGGTCTAGTGACAAAAGAATAAATGAGCTGTAGTGAAAGAAGAGTAAATTAGATATAGTGACAGAAAAATAAATGAAGTGTAGTGACAAATCAGTAAAAAAGCTGCAATGACAAACGAATACATGAGATGTAGTGACAGAGGGATAAATGAGGTGTAATCACAAACGAATACAAGTGAAGTGACAATATAATAAGTGAGGTGTAGTGACAGAATAAGAAATGGGGTGTAGTGACAAACGAATGTACGAGGTGTAGTGACAGAAGAGTAAATAGGTTGTAGTGACAGAAGATTAAATGAGGTTTAGTGACAGAAAGCTAAATGAATTGTATTGAAAGCCAAGTAAAGGAGGTGTAGTTTCAAAAATACATGCGATGTGCTGACAGAAGAGTTAACGGAGTGTTCTGACAGAATGGTACATGGCATGTATTGATAGAAGTTTAAATGAGGTGTAGTGACAAAGATCTAGTGGCAAAATGTAAAATGTGGTGTGGCGACAATATAGTACATGGGGTGTATTGGCAAAGTGAATTAGGTGCAGGGACAAAGGAGTATATTAGGTGCAATGATAAAAGAATAAATGATGTTTAGTGTCAGAAGATAAATTAAGTTGTAGCAACAACAAATATGTCCGTCATAATCACAAGAATTGTGAGCATGCGTACAAATATGCCCTGCACTTATATCATACTTTCAAGGGGTATAGTGAGCAGTAACGTTAGAATAGACATCACTGCACACGCCTGGCCTTTGAACAGTCTAGAACAGTCATATCCAGGTCCAGGTCTGAGCCAAAATTGGACCGAATGAGCAATGGGGCCGGTCACCTGGTCACTGCTACAGGAGGACTGTGATGTATAAGGGCGGTGTAATATCTCCTGTTTGATCGTGTGACCCACACAATAATAGGTCCATCTATGCAAAAGATAAATGTGCAGTTGAATGTTTAACAAATATGGTATGCTATTACATAATCAATAGACACAAATTAGCCACCCTTACTCGTTCAGTGAAAGACAAACTAACATGTCCGATTACACTCTCCAGAGCCCGGAGATTCCCATTCTCATTTATAAGATCCACTATCCTTCCACTACTAGCTGTGCTAGTCTAGCTTTGAGAAAGAGGATGGGATATGCCTTGGTATTAAGAAGTGGTGTAACAAAAGACCATGTAAAACAAGATTGTCAACTTGCGGATTTCACCATACAAATGCGTGTAATACGCTATGCAGTGGTGTCACCTTTTAACGGGAGTTGGAACTACGCTTTGGCAAGTGTATCATCATATAAAACAAGTGATAATTTCACCACTTTAGCCTAAAAAAAATATGTTTTTTTTGGTTTGACAATATTTCTGGAATATTTATTTTAGGAACGAAAATAACTGCTAATATAGCAGATAAGTGATCTTATATTAAGATTTTAGAGATTATAATTTTAGAGATTAAAATGTCGTCATTTAAAAACAGATGAGCCGTGTACAGAAAGTACACAAATTGTGTGGGTACAGAACGGGAGGGGAGTGACGGTATGCATAGCACAACAAGGGATATCCAGGCAAAACATAGGTAACAACCAAAACTTGACAGTCATGTCTTTTGATTCAAATTTGTATTATTTTTTAAAAATCTATTTATGACACATGAGCAATATTATTATATTATAATATGTACGCCTTCTCTCTCGGACCACTGCCATCAATGTCACTGAGGACTGGAGCGTCAACAGTATAGGCCTATAGTCCAGGAATTTTAGGCATTTTCAGGGGTAAAGATAGAAAAAACTTATATAAAGCTGAAAATTTTAGGAGTTGTTCAGATGGTCATCCTTATTGACCTGTAAAAAGTCCCAAAGTTTCCAAGGAACGAAAAATGTTTTTTTCGCGAAAATCCAAAATGGCCGCCAGAGGCCATTTAACAATTCTAACATACGAGAAAGTTAACAAATATTCTTTGTAATACCTCTTTTTCACTTATTTTTTACGGGGAACTCATTTCAGGTCTGCTTTTAAAGTTTTAAAGCCTCAATCGTGCTTTGTTTGCAAAAATTCAAAATGGCCGCCTGATACAATACTGAAATTGTAACTTATGAAGAAATTCAAATATATTCCTTTGTAATATCTTTTTTCTGTATAATTTTTCACGAGGAACTTATTTATGTTTTTATTTTAACATTGTAAAGCTTATGTCATTCCACAGTTCAAAATGGCCGCCATTGAGGAAGAAGAACAATTTTAGAAATTATGTCATTTTTGTCTACATATTTTTTATTTGGAAACATAGTTGCAGTAAAAAGTATCTCTGGAATTAATGGTGGTTATCCTGTGTGGTTTAGAATGGTAAATTGTTCTCGGTGTTGCTCCAGCCTTTTATGTGATAATAATAATTATTAATTAAGATGCATGAAATTATTACGGTGACAACAGCGCGCGTTGTGCCATTGTGCATGTCACAACAACTTACCACACCAAGACGGATGAACGTGTCCCTGGTACTACTAATTTTATTTTCAGCACTAAAAATTCAGTATATTTCCAAAGGTAAGATTTAATAAATTAAATAATGTATGTAATTGTGTATGTGTTATTACTCAGTATAATATGATTTCGTCATTCATAACAGATACACGGGAAGTAGGGACACAATAAACATAATTCACAGAAAATCAATTTATCTAACGAGACAAATTAATTACATCCAAAGCAGACATCAATCAGATATGAGGAAGGATTTGAAAAAAAACAGATTGAGATTGGAAGCAAGAAATTGGAATGCATTTTTGCGGACATGTGTTCAGTGTGTTGACCGACAAGTATCTGTTGAGCGGGTCAGTTTAATAGCAGACAGCATAAAAAATAGCAGACATTGTAATTGTTTGTATGGAGAAAAGTACTATGTTATAATGCATAAACACAGTCAGGCTTATCTAACGAAGAACCGCCATATGCATTTAAATGCACTAAAATAACTTTCATAATACAATAATCAATATTATTGTTTGTGGTGGTTATTTTTCGGTTGACAGGTTTGCTGTCAAAATATAGAAACAAAAATGTAGCGAAATTGTAAACATGTTAAAACATGTTAAAACAAATTAATATCTAATTAAAACTAAACAATCGTATGAGTAACGTCAATAACATAATACAGGTAGGCCTATTATGGTAGTCATATTGAACAATCACGGTCATTTTGATTTAAGGTTGGCTAACATGCTGTTCTCATAGTACCCTTAGGTGCATACACAGACCAATTTTGGTGCCGGTATTACCATTGATAAATTGATAATACAGGTTTATATGCCCATTGAGGTTTTAGGATATAGACTTACCCAGCTGAACCACACTACAAAATATCTGTCATCTATACACGTGTCGTTATTTCAAGTGAATATTGCTATACGTTGCTTTCTGCACAATCATGAATGAATATCGCAGAAGAAGGAAGGGATTATGCCCTACTCTTATCGAATAACTTCAATCCATGCCTTTGAACAGTTTGGAGCACTGTACAAGCGCAACCTCGATGACCAACATCCGACCCGACCAGGATTTGAACACAGTATCTCTGAGTTTCGAGCCACAGCAGGATCGAATGGGTGGATCACCGGGACGGCCTCGTTATTTCAAACACAAACAAACTTATTCGGGTCCCTATTAATGTTGCATCAAATATATATAAACATGGTAAATAGGGAATCGACCTTCCCTAGGATGTGATGTGATACCTTGCATTGGACCCTTATGCCCGCATGTGAGGTGTCAAATCTTGACTAGGACCCTGCAGGCTCCAGTGTATGACCTTGCTAGGACCCACCGGCTCGGGTCCTAGCCTAAGACCATGCGGGCTCATGATAAAACATTGCCCATGACTTGTAGGCTCGGATTTGAGGCCTTGCCTATATAGGACGCTGCGGGCTCGGGTGTGAGTCCTTGCCTAGGACCTTGGCGGCTCGAGTGTAAGTCTTTGTCTAAGACCTTGCAGGCTCACGCTAAATCCTTGTCCACGACTTGAAGGGTCGGGTTTGAGACCATGCCTTAGACTCTGCTGGCTCGGGTGTGAGTCCTTGTCTAATACCATGCGCGCCTGGGGTTAGCCTAATCCTTGCCCATAACCTCTAGGCTCGGATGTGAATCCTTGCCTAGGACCTGTAGGGTCAGGTGTGATACTTTGCTTGTGCAGGACCTTGTGAAATCGACTGTGGGTTCTTGCTTAGGACACTACGGGCTGGGTTGTGATTCCTTGCCCATGGACCATGCATGTGCGTGTGTGAGTCCTTACCTAGTCACTGGGGGCTCGGTTGTGATACCTTGTCTAGGACATGTAGGCTCGGGTGTGAGTCTTTTCCTAGGACAATGCAGCCTTGTGTGTGAGACCTTGCCTATGACCCTGTGGACTCGAGTGTGAGCCCTTGCTTAGGAGATTTGTTTAGGACCCCACCTGAAGCAGTATTTAATAACATTTATCACTGACATATCTAAATTCCATGGCAAGAGATTACCATCAACAGGCTGGGAATGTCAATTTTAAAATAAAAACCGGTAACCAGTTTTCACAGAGCTTGATGCAGCACCTACCAAATTAATGAAAATGATTAGGTGTGGTTGCCGAAGTTGGTTGCATGTTACGATGCATCAGGTCTGTGAGGTACACAAGCTGAATGGGAGCTGGATACAGTAAGTCATCTCAAATTAATGAAATTTAGGTTGATGATTAGGAAAAAATGGCACAACTCTCTCAGACTAACGTTGTTTTATTGATTGAAAATGATGTTTTGGCTATTATGTATTATGAAATAAATACATTAAAATGTGCACTGCATATTTCTTTTGGATATGGAGCTAATTACTAGTAACTTTATAGATTTAAAAGCTTATATGTATAACGAATGCGAATGACAATTGCTCCCTTTGAAACCTTAAATGGCAGCCTTAATACCTTCTGAAATAAATTCAGCATTAAAAATCATGTGGAAATGAGGTATTACAAAAAATATGTGTCTAATAGTTCAGGAATTACAACTTCAACATCGCGCTTGGCCGCCATTTTGCATTTTGTCAAAAAAATATGTTCCGCTCCGGGAAAAACCTTGGAACATTTCACAGGTATTAAAGGAGGACATACAGGTAGTCTATAAATTTAAAAGCTTATATGTATCTCAAATACTAATGACAATAGACTTGCTCCCAATTAAACAGCAAATGGCAGCCAGCTTGGATTTATTCTTTAATGAAACCCTAAAAGTTACTACTAGCTTCAGAAATGAATTCAGCATTAACAATCATGTGGAAATGAGGTATTACATTAAAATATGTGACAAATAGTTCATGAATTACAACTTCAACATGGCGCTTGGCGGCCATTTTGAGTTTTGTCAAAAAAAAGGATATTCCGCTCAGGGGAAAATTTGGGACTTTCTACAGGTAATAAAGGGGGACTTAATAAACACTTCCTGAAATTTTCAGCTTTATATTATTTTTTTCCATTTCAAAACCTAACATGCCTGGACTACTACTGATATCTTGAAAACAAGACACGTTTATTTTTTATGATACAATTTATTTATGGTTGAATCTGCATATGGTTTAGTAAGTTTGTCGTTGATGAACGTGATAATTTGATCTCTTTTATGACTTCTATGTAGAATCTGTTCAGGTATATTTTCAAAAATTCGTTTAATTGTTTTGACGTGGAGCAAAAGTCCCACACCCTGAATATTCAAATATTGCTTCTTATAGACAGAAATGTATGCGATCTATTATTGGCATCAAAGTTATTACATTCATCACATACATATCGGGACATTTATATCTACTGATATATACAAGAATATTCTTCTCTTCAATACAAATACACATTTGTGGCGTGATTGAATTCAGCATTGGATTAGCTAATTCTGTGACAGAATCGCTCAAATCAGGTGAATTAGTAGTAACAGGAAGATACTTTATATTACATTACCAAACAAACTGCAACACAACATATTACCCACATATTTCACTTCCTTCACACCTTCACAACAATACAAGGCATCAACATAAATATTCGACGCATCGAATCCGACATGACTCTGCGTCAAAAAGCATACGTTTTGATTTATCACATGTATTAAATAACACTTCCTTGAACATTATTAACAAATTGTATACCCTTAGTTTACAAGGTTTCGCTTTTTACGCTCAAAATATATTTCTAAATAGTTACTCTTCCACATGCTCTATATTGAACTGCTATATCTGTAATGTCTAGTTTATTTGGAATATTTTACATTCAACGTAATATTAGTTAGATACAATGACTGTATCTAACTGATATTACATAGAATCTAATTTCTACCTAATAGTGTGGATTCATGCGTACATAATGCATATTTTTCTAAATATTTACCAACATAAAATACATAGTGTTATATTCCCTCACTTATACAATGAATTGTACACGTCTATGATATATTTCTACATGGGCATGTATTTATATATCTTTTATATATGATTTATATACACATGTATGTGTACATTTGTATATATGACTATTGTTCGGAATTTTCTAAATATCTACTTGCTATACTCTAATTATAATTCCTTGTTAAGCTCGATACATATTTTTCCGAATTTAGTTTTTTTGATTAGCTGTCTCTGAACTTGACGTGTGATAACAATATTAATATGTTTAGTGCTTCTGCGTATATCTATTGGTGTATTTTTAATAGTGCAGCTCCAAAATTTATACCCAGCCGGCACAATGCGTTGGCCTTGTGTTGATCCAATGTTGGTCCACCGTCTACGACCCTGGCCCGTTGGATCGACGTGTGGCCTACGTATTGTGATTGCTGGGTACAGATATGTCACAAAAATATTTACATATACATTATTATTATATACTGATCGCAGGGTGGTCCTCGCGTGAGCGGTTTTTGTAAACCTTAGCGAGGGTCTCCCGTCTAATGCATTTGGTTTCAATAATTATTCAATAAACGTTTCTTTTTCTTCTTCTTCTTACCAACATATTTATGTTCAGATATATTTCGAATGATAAACATGACAAATGATCCGTGTCATTAGACTATAGTATAGTATAGTATAGTATAGTATAGTATAGTATAGTATAGTATAGTATAGTATAGTATAGTATAGTATAGTATAGTATAGTATAGTATAGTATAGTATAGAAAACATAATATTACTTTATACATGTATAGTAACTATACATGTAGAAAGTAATATTATGTTTCCCTTTGTCCTTATCTTGGGTTTCTTTGCCCATATCTGCCCTTGCACACATCGTCCCCTGCCAGCAAATACGAGACGATGAACCAATTCTGAGGTAATGCTATTCCAGCATTACAAATGTTCAGCCAGCATTACTCTTTAATTGGTCAGCGTCTAATACTAGCTGGGCCCCACTTGTCGTTTGTAAATAATGAATATGCATACTTTCTTATACTGGTGCATCAATCCATGAAGTACCAAAGGGAAGAAGACAATTATTAAAAAGTATTGATAACTAACTATCTAATAATGGAAGTAAACCTCCGTCAATTCTTATTTTACTGATTTCTATGATGTAAAATATGTGTTTTTAATATGATCAATGTCATAATTACTCATCGTAATATGGTAAAATCATACTTGATAGAGTAGAAAAACATTAGTTCAACTCCCTACACCGGCGGACAGCACCGGGAGAGTCGACAATCTTATTGTACATGTTCTTTGTTATGAGTTGCCTCTATGGAAGATGGAAGATAGAAAAATAAGATAGAAGAAGAAGAAGAAGAAGAAGAAGAAGAAGAAGAAGAAGAAGAAGAAGAAGAAGAAGAAGAAGAAGAAGAAGAAGAAGAAGAAGAAGAAGAAGAAGAAGAAGAAGAAGAAGATCATATTTCGTCATTTAGACGAGCTCTGGTCGTAACGGACTGATGTTTAAAGCAGCCATCATTGCAGCACGAACAATCAATCAATCAATCAATCAATCAATCAATCAATCAATCAATCAATCAATCAATCAATCAATCAATCAATCAATCAATCAATCAATCAATCGATCAATCAATCAATCAATCAATCAATCAATCAATCAATCAATCAATCAATCAATCAATCAATCAATCAATCAATCAATCAATCAATCAATAAAACTTCATTAGCGCCTATATCTTCAGCGGACCGAGCGTCCAAGGCGCAGAAATCCTTAGCGTGATCATGTGTCAAAATCGAGGCCAAAGCATGCAAGTTCGTCAACAGGGAGCCGGGCTGCTCATGAGCTAGGGTGGGACAGCCAGATCAAATAGGTGTGGTTTAAGTAATTTTCGGAATGTTAGAGAAAAATCGGTATTACGTATTGGCACAGTTATATAAGACTGTGCAAGATATAGAGAAAGCTCTTGACACAGTCTTAGATTTTATACGAGGAACAACAAAGATATTTGAATTTGTAGAGCGTTGATATTTTGAGTATTTCGGACGAACAAGTAAGTAAGCCAGATATGCAGGTTGGTTGTCTTTAAAGTTGCTGTGCATATTTTAAAATGAATGGGAAACTTGACAGGAAGCCAATGTAATCGTTTTAGATCGTTGAAAAGAGAGACGAATGATTTGCACTTATTTTCAGTGGCTCTGGCAAAACTTTGAATAGAAAAAAAGTAATTACCATACAAGTGTATGTGTAAACGGAGAATGTAAGGTAATGAATAAATATGATTTAAATTAAATGAAGCTATAATTGCACATAACAACTGTTTGCTTGCCAGGCAAATAGACAATTAATTTAAAATATTCGAACTCACATTTATTTTGTGCGCATTTTGATAGAAATATCCCAAATTACGATGTATGTCATTTATCTATCATTCATAAACGCCTAAGCGCAATAGGTCAGTCTGTGTGCAACATCTAGCTAGAAGTCGCCAAATTGTGGGTCGATGTACTATAGTGACAGACACTGTAGCACTAACATCTACACAAAATTACTAATTGACAGCGAGCCTTAGAAACTGCAACGTTATAAGAGTTATTTTAATGTGATGAATAGATCGTTACATAAAAAAAAGCCTAATGTCAGCATGTTGAAAAATGATTAAATGTTGTTCGTCACTTTTCATGTCGCCACGTGATCAAACCGTCTTACTTTGTTGTGATAAGATCTACTGTCAATTTGTTAGATGGGATAGATTGTTTACGAATCGCCCGATTTCAGTACCAGCAATCAGAGAAATAAAAACAAATTACACAATTTATTTTCTAACTTTATGTAGCTTTAAATATGAATTGCCATATTATTATTAACGAATAACTATTCAACACTATTAGTAAGATCATCGTTTCTTTTTATTTTGCTACATTACTATGTCTGCTTAAACCTAGAGGTAGCTGGGGCTTTTAATTAATTATTTTGCAGATGGTATGGTTCCTGTCAATAATGACTGTTGAGTCGTCGGTATCGTTTCATTAAAACATGTTGTAAAAACTATTTGTGTGATGAAAATATCTTCTTCGACGCAGGTGCCGTGATTGCTTGACATTCTGAATCCCGAAAAACTCTTTGGTAGGTATACTGTATATCCCCATCCATAATAATTAGATGAATCAATTGACAGTTATGGCAGTATTTTAGGGTGCGTGGAAAACACATTTTTATTCCTTCCCAGACGTTATATTTTCACAAGAGCTGTACCTGCTAGCCCATATTCATGTGTTGATCCACCATTTTCATGTAAATTGACAGATATATATTTTGAATTTCCCAGTGACTGATTTCACGAAATGAATGTTATCGTTGTCACATAGACGATTTAGTTCATATTGTCAAGTTAATTGTATAAGCCTGAAGAATATCCAAAACATGTGCGCTGATTCTTCGCAGTGGTACCTGTAATGTTTTGCTATGTGCCTTCTGTATTGCTTTCCAAACATTACCAATTCACAAAAGGTTGGGACAAAGTATATCACATCCAAGATCTACCAATATGCAAGAAACTGACAATTATTCTTGATTTATAAATATAATATATAAAAATATATAATATATAAAAAACATTAAAATCACATTTTAGCTGATAAATACTTCATATTCATTACCTGATTACATGTAGTCAAAACTCTCCGCCCTCCGAAAATATAGCTAAAGACAAGATCTATATCATTTTACTTGAAAATACAATGACTGAGCTACATACATACTGATGATAGAGAGATTCACGCAGCATCATCTGATGAAAAAGATGAATACACGAATATGGTCGAAGTGATATTCAGAAAGCTTTATTCCCCTCAAAATATTACAGAACAATTTATTTTGCCTTATTTTTACTTTCGATTTCTATTCTTTTTGGTCGTAGGTGAATACACTTCATATTGATGTGTGATTTGACACATGTCCAGTGATAGTGTTTAAGTTAAGACATTTGGAATCGAATCATCAATGGTTCATTTATCTCTAACTGCGGTTCCAGCGATACCTACAAGGCTACACGTACATGTATTTGCTTTGTCAATTTTGTATAGATAACAATCATTGATCTAGTCAATGATTTTGATTAAGCTCTCCCAGCTCATAAACTATCAGTTAACCATGGCAATCAGGGATTTTAAATATTACGGTACGGTAAATTAAATGAACTTGTGCAGACAGAATACATGTAGGAATCGTGGTCCTAATTAGTTTCCGATTTCAACAAATTAAAAGGATAGTATGGCCACTTTTTCAAACATGACTTGACATTTTATTTTCAATGTCTTTATACTTTGAGTGAGAGAGTGAGTGAGTGGGTTGGTGATTCAATGGGTCAGTCAGTCAGTCAGTCAGTCAGTCAGTCAGTCAGTCAGTCAGTCAGTCAGTCAGTCAGTCAGTCAGTCAGTCAGTCAGTCAGTCAGTCAGTCAGTCAGTCAGTCAGTCAGTCAGTCAGTCAGTCAGTCAGTCAGTCAGTCAGTCAGTCAGTCAGTCAGTCAGTCAGTCAGTCAGTCAGTCAGTCAGTCAGTCAGTCAGTCAGTCAGTCAGTCAGTCAGTCAGTCAGTCAGTCAGTCAGTCAGTCAGTCAGTCAGTCAGTCAGTCAGTCAGTCAGTCAGTCAGTCAGTCAGTCAGTCAGTCAGTCAGTCAGTCAGTCAGTCAGTCAGTCAGTCAGTCAGTCAGTCAGTCAGTCAGTCAGTCAGTCAGTCAGTCAGTCAGTCAGTCAGTCAGTCAGTCAGTCAGTCAGTCAGTCAGTCAGTCAGTCAGTCAACAAATCAATCAGTCGGTCGGTCGGTCGGTCGGTCGGTCGGTCAATCAATCAATCAATCAGTAAGTCAGTCAGTCAGTCAGTCAGTCAGTCAGTCAGTCAGTCAGTCAGTCAGTCAGTCAGTCAGTCAGTCAGTCAGTCAGTCAGTCAGTCAGTCAGTCAACAAATCAATCAATTGATTAATCGAGCAAACAAGCAAATAAGTAGGCAAGCAAGAAATACATTTTATTTATACTGTTATATAGTATGAATGAATTCATCAACAGACTATTCAGTACAATCAAATCCCTTTTTTTCGCTCATTGATTTGAACTATTGGCTAAACTGTCACTATAGAGTTATAAAATCGTCTGTTCATTCTGCTCTCCAGCAGATCTCCAAATAATATAGTACAATTTACCTCTATCTCACCAAACTAGTTCTCCCTACGTTCTAAAATGTTTCAAATTAGGATATGTTGAGCATTGTTATCAACTTGTTCGGACTGATTAGACGGGCAAGATGCTTTAGAACTTTGAGCCATTTTATAATGGCCCCGTCTTGTATTTAGAAATAGTGCCAAAGCGCCGAAAAATGACATGGACCCTGTGCAAGCGGAAATTCTTAGTGTGAATGAAATTATCGTAGTTCGATCGCACTGATAACAGATTGACAGCGCGGGGTCGTCCTTAGACGTCTGAATCTGACGTCTACAGACGTAAGATCCTGACGTCCAAGTACGATCCCTGCACTGGAAAAATTAATATAGTTATAATGGCCGTAGACCAGTAACATAGGTATTCAAATGAAGTGGATATTGCTAACTAACCCACAGGTCCAAAATAACAATATTCAGATGATAAAAATAATAAGATAAAATAACAATAAACAAATAAATTTAGATGTCTGTAGGTGGGAGGAGGCTAAATCCATAAAAAAAAAATTATGTTATATTTTTATCTTTTTCAGATATTATTATATCATCAAATTTTAACGTTGTTTTAACGTCAGAAATAACGCTAAAATCTAACATTTTATGAACGTTGTTTTAATGTTTCCACCAGAACATTTTTATAATGTTGTCACCAAAACTTTTTTTTAACATTATCATCAGAGCGTTGTTGCAATATTTTTGGCAAAACATCATTCCAATGTTGTCATGCAAACGTTTGCTCAACGCTGTTTCAATGCTGTAAACAAGATGTCTATTCAACATCACAACTACACCTATTTTTTCATGTTGTCATTTAAATATATTGCTGACGTTGTGAGTAATGCGTTGTTTCTGAGTAAAAATAAAGACGTTATTTCAATTTGCAAATCTAATCACTTTTCAACGTTTTTTGGACGTTTAGGATGGACGTTTTAACGTTGTTTTGCCTGCTGGGAAGACATGTATGATGATTTCAATTTTAAAAAACCTTCAGTCTCCATGGTTTATACAAACATATGTTAGCGCTTCAAGGAATAAAACATGAAGCTGTGGCACATCACGCCGTCTTGGAAGGAATAAGACGGAACATTAGGTGTTTATTTCTTGATCTGTAGGCCCACAACTGGTGAAACGGCAATGACGAACGACAAAAACTGTTTCAATCGCCCTCGAGTCAGGACTAGATTGTATAATTTTCACTCACTTGCAGTTGTGGATCGCGCCAGCGAGACACAACTTCATGTGGGTGAAAATTCACACAGAGAATGACATCAGATCGAGTTGACGAGCTGACTGCGGAAGGAGTACTATCAAGGTGGCTTAAATAAAGCTGAATTTAGCTGAATTTGTTATCTATAGAATCTCCTTGTTCAGGATTGAAAAAGTTGTGCCATATTTTGCGAGCTGCACCCGTAAGCATACCTAGAGACTAATATGCACAAAACCCTTCAATATTTTCTTAGACCAATTGGACTGAGCAAAATTAGAATATTGATTTGCTCAATTACTTAGACTACGATATAGGCAAAGAGGAACATATACAAGACACAATCATGATAATATGTCAGTCAAATACGACATGTTTATTGACAAGGTTATTTTCTTGGTCAGCGGTAGATTAATATAAATATAATTATAACTTGGTCATTTGTATTAATTAAAATTATCTATTATTAACAATATATGCTTTGTTGATGTAAATAATATTTTACACCGTTCAGTATATTTAATCCGCTACATATATTCCACAAGTAACATGACTAAATAATTAACAGCTACTAGCTAACTGCTTCAAAAATTAATATTTTAATTTGTCAAAGCGCACCTTTCATTTTAATATGAAGAAACATAGCCTAGTTCATTACCTTTTCAAAGCAGTGCGGAGACTGATGAACATAATTATATGAATACATAATTTGATCTAGTTTCATTCAAAACTGAATACGAAACTGTTGTTGACGCATTTAATTAGCAAACCGTCATTAAATTGTACCCTGCCATCACGAAACACGTTGCTTCATGGACAAAAGGTGATGTCTACACTCTACAAGGTCGTGCGGTAGCAGAGGATTATCCTTGTTATCCTCTGCTGGCTTATGTAACCCAATGCACTGTATCAACGCTGGGCCAGCGTCTTCCGACGTTGGCCCAGCGCTGACACAATACATTGTGCCATCTGAAATTGTCGTGGTATTATGCCACAGGTGGGGTCGCTGGCTTTGCTCCTGCAGGCGCTCTTGCAGCAGCAGCCATCAGCGGCGCCAGCAGCAGCAGCAGGATCCTCGGCCAGCCTCCGCCAGTTACAGTTGCCAGTGAGACTGGCCAATAACCTGCGGAGTGGGCGGCGCACATCACTAGTGAGATCCCCTGGACTTACTTGCCAGAACAACTCTCTTCTTTGACCAGCCGCTTCAGGATCGCTTGGTCGTGCTGTCACTCGAAAAGAAGACGTATACAATGGCGTACACTGGGGTTCACAGTCGCTTGGAGTAAGGAATGGATACGCAGCTTGACAACCGGGTTCTGTGATTTTATCGACTACAGTACACCAGGTGAAAATAGGGATTCCTTGTACTTTTTCAGACGGGATTATCCATTAAAAGGTGGCAAAGCTACGAGCGACACAGGTGTCTTTGCCAGCAAAATATTAGGCCGAGAAATAATCATTCTCATCCGTCTTTCTATATATATCAGACCTATATAAAATTAATCTCGCAAAAGTCTTAGTTCTGGGTTCAAGATGCCGCTAAACTCCAGCTACGCCGCTGAGGACGTTGTTGATGGCTACGTTGTTGGAGGCGCGCCTGAGGATGGTGGAGTTATCGATGTTGGTGTGGTACCCTTGGTGGTGGAGGAAGCGGTGACGGTGGCAAACACCAGCGACCTGTACGATGACTTTAACACCACACCCACCATATGTTACAACGACTACTGCGTGAGTGACGAGGCCTACGTGGACATGATGACCAACTACATCTACCCTCAGTCCGAGGAGTGGGTGATCATCGTCCTCTACGCCGTGGTCTTCATCGTGGGCCTCGCCGGCAACTTCCTGGTGTGCTTCGCGGTGCTGCGGAACCAGCACATGAGGACCGTCACCAACTACTTCATCGTGAACCTCTCCGTGGCGGATTTCATGGTGATCCTGATCTGTCTGCCGCCCAGCATGCTGGAGGATATAACGGAGACCTGGTACATGGGCAGGGCCATGTGTAAGGCCATCAAGTACATACAGGTCAGTGTACCCAGCAGAGATAAACCAGTACGCCGGCTCATCGTGAGGGCAACGTCTCCAGACGTTGCCCTCACGATGAGCTGGCGTAATGGGCGCATAACCGCCAGATAACACGATCATCAAGAAGGTCTAGACACAACCTAATCAGTCCAACCGCCTTGAT
This sequence comes from Flabesymbios commensalis, assembly GCA_964017125.1. NCBI lineage: Eukaryota > Metazoa > Annelida > Polychaeta > Terebellida > Flabelligeridae > Flabesymbios > Flabesymbios commensalis. The sequence continues at coordinate 82,728,412 of OZ024902.1, forward strand.
CAGCTCATCTTATCTTCATTGCCAGGTGGACCTTCGGGGCTCTCGTCGTGGGTATTCCAACTAGAATTGTGTTCAAATCAGTCCCTATCGCGATTCAGTTTCTTGGTGGGGATATTGATCTTATACATTCTAGAAAATAAAACCTGTGAATTGCATAATTTCCCTAAACTCTGCCACTTTTCAGCAAAAATGCATAATAGAGACCTGTCGATGAAATGGTTAGCCAGGCCAGCGTGTCCATGGTACGCAGATTGTCGGCTGGTCAACAAATGGAATATCTATCTCACATGATTGATTTTTCTTTCTTTCTTTCTAGCAGTGTTTAAAAAGTGTGCCCCACAACCATGTTTTCTGTGCGATGTGAGTGTGACCTATAGTTTGACCTTTCCGTTGCGTAAAGTGCATCGGCAATTTGTACCAGGGTCTTAAGATGTCTTGCATGCGTAAATCTCTCTGGTCCAGGAATGATGTCGGTTACAGTTGACCCTTAAAGGGCTAAGTCGTGAGATTTTTTTTTTACCCACGTAAAACTCTAAGTGGGTAAAAATAATTACTTCTGTAAAATTTGAATCAAAACATATGCCAATCCAGGAACTTTTTGTTAATTTCTCTATCAAATTTTATTGTTTGAAGTGCAGATAAATGGCTGAAAACTGCCATGAACGCACTTTAACCTTTGAAATACTGAATTGTTTTACATAAACCATGGATAACAAAGGTTTTTTCATTTTTAAATCATCATAAATGTCTTAGTTATCTCTTTTAGATTCATTTGAATACATATGTTATGGATCTACGGCCATTAATAATAGTTTTACTCTTACAGTGCGGGGATCGACTTTAGACCTTTAGAATCTGACGTCTACAGACGTCAGATGGGGGTTAAGGGGTTAAGTAGATTACCTGTCATCTGAGGGTAACATCTAATAAGATCAGACCAGATGACAGAGACTACATCAAGGCGCCTCTACTGTCCTCACCTTCAACTCACCTGTTATTGCGTGTACCAGGCATATCAATATTGACAGGATACCGCTGTGGCGTATTTGCATTCTTTCAACTCGGGCTCTCTCTGTCTTTTGTTCAACACACGCACGCTACGCAGTTCATTACGTAATGTAGCAGCAAAATCGGCACACAGTTTAGGTTTCTGGTTCATTCACAAAGTTATTTTTATTATCGACTTAGTAAAAACTCTATAAAATCTTATTTTCTATTTTCGCTTATCGGGGTAAACGGAGCGAGCGAGTCACCTGGTCCACGGCTAACTTTCTATATGCTATCCGAGATTAACAATTTTAAATCAGCGAAATGACGATCTGTTTGCTTGTTTGTTCTTATTGCAATGCAAACGTTGTCGCTGGAACATTGACAGTAAAAACAAAAAGCATATATGCTGAATAAACCTCGTTCTGACTTCAAACTTGTTTTGTGAAATGCAAGATAAACTTGAAAAAATTGATGTGTTTATTATAATTAAATTTCTCTTATCTCCAGTACATGATAATGTATTCGACGTAATAAAATATGCATTATTGCTGGTTGATAAGCATTATTTTCAATCGAAAAATTAAAAAAAGATGACCTTCATTTCTAAGAAAAAAAAAGGTTATAAAACATTATTGCATGAGCATTAATATCACTTTTTTTCGTGGAAACCTGTCGTTTGCCATTACCGTATTCATTACTTCTAAAACTGCTATAATTTTATTATTATTATTGTTGGTTCACGTTTATGAATGCGTGGTTATATGATCATGATAATAACCCCAGTCGATAAAACATATGAAAAGGGAAATTAAAACATAGAGCACCAGAGTCAAAGAACAGCCAAGCAGAAGCCAAGCGCGGACGTAGTCTTTGCAGAAAATCATGCATGCAATGCTACCGTGCAAAGCCAAAAGACAGTATCTGCTTACTTTACAAGTGATCAGATACTGCCTTTTGGCTTTGCAGAGTGTAACCCGAGCATGCGGTCACGGACAAGTATCATATATATTATTAATTTAAATTTAGCACTCACCAATATATAATTCATCACTCTGTAGATTTCCACTTTAGCTGACAGATCAAATAGCATGAATCATATCGTCATCTAAGTATTAAAGAGTTGTATCTGCCACTTGGCAAAGTGGCAGATACAGCTCCTTAACACTTGGGTGACGATATGATAATCTGATCTCCGCCTGATGCTCCTCGACAGGCGACAATCTCCGTCCGTGATGGACGGCTGGATCCACTGCTGTATCCGTGTTGAGGTATGAAACTGGATATTATCAGTGAGCTGTGATAACAGTGAGCTGACGCCTCTATGCTATTCTGCAAACGCCAAAGGCAGTATCTGATTACTTGTGAAATAAGCACACACTGCCTTCTGCAGTCTACTCCTGTAGATCGAACTATCGTGCATGTCCGCAAAGATCGATCAAGCCTAGAATACTATAATGGCGTACACCCATTCATACAGTACGTATTCACGATTTATGAAAACACTACTTATTTTTTATATATATTTAACGACGTCTCATGTGTTATGCGTTAAAAATTTCGATCGACCATGATTGATAATTGTTGAATATTTCAGAACCATTGCGCAGTGGAAACAAGAATATAATTAAACATGTGACGTGATTGCGGAAGCCAGTTTATAGTAAAAAAAAGTATGTAATAATCAACAGTGAACATTGTAATTATCAACGACCAGAGACTGCATCACGACTGCAGGGTGGAAATAGGCGGCGTGGTATTGAAGTTATAACTGAACTAAGTGAGAATTACTCTCGCTATTTGCAGTCCAAAGCCAATAAGGCTATCAAAGAGGGTCTCTGCCGTTCAGATCATGGATCCAGTGAGCGTGGCGGGGATGCGGTGGGTGGGGGGGGGAGATGATAGTCTGGCGAGGTCGTGCAGGTCACACTCAAATAGTCACGCCAGATGATAATCTAGTCCGGGGCAGCGGTAAAAATTGGCCAGGATTACCGCAGATGAGTGAGCTCTGCAGTGTCCTCCCAAGTCGTGCGGCGACGCCACATTTCACCAGAACAAAAGTGATTTCCTCGCGGACCTCTGTGGAATCCCTGTCAGACCGCGGCGGGAGCGGACGCGACGCTGTGCCAGCGTCTCGTCCGCTCCCGCCGCGGACCGACCGCGCGGGATCAATGGCGCGCGGTGCTTCCGCGGTTTTTGTCTGCGGTACACAGATCCGTCCGGACGTGATCCGGCGCGTGGTGCGCGCTCCCTCTGATTTTAACGCGCGTGGATCCAACCGCAATATGCGGGACCTGAAAGATGCTCGGCGATTCTCACCCATCTCATGCAAAGCTTTGGTGTACTGAGATTTGCAGCCCCTGAACCTCACCGCATTTTGAGTGCAATTTAATCACTCAAAATACACAATCCGGTGAGGTCAGGAGCAGAATCGAAAATAATGATGTCGCTGTCGGCTTTTAACGTAACTGAAGCGTGTTGTAGTCTTTGTGAACAGCTCGCCTAATGTGGTTATTTTTAAACAAAAAATTGTCAACGCACATGAAAGTACGTGGGTCGAGTAAACATTGCGGGCGCATCATGATCAACGTCCACAGGAGTGGGGTGCGCCGCAATGTAAATATTATAGTTCAGCGAAGCAAAAAGACACAGCTACTTCAAACAACGTTATGCAACGTATAAAAACGGCTAATATACCCGTATAGTCATGAGATTATAAGCAGTCTCAATAACAGTGATTATATTCTGGATTCTAAAATATTTTTATATTCCTTCTTTTTGTTTCGAGAAAAATTACATGTTATTCGGGCTATGTTGAAAATAAAGATATTTAACTGCATCTATTCAGTGTGAAAAACGGATCACCTGTGCCGTACATGCTATATCTGAAATAACACACTGGCATTGATTTTTTTTTCTCTACACAATAGATAATCATTTAGTGACTAAATTTGAATTATAGAAGAAACATCAATACATGAACAATTTAAAAAAGACAGAACGCGTGTTGAAAAAGAGTCTTGTGTATGGCATTGGTGGGTTAGCCCTGATCCTGCTGAGTTAATTTATTTAAATTTTCAGCCACTTGAAGTTGTGTCTCGCTACCGCGACCCACAACTTCAAGTGGCTGAAAATTACTCATATTTGTTTAATTTTAGCCCAAATATTTGCAAATCCTGATGTTTAGCACAAATATTTGCAAATCTTGATGTTTATACGTCGCGTTCTGCACGATCATGGCAATATCGCGACAAAAGGAAGCCCGAAGCCGGAAATATGCCCTACTCTTTTTTCGAATTACTTTAAGGAATCTTTATACTGCACAGTACCATAGGCAGCATTGTACACGCCATGCATTCGAACAGTCTGGACAACTGTATATGCATAACCACGATGACAAATATCCGGCCCGACCGGGATTTGAACCTGTAACCTCCAGGTTACAAGCTTCAATCGATACGAATGAGCAACCGGGGCCGGGGAGCGATCATTTTTGAAGCCGCACAACATTTTAATCTGTATGTGGCAAAAATAAATGTCGAGCGACCTTAGTGGATGTAGCAGTTCTTTAATATTGAAATAGACCGTGACAGTATTTGAGAAGAAAAAAAGGGTTAGGCCTACGGGGGAGCTGGGCCTACGCGTGGTATAACGTTCGTACAGATTAGGTGTGTGCCATGCTTTAAAGACACTTTCCCAAGTGGGTAGTACAATCTCCCCAGTGCTAGTTTATTGATTGGAAAGCGTCACAGACCTTTGATCAACATTAACCCTTCTTTGTCCAAGTTCGAAATAATCATTTTCCCGATAGCAAGGCTTGCTATCAGGAAGATGGCAATAATGCGGATCCTCGGTAGCCGCTCGGTAGTTTTTTTTTCATAAATTAACAAAATCAGCTTATTTGACTTTGCAATGACCTTGGTGTCATCTTACAAGTATGCCAAAATAAAGCCATAATGGCTATAATAGCTATGTGACAAGTTTTGTTATGCGTCATCTAATGGTGGTTGCCTATGAGTTTATATATATAGCTGATATTTTACATCACTGGGGCTCGTTTCACTAAGAAAATCTTATCTCAACTTTCAGTCGTTTGCCATTAAAAAGTTAAGATGATCTTAAGATGATCTGAATTTTTAAATGATAAATGACCTAAACTAGGTCAAAGTTAAGATAAGATTTTCTTAGTGAAACGAGCCCCCACTTGGGTGATGTTTCGTGTCTTCTGGCAACGGTTTGATTTGCCTTTGACATCGTTCAAAGCAAATTGTTATAGCATTTAAATTTGTAAATACTAGCGATTGCTTAAATCGTCAGACCACTTAAATACTTTCATGCGTGATTGTATATTATAATTCCAGTGCCTCTATACAGCTGTAGAATACATAATTGATTAAATGGCCATATAAAGTATTCTATATATAGTGATTATATAGTGATATATAGTACATATAGTGATATATAGTATATATACCAATACTAAAAGCGGATGTCCCATCAATCTAAAGCATAGGTCACAAAAGCTCATACATATACGGCCAATGGGTTCACACTAGATTGCACATTTTGGAGATATAACTCAGACGTGGAATATGAGAAATCATTTCTTAATTCACAGGAGCATATTGATATACTCTTTAGTGCTGATATTATGGTACTTGCATATTCCTTGTACGATGCGCGCAGAACGATGTCCGTAACGTAACCGTTATTCATTCCCATGTGTAAGTCATGGTGATATCAAGTTATTGTCAGGAGCATTAGTACAATCTAGGGATATATAATATAGCTTGCGACCATCCGTTTTTGACATTTTAACAAGCAAAATATGTCAATAATGCCGCGAAAGGTACACAGCGCACCGTCTACGAATGTAACGAAGACTATTAGATCAGACTGATGTAGCCACACCGGACATCACTGGACAGCAGGCTGCGGCTGTTATCGTTCTTCTTCTTTATCCGCTACTTCCGTTTTCTGCATTTCTCTTGCTTGCTACTTTCCCTTTGGGTCACGTGATTTCCTTGCACGAATGAGAGTTTATGTGTTTTCATTTTATATATATTACTGTGGCACGACTGCGCATTCATTATAGCTTCACCTTAATCAACCAGTAGGGTCTAGTTTTTCGTGAACAAAAAAGCAGCATAACCATAATGGTGGATAGCTAATAGATGTAGTGTCAATGGCCTTTGTAATTACTGTTATTAAATGGCTCCTGTGGACAGTAGAGACTTGTATTAAGCGGAATTTATTATCCCGTTTTGGTGCAAAACACTATTCAACACTCCCCGCAAGCACGACGTTGACCCAGTGGAGGTCCAATGCTGGCCCACAATCTGCGATGCTGGCCCAACCTCAAACCAGCACTGGTTCAACGCCTCGTGTTTGCTGGGCTGCGTTCAACCCAGTAACCACAAAACATTATTGTTCTGTGTCCTTTGTGAATGTTTTGGAATGTTTTGAAAATCTAAGAAACTACAAGTAAGAGACTATCTGTTCAAATGAACAGTATTCTTCCGCATAAAATATGTAAGATCTTGGGTTGTAGGCCTGCCTAATCATCCTCAATTGCGAAACTACATGACTCTCAGCATTATGATTCTTTTTACACTATTGTGATTTCTGGAGAGTGGCTGATTGAACAAACGTTGACCCTATGCTGTTTTAATGCTGGACCAACGTCGTCGGCAGTGGCCCCGCATGAAGTATAAACATGTTGTGACATCTCCCTTCATTATATACGCAGCAAACACTAGACGTTGAAACAATATTGGGCTAATTATGAGCCAACGTGGTTGACAATGGACCAACGTTAGTCAGCACTAAAACTTGTTGGGTACCCACACTCTAAGGTGCCAGTATGTCTGGTTGCCGTCTTTTGTTTGTTCTTCAGACCTTTAGGCCTATTCAAATCAAAAACAAAGGCTGGGTTAATCTTGGCCCGCCGTCTGTGACGCTGGCCCACATTCAGCGTGGTGTCAAGCATGACACGGTAACCCAATACTGCATGGGTTAATGTTGGCTCAGCGTCGTAAACGGTGGGCCAACAATAGCCCGGCATTGGGTCAACGTCACGTGTTTGACCGCCTGCTCGAAAGACGGAGAGAACGCACAGACACAAAACTGATCGGACGAACAACTGAGCGATGAGAGGTAAAGCAATATGTCTCCACCTCTATAGAGGGGAGACATATTTATGTTCACATTACAGCTACATCACCAACACTTGAAGTGTTGTACGGACGTCGTTCAAATCTCCATGCAAGGAGTGCATACTGCAAAGCTGTGTGGCTGGTTCAAATATTTTTTTTTGATAACCCTGGCGTAGCAATAAATAAATCATTAGGTATATTATTGGTCGAGATAGCGAGCTTAGTCAAAATAATTTCAAAAATCATTGAGATTTTTAGAATTAGGCTTGACTGTGATCTTATATTAATTTAATATGGTCTATTTGGACCGTTTGATTTTAAATTACCCTCATACAGGCGTTCTCGTGGCGCGTATCGTCGTGGGGACTAAAAGTCGGTCAAGAGACTCAGATTATGTTCATGATCTTTATCATTGTCAAATATAATGAAAAAGTGGAATGTAACATATTAAGACAGAATAATGCCGTAATACGCGACCTGTGCTTTGGAGCAGTCTAATTATCAGTACTATCATGACTGTATAATTATTGCGGATTGTACACGAACTCTAAACTAACATGCAGTTCCACCACCAGTGAGTGGGTGGAGATCAGACGTCACGGGCCTTCCGTCCAGTGACGGTGAGTTACGAGGGGCCGTGACGGCGGTGACCACTTGTCATGCTGTATTCGTCACCAGATAACGTCATCAGTCATTACTAATCACCAGAATCTCATTCACGTTCTATCCAGCAAACACGAGGTGGCGAGCCAATGTGGGGTACGGTGGACTAACGTTAACCCCACATTGGTTCAACGTCCCATGTTTGCTGGCAACTGCTCTGAACACATGCATATCGATCTGAATCTGGTGGTGAAAATGTGTATTTTTCACAATTTTCCTAAAAAATGTTAAAAATTAAAAAACTGCAGTCTTTCCCTTTGTGATAGAATGATAATCTCGGTGTTGCAGATTCGATACATACGCGATTCAGTGATCGTGTAGGGCCTGCAGTCGTTTCATTGTGCATGGGATAAATAATTAAATATACCTTATAAAATTAATGGCCACAACGGGAGGTCACCTAAGCGTAAGGCTGTAAGCGGACATTAAAACATGTATTTTTAATTCTGCTAGCGAACTCCCTCTAAATGACTGTGATTGCGCTGCGCAATGCGTATAAATGTTACAATTTGTTCGCCCTAGGCGCTAAAGGGTCACACGTAACATAAATACATCTGTCACTACAAACAAACATTAACCTGGGTGACATGCCAGCTCGGTAATACCACCTTAATATTCCATTGATTAGGATGCGCCTGTTGTATTATTTAGCCGTAATGCAGCAATCGGTAAATATTACCCTGTTTTCTCATCGGTCCACTGGCTACGTTTGTGTTACGGTGGACAACCGGCAGTCACGGGACGTTAAACCAATGACGGAATAATGTTGGCCTACCGTCTGCGACGGTAGGCTAACGTTAATCTGTCATTGGCTGATTGTCGGGCGCCCGCTGTGCAGAACAGTCATGCCAATCACGCCATCACATCGCTCATCAGCGAGATTTGCTTCAGATGTGACGTCACAGGTTGACGAGGCAATACTCATTATGGGATGAGCGATAAAATAAGGTCAGGTGAGAGAGGTCGGCTGTGTCTCCATGGTGGCTGGAGTTTAAATAATAAAAGATTAACTTTATTTATTTACGTAAAGTAACGTGCCTGTTGTTTAAGATGACTACATAATTATATTTCAATGTTTTTGCTTGAGTATGACGACGTGAGAAAGCGTGCATCTCTGTTATTAAGGAGATTACGATCATTATTTTCGAATCTTTTTACGTGAATGAAGAAAGCCCACAGTGGTTATTAATTCCTTTTAGCGCGGGGACCGACTTTAGACGTCAGACCGCACTGAAAAAGTGAAATATTTGTAATGGCCGTAGACCCATAACATAGGTATGAAAATAAAGGGGAATCATCGAACTATAAGATATTTATGATGATTTCAAAATGGAAAAATCCTTTGGTATCTTGGATCATATAAAAAATATCTCAGCGCTTCAAGGGTTATGACCTTTAAAACTGGGATTAAAGGGATTATCGGGATTAGGTTTTTTGCCATTGATTGCATACATTAAGAAAGCCAGCATGTCAACCATCCATAACGTGGAAATTTGTAAAAAAAACACCTTTGTTACATTATTTATAAAATAAAAAACTTTTTGTAAGAATTTTACAGCACCAACAATTACATGTATTTGTATATATAACTGGTGATCTATACATCGTCTGGTTAAAAAAACACGTTATGAGGTTATGTGACATTCAACTTTTCAAAATACAGAAGCATTCATGGTCAATCTTAAGTTATATATATTATTGATGTTAAATCAGTAATTTTTATATTCTCATATTAACAAGTTGTCCACACCTGCGATTTCTTGTTTAAATGTGTGCTTCTTTAACTATCCGCCTCAACATATAGCACACAATAGGATTGAAGCTTTCTAAAATCGAACGTAAAACGAGTATTGAATCAAGTTTTATATGACAATGCTTCAACAGTAAGAATTGCGGAAGATTAGCCGGACGTTGTAAGGTTTTAAAATGTAAATATACTTTTGCATCGCAGTTCCACCAATGACCGACACAGTAGTCCATTAGTGTCAAAAACATCTCTCATTACATTTTGATAAACACCCTGCTGAAGATGCAGCCCGTGATCTAAATTCAAATGAAACTATACCGCGAAGCAATAACATCAGTGTGTCGGAAATGATTATAACTACCTTTCGCGTCAAGTCAGAAATCGCGTAAGCGATTCCTGACTTGACGCGAAAGGTACTACAGTTGGCAGATTTGATGGCTTGCTTTGTTAAGTGGCGGCTTAGTTTTACGAGATGCGATCAGTTTACGTAATCAAGTAATGGCGCCACGGCCCCGAGACGTGCATGCAGATGTGCTCACGTCCGGTGCCGCGATAGCCGACCCGTCGTCTCAGCCTCGTAGAAGGCTGAGGACCTCCCACGAGTTCATACGGTAAACGCCGATGACGACCGAAATCGCTCCTAAACGTCTCGTGCCGATAAAACATTTTTATAGCGCTTAAAAAGTGGACCCGCGTGTTTATAGTGTATATGTGATCGTACATTCAAATGAGAAAGACACTAACGCGGGCTGTTTTACGATTTGCAAGGTCGTAGATGCTTATACTTGTTTATAATGATCGTAAATTCAAATGGGAAGGGAGCTGGGGCGGAAATGTTTAACTAATCACAAGATGGTGGGTGTTACTACTTGATGTTACTAATCTTCACAATGCAGTTACTCAGGAGTAATTATGCCACAAATAGAAACCGGGGCCCGGGGGTATGCCTTTCTAATTTATGACTTACACAAATTAGAAAATATCCTTTATGAAACTCACACAAAGGCTACTTCCTGCAATCCCAGAGATGCTTTGTCGTCACCTGTAACATTGTATATGATGTGCGTCATTAATAATCATGTTAGAGCAGGCGAACGACATAAGCAAAATAAACGAGAAAAAAACTGACTACGTGTCAGTGGTCTATGTCACAATAGGTTTACACATGCAGCCTGTAGCGAACGTTTGCATTAATTTTCCACGTGCATTTTACAGATGTTATTAATGTAATGTTGGTCAAAATGTTGTTCTCGACACATATACAATCACGTACGGAATTCCCACGTCACACGGCGTTATATTGTCAATCATTTTTGGATTTCATTTTATCACCTTGCACTTGGTACAGAGGAGCTGGGCGGGGGCCCTAGGGTAGTGGTTAGCACTGCTGCCTTTCACGCCAGAGTCCGGGGTTCGGTTCCCGGTCTCGGCGGTTTGAAAGAAACAAAATTGTTTCTTCCCCATCCACGTGTGAAAGTTAGTATTGTGGGGAGCCTCCGTGACCGAGAGGTAGCGTGCTCGGCCTCAGACCGCCAGGGCTCGAATTTCGAATCCTGTGTCTGGAGGACAGTGTCATCTCAATCATCTCACCATCCTCAGGAGGTTCTCCTGGCCCAGTTTAGCCTATATGTGCACAAAGGTGGCCTAAAGCCCGATTCATTTCATTTTTTTTCACAGAGCAGCTTAAACACATCTTCCCTTGGCCAGTCTCACGCTATAGTGCTACCGAGAGAGCTAGTGGGTAAGATAACTTGTTAGGGGAGATCATTATAAAGCTCACAAAAAGTGTGACGGTGATATTGTTGCCTTGACAAAGGCAGATGTGATGAGGACGCTGGGTTTAGTGTGTCCGCCTCGGACCAGATCACCGGGCAGACAGGATAATGTAGTGTTGGTAACGTCTCAGGGGGGTCACTAACACAGGATAGGACACTTGACCGGGGCGCCTGCATCTCCGCTCTCATCCCCCGATGACCACGCCGTCAGCCTTTTAACTGAATTCGCCGCGAGCCGTATACCCGATACATATCTGGAACGCGCGGCGCTGTCCGAACGTCGGATCAACGTCTGCGACGTTGATCCGACGCTCGGACAACGGCGCGCTGGAAATTCTGAAGCCTCATTGCAAATTATGCATGATCCGCACAGAGAGAAAACACCGTAGACAAGGATTTATTAAAGAAACATGACATCGTCTTCAGCGGCTGCGCTGTCACCGTGAGCAATAGCTCTCAGAGGGGGTGCACGGTCAATGTGCGTCCCGCGTACGTGGGTGACTATTTACGTGTGGCCCGGGCTTTAACCAGCGACACGTCGGGATCATCTCATCAATATTAAGCCACCAGTCAACTCTAGTTTACGGTATATCCCCCGCCTCACCTGTCCGGCAGCTCTGTCTTTATGTGGCCTTGCGATCTCTCGGCGGTATCTCTAAAAAGTTCGCTTATTGTTTTCATGTAATTTGCCATTGTAGCCAAAGCACCCCTTTTATAGGTATGACACTTCTTTTTATCCATACAACAGTTTGCTTTTTTATAGATTGCTCGCGTTTCATTTATACACTGCTCTTTCATTGGGACGATTTTCTATCTTCATAAAGGTGCAAGCTTCTCAAAATTTTATTTTATTCGATTATTTGTATTATGTATTCGGATATCGTATGATTCTTTTCATACACTATTTTGGGGCCTACCTGTTCGCTGAGTTTGCTGTTACGTCTATTCCTAGAACAGATGTAGCCCGTTCTTATGTTATTATCATAGTGATTTTGTTCTTATACTATGAATTTATATATTTTCAATCATGGAATAAAGTCAATGTGTTTATCTTGGTATCATGACTGCGTACACTACCTCACGCGTTATATTATCTAATATTCATTCCGTAGTCATTGTTCTATAGTTTTGTATTCAAAATTTGAGACGATCATTATTACTATAACTATGAGAGTATACTAATCCTTCAAACATTGTTTTCTTCTTGTATAGTGTTAATAATCCAACCATGCTAACGTACATAATCGTGGATTGAAGTTGACTGATTGATCGACAATGTTCTCTATGAACATTTAATATCAAACCATGGTGACTTAGAGTGGTAGTCATCAGTTCATATACGACTTGGCAGAGTCATGGTGAACATCAAAAACGAAAGTTGAAAGTTGGTCCAACTCTTATGTTTATTCCTCTCATCGCTAATCACGACTAAAAAAGTTGTTTTAAATTTGTTTTAATATCTGATCAAATCACTGTTAGTGGGGATGAAATGAATGTTAAGCATCAAAATTTGCAAATGTTTGGTCAAATGTTTGGAGATGTCTCCCCTCCAGCAGCATAACGATAAAGGTTCATAGCTAATAGATGTACTGTCAATGGCTTTTGTAATTAATGTTATTAAATGGCTCCTGTAGACAGTAGAGACTATGTATTATGATGTGGTGAAACCCGTTTTTTATATCTACAGTAAATAAATTGTCTTCAAGCTCAATAATTTGTTGGGCGACAGTTTCAATATCTTTATACCTGGCGATGTACGAAACATAATGTGGCTTGTCAAAACTCCCAGCAAACACGAGACGTAGACGAGGGGAAACATAATGAAAAAAAATAATAATAATAATAATAAAGTATATCGTTGCTGCTAGAGAACGTACTAACTGCCGTGACTGGTGGTGCGATAATAAACAGAAATTGCAAGATTTATTCGAGACTGGATAGCGATTACAGACAATTTGGAATGGGATATTTTAACAAGATGTGACTCGTTTTGTGTAAACGCGTTTTTGTCCCAGTAGCTCCACGACTTGAACGAGAAATAAAAAATAATTGGCTTGCACATATGCCATATGCGAATTAGCGTAAGTTATTTTGTTCTCGCAGGTTGACTTTGGTTATGAATCTGGTAATTCTCCCAGCGCGGTGCTTCACTTGTACGACCTGCCACTCAGTAAGCACAAAACACCTGTATGACATTTATACAACGACGGCCCAACGTTTTCGACGTTGGCATCAAAAAACGCGACGATGGGCCGTCGTTGTATAAATGTTATACAGATGCATTGTATAAATGTTATACAGATGTTTTGTGTTTACTGGGAGCTCTGATGATTACGTCGTCAGGCGGGCCTCCAAGTGAGACTCCCGAGTACTCTACAGTGCAAAGCCAAACGCGGCATCTGCTTACCTTAAAAGTGAGTAGATATGGCATTTGGCTTTGCAGAGCGGCACCGTACTATTATAAGTAACGCTGGCGCACCAGCTTGAGAACATGCTCTCCCGATGGCTGATGAGCGATTAGGAGAACGCCGGGAACGTCGGGATCCGCGCTTATAGCTTTTATCTCACAAGTGGCTGATTCTCATCTCTTGGAGAACAAGAGGGAGGTCGTGCTCCGGTGGCACTTCTCAGGCTCGGCGCTCACAAGTTCTACGAACGCGAGGCCGACTTCGGGGGAGCATTTTGCGTTGAGTGGACCCGCGGTGGGGTGGATATGGGGACGCGTGGGAGGAACCGATGGGTGTTTTTTCACCGGAATACTGACCGTACCCCCGAGGTAGAACCACCGAGGTTGACCCAATGTCGTTTGAATGTTGGGCCACCGTCTGCGACGGTGACCCAACATTCAAACAACATTGCGTGTCGTATTTGCGTGAGAGGTTCTCCTTCGCGCGTAATCTCGCCCGGGCCCACCAAGTTGTGTACTCAGACATAAGACAATCTGCGTCGATAGTTAGCCGATCTGTTCTCGTCAATATGCAGTAGAGGCGAGATGGGGGTCACTCTCATGGCATCCATGCTTGTTTGTCCGGCTCAAGGAAGAGGGGGCAGAGGCGACAACCAGATAATCACACCAGGTTATGGCACTCCCCTCGCATATAGGGATCACGTAGGGTGCTGACCGAGCAACTCACAGCAACGCAACGTCTGCAACGCAATCAACCTAACCGGCCATATTCCTAATGGGAATCAGTGAATATTCAAATCCCCACCAGAAGGAAAACGTGAGGCAGTGTCTGAGACGTTGGTCAGACGCAGAGAAAGCGTTGAGCCAATGTCCCGTGGGAAGAGCTGCGTGAAATCGTGAGCTGGGGACACCAGCGCAAACATATGTGCAAACAGTGGTACACTGCTTGCAACTGAAACCGCCGTCTTGCTAGATGTGGACGTAACAGAATTGATCGCGGGATGCTGATCATGAATGTCTAATGTGGACCATCTAGTTGTAAACGCCCACGAATTTCGCCACCCAGCTGTGCCATTTTCCACATCAATTGGCGATGTGATTTGCTTGAGAAACACCTTATACAAATTTACAGCCATTTATTGGATTTAACAAATGAAATCCAGACAGGGCAGTCTTGCCACGTGTATAAATGCATGCTCGCAACACATCTAGCGGAAAGCCTAATTGTGTTGCAGGTCTATAGGAGCATTATATGATATACGTCATAATATTAGGCTGCTGCATGGTCAACACAGTCGCTTGTCAGGCCAGAGTTTTAGATTTCGCTTCCCGCTCTTGGTAATTAGGTGTCGAATAGACGTAATGTTTCTTCCCTTCTATTCATATAGACTCAATATTGTCACCGAGATGTGGCGTGCAAAGACTGAAAGCGAATGATATCGAATTTCGATTCCCGTGTCTGGAAGACTGTGTCACCTGGGCTTCCTCTACCCATGTTTCTTTCTTGGCGACTGTAGTTAATTTGATCACAGATCCTTTAGCCACACTTAATTAGCCACCAAGTTTGAAAAAGATACTACAGAAAATCTATAACAACAGCTAAAGTATTAGATTTCGCTCACTAATATACCTGACCCATTCTGAAATTTCAGACCACAAACCGCTTCCAGCTCAATTATGTAAGCGCTCAATTAAATAACTTAAATTTTCACCTACTTAAAGTTGTGGGTCGCGGTACTTCAAGTGGAAGAAAGTTACTAATAGCACAGTTCGTTCCTAATAACAGTGATATACACGGATTAAAAACATATAGCGCTTAGAATGGCTAAGTCTCATTCACCCATTTCTTATTCCAAATATCAATATGCAAGTGCTTACAAAATAAGTGATGATTTTGAATTTATGCTACTCCAAAGCCCTAAATGCTTGAAAGTATGCTCTTCACCGTATTTCAACATTATAAATGATAAGGGGACTAAATTAATCTCTGATCCTACTTACTAGTAGTGATATAAGATCACGTTCTTTGTTCGAAGAGAAGCGTAATCTTGTTAAGATATCCATAGAGACATATTTGAGATATTATCGTCTTCACCAACGTGATGCTTCTAATCTGGGTAAGCGTTATGGATCACCTGAGTAATTCCATCAACAACACAACTGATACGACCATCAATAAAAATATGACGTATCACGAGCCGAAGTGGAAAGGCTGCCATGTCGTCACCTTGGTAATGAGAGGGTGTATCTCCCACTACACAGAGAGGTAGATACACCCTCTCATCTCCAAGGTGACGATTTGATGGGCTGGACAGCGTGGCATGCTGATGAGAGATTAATCATGGAGTCTTCTCACAGCCATTCAGTCTCTTGACAAACTGCTAATAGATTAAACGCTTCTCAAATTGAGATAAAGCCATGCCGTTTTCGTTAAGCGCTGACATAGTTTTACATAAACCAAGGGACCATAGGGTTCTTCTTAATTTGAAATCATTATAAATGTCTCAGTTAGCTCTCTTCGCTTCAGTTGAATACATATGTTATTGTTATGGGCCTATGGCCATTATAAATAGTTTACATTTTTAGTGCAGGGATCGACTTTAGACATCGTCGTCTACAGATGGTCATCGCTCATAGAGATGAATAATGTATTATTATATTGTCAGAGTGTCTGTTAAAATTATGAAGAAATCGTGGGAATGTTTGTATCACAAGCGGCAATTTGAGTTGAATGTTAACACGGTGAGCTTATCATCAGTCCTATTGTGTATCGTACCAGAATGTGCATAGGCATGACGCTACTTCAACATCTAATTTCCTGTGCCAATTGCATAGATAAATATATCCAGTTATCATAATTATTCACCCTCTCAACATTTCAATTAATACTACCAAATATATTTCTGCTCTCTAATTCTTTGGTACTATACTATCTTTCTATAATATATATCAGCTGATTTGGGTCTATAATCGAGTTACCGATAGCAGTAATAAACCGAACTCATGCTTTTATTAACCCTTAGACGTCAGAATCTGACGTCTGTAAACGTCAGATTCTGACGTCTAAAGTTGATCCCCGCACTGAAAGAATAACATATCTATCATGGCCGCAGACTCATAACATATAACTATTCAAATTAAGCAGAAAGAGCTAACTAAGATTTTTATGATGACTTGGTGTGCATGAAATATTTCAGCGCTTTAAGGATTGAATGGGAAGCGCTGTTTGCTTGCGATGTTAATAAACAGGTAAAACAGCAGCGGTTTCTGATTCATTAAACTTGATCGCTGCAGGAGTGTCCATTGCAAGTTGATCGATGTCAGATCCTCTTACTACTTACAAGCGCTACAACGCTTCACTTTTCGCATTTCCCCGGTAACATAAATGACGTCGACCCAACGCTGAGATCCAGTTGTTGAGATACTAGTAATGGGATCAACGATCGCATATACCAGGACGTGTCGTTTGACATATCACGTTTACCATATTGTATATTACTGCAAAAAAACACCATGATAAATGAATACGTGTCTGATCGGGATCAGAATAAATAATAACATACAAGAGGGACTGGTAATAGATACGTGAGGTGTCGACTGTCGAGACAGGTACATTATGCAGTCCTGGAGTTCTCGTAGGCTCGCATTGCTCTCAGCAACTAGAATGGGAAGTTTTTAAATAATGAGAATTGCATTAAAATTTACCTGATTTAAGTAATGTTCACTGTTACGTTCTAAACAGTATGCCAGTCATTGCATAAAGATTCGTGGAATTACATGTATAGTGGTGATGTTTTCACGATGTTTTCACGATCTCGTGATGATATGGTGCCTTGACGTAAAACCTAATTGAATAAAATCTACTTTCTACTTGATTAACAAAATTATCACGTCTTGTGTTAATATACGGAGCATATTTTTAGAATTAATACATTGTCGAGCATCGGCTCACCCATGCGATATTTTTTATTATTTTTTTATCACATCGCATAAAAATCGCCGATATGTACACGAGCATGATAATGGCATGGCCAATATGTCGGCGATATGCACACATTGTATGTGAGATTAGTAACCCTTTCAGTGCGGGGATCGTCTTTATACGCCAGAATCTTACGTCTGAAGACGTCAGATTCTGACGTAAAAAGACGGTCCCCTCACTTAAAGAACTACAATATTTCTAATGGCCGTAGACCCATAACATATGTAGGCCTATTCAAATGAAGCGGAAAGAACTAACTAAGACATTTATGATGATTTCAAATTGAACAAATCACTTTGGTCTCCATAG
The DNA here is from genome assembly GCA_964017125.1 of Flabesymbios commensalis. Classification (NCBI taxonomy): domain Eukaryota; kingdom Metazoa; phylum Annelida; class Polychaeta; order Terebellida; family Flabelligeridae; genus Flabesymbios; species Flabesymbios commensalis. Next base: position 82,746,437 of record OZ024902.1, read on the forward strand.
TTTTATACAGAAATAATTTAGCGTTGTGAGGGTTAACTTCAGCAAACATTCGCTTAGACAGAGTATCGGTATGTCACAGCTGAGCTAAACAGGGCCGAATATCGTGCACTATTCGGTAACACAACTCCCACAAACCATGGAGACCAAAAGGTTTTATCAATTTGAAATCATCATAAATGTCTTAGTTAGCTGTTTTTGATTCATTTGAATACCTATGTTACCTATGGATCGACTTTAGACGTCAAAATCTGACGTCTACAGACGTCAGATTATGACGACTAAAGTCGATCCCCACGCTGTAAGGATTATTTCGTAATACCACCAATCATGTTAATTAAAAGAGTTAATGAATTACATTTTTTAAATCGACGGAAGAAGGAAGAAGCAACGAAAAATCAATAATAATAACATAACCAAATAAAATAAGCAACATCTGCTCACTTGTAAAGTAAGCATATACTGCCTTTTGACTTTGCGCGACAGTAGCCTACGCTAGTTTCGTTTGACGTGGGGAGATATTAGTCCTCCCCACCAGAAGCTGTACCAGTTGACGCGTGGCATCGCCAGCTAATGGATCCGTTTGACACGAAGGTGACACGTCTACTGCTCTGTAAAGATCAAAGACAGCATCTGCTTACTTGTAAAATAAACAGATACTGCCTTTTGGTTTTGTATGTGTTTTCTTGTGAATTATCTTCAACATTGTTCAGGTTAGATCCACCTTTAACACGAGCTCTCGAAAACTCTCAACATAATAGCAATGATAGCATTCATAGTATGTTGTTGTTTAATATCTATAACAAGTATCACTGGGACCTACACGTGCGTAAATAGAATCATGTTTGATGTAAGTTATCATTGCGTCGTTGGACCTATGCATGTGTCGAAGCCTATATAATACTGTTACGTATAATAATAATAAAATGGCTGGGGGAGGGGCTAGCTGAATTTTCCACGTGGTCCGCAGAAAGAATCCGTTTCCGGCATGTCTACTTCTACACATTGGGATTTGAATTTACACGTTTTTTCTCATCTAAAATATGCAGGACAGTTAATGACACTAGGTCAGTTTCTGTCAACAAATCAGTCGCGTTAGAAAGATTGTTTCAATTAATTATGACCTGTTTCATTATTATCATACATGAGAGCTTAGAAAATAGTCATGATAACTCGTCATAATTATATTCTCTGTCCGCCACATATGCAGGAGTATATATATGCCACACTCACGCAGGGATCTGTTTACTAACCATAACACTTCTCGGTGTGTTTTAGTAGTGACCATATAGTCCACTCACAATTCAAGTGTCCTATCAGCCACTCATACGAGTGGCTGATAGGACACTTGAGCTGTGAGTGGACCATATGGTCACTACTTAAATTAAATCTTGATGTCAATAATGCCTCAATCCAAAGCGGATTATTATAATTGATATATCAGCATTCTGCATCTCCCAGCAGGCACAAGACGTTGAATCAATGATTGACGCTGGACCAACGTGAAACCAACTTTGATTCAACGTCTTGTATCTGCTAGGTAGAATCACCTAAATCTATCTCTCGTATTCCATAGACTAAGTATACATAAGGTTGAGTCCCGCTTAACTCTTAGAACACTGATGTCAACTACACTAAACGTTCTGTATACCTATTAGCAACTGTAACACCCCGGTTAACCAGTTGTTAAAAATAAAATATGCTTTCAATCTTGAAACACTGATATATGCTGGGACTTCAATTTCAGTCACTTTAAGTTGTGGATCGCGGTAGCGAGACGCAACTTCAAGTGGCTGAAAATAAAATTTTCTTTGCTCAGTGCTCTAAGGGTTAATACATACTTCAACAAGAAACGGACAAGAAATGTTTTGTAACAATTTACGGGACAGAAATAACGACATGACAAAGTCGGCTCCATGTCGTCCCATTCATCTCCAGACACAGATTGTTTGCGATGAGCTGGCGGTCTTCTCGCTCCGACATATTGGCTGACATCCCATCATAAACATGGCGCCAGCATTGGTGATTGAATAATCATAATAATTGCCAAATGCTGATTGCGTGCTGTGTAAAGTAGGATTTGAGGAGCGAGGACTCCCTAATTCCTCCGAATAAACCTACAATCCGTGTCATTCCGTTCTCTCCTTTTCGACTCGACACATAGAAAGACTAATCCCGGACCTGACGCAATGCAATGCGTCTGGAACGGGATTAGACTGCCAAGCTAGAGAAAAAACAGAAACATCAGAAAAGGGATAAAATCCGATTTTATCGCTCACTGATGCCACAGAGACAGAAAGCGTTAATTCTGCCTTTCACAAGCGTCTAATTGCAGTGATAACCACCAGTCGGCATCACGGCATATACGGGGCAGTCGTATGTCATAATTAGACGCGTATTTACAAGGAAAACACGGCACTTTCTGGGATTGTCGAGTGTTCTAAAAGATCCGCATATTTAGCACAGTCCATTTAATCCTCAGAGCACTGATGTCGACTAGAGTATACATTCTGTGTTTTTATTAGGCCTATCACTTGTATAACCACGATAACTAGTTGCTAAAAGTAAAATATGCCTCTAATCTTGACATACTGATATAATATTATGTTGGAACTTGAATTTTACAAATCACATACATTTTCAGTCACTTGAAGTTGTGTATCGCGGCAGCGAGACACAACTTCAAGTGACTGAAAATTCAAATTGAATAGCTTACCGCTCTAGGGTGTTAATGCAGCTGTGAGATATTGGTGTGGGTCACCAAATTCATATACCGGTAATTTCCTGATTTGACATTTTGCCATCATGTATATTGTATATCTTAATGTAAATCGAGATCCACAGGATTTAGTGGCTTAACCATTCTACAGCGCAGGGATCATCTTTAGACGTAGCCTAACTGTGGTGATTTCAAATTGAAATTCGTCTTTATGGTTTGTAGAGAAATATTTCACCGCTATAAGTGTTAAATCTATACAATTACGTTGGATTGCATCTTTTGTCTGGTATATCGATTTTAATATAGACGATATACCGCCAAGAAATTAATCTCAAAATGTATGTTTTAAATAAATCGTTGATAAAAATGTAATTTTTACGCTGATGTGGATAAGCCGCCATGACACTTGCCGAAAACAACTCAATTTTTGTATATGCATACCTTATAATTGCATATATATATTTTTAGGTGGGGTGGGGGGGGGGGGGTGGACTAGGCCTTCTTTTCTAATGCACACACTTTTTCTCATAGTTTGAATATCCACTTCGTTGCTTCGAATATGCCGGTTTAAGGCACACCCACGTTGAATCTTGTTTGTTTGTTGTTTATAACGGATCGCTAACCTTCCGAAGGATTGGATTATTGTCCCTTAAATTCCAAATATGCCACATTGTGCATTAACCCTTAAAGCGCTGAGATATTTTTGTATAAACCATGGAGAACAATTTGAAATCATCCTAAATGTTTTAGTTAGGTCTTTCCGATTAATTTGAATACCTATGTTATGGCTCTACGGCCATTAGAAAGATGTTATTTCTTTCAGTGCGGGGCCCGTCTTTATACGTCAAATTTTGAAGTATAAAGGCGGTCCCCGCGCTGAAAGGGTTAATGCAGCATGTGAGCTTCTCACACAACGTTAAGCCAATGCTGGTTTAATTTTAGGCCAGCGTCGCAGACAATGGCCTACCATTAAACCAGCATTGACTACACGTGTCGTGTTTGCTGGGTTAACCTCTGGGGAAGCTATATAACACTCAAGGACAATGTGCGGTGTTACTAATTTGTCCTTGTCCGAGAAGGGGCCTCCTCTGTGTCTATTCGTCTTGACTCGTAAATACATGATTTGTGAAATTTAAGACATTCACATATCAAAAAATACATACATGCGTAGAGCCTAATTGTTACCTAAAAATAAAATATTCAAAGTACACGGTAAAAATGTCATCTTGCGCCGACAACGCTCGCAGCACTCACTCGCATCTGCGTCAATTAAACGTTGAAAAATGCACCTCCAGAAAATACTTCGCATTAAAAAGTATTTTTTGATTTAAATAATATCTTTAGTGACACGAATAGTTCACTCAACAATTAATAAATATCACGCGCCATGCCTTGAGAATAGCATCAGCGATTGAAACGCACAGTGCGTGGTAATTACGAAGTCGGTTTTGGTATTTACCGGGCTAATTAGTGTTCCTTGATTAGTATTAATCACTGCAGGGGTGGAGATTGCGGTGTCTATTTTCTGGCGGCGGCATAGACTTAACTCTGGCATTGGTAGCTAAACCCCCTGGGATGAGGTGACAGCACATACTCCAGTAAACAAGATACATTGAAACAGCGTTAGTTCCATGCTGGTCCAGCGTCTACGAAGCTGGCCCAACATGAAACTGATACTGTTTAAATGTATCTAGTTTACTGGGACTCTGGGAACACCACATAATCTCTTACCCACACTAAATTACGACAGGGTTCCGGTCGCTACACGTGGACATAGGCCGGTGGATTAGCACCTTAAGAACACGCAAATTCCTGGAAAAAATCAAATAACTGTACTTATAAAATTTACGTGGTATTGGTCAAACGTGTAATAATTACATTAATGATGGTCTAACATTGGATAAACGTATTCTTGGTTCGGGCTCTGCAAAGCCAAACGTCAGTATCTGCTTACTTAACAAGTACAGTGTAAGCAGATACTGCATCTTGGCTGTGCAGATCAGAGCACGCAAGTCACAGCTGTAAAATATATCCAGATTCATTTGCGTGGGTATAACATGCATAATTATTGCTGCAAGAAAAACACTACTTACTGCAAATGAATGTACGTATCCGGCGAGATGACTATAAAGAGATCATTAATTAAGCAGCCTTGTTAGCTGCAATTCTATGGAACGTGTCATTCTAGAGAAACCAGCCGCAGACATTGGCCAACACGTGTCAATGAGTATCAAAATGCCTGTATCTGACAGTTACGCGAAGTCTCTGGTCCGATATTTTTAAGAGGGGTTCTGTTTATATAAAAACATCAGATAAAGGCGCTAGACACCGCTGACCGTATGGTATAGCTCGCGCGGCTTTTGGAATTCCAGGGCCCTCTGTTCGAATTTTATTTCCTGGAGGAAATGATTCACAGGGAAGTTGCATATACCCTGCCTTCGTGGTTTGGAGATCACGTTAATAACGGTCCGGATACTACCTTACGTGAATGTGCGTTGAGTGATACAAATATTCATTCATTCACCCATTCCACAACCCTCCGACACCGTGCTTTATAAGTCCGTGTTGAATAAGTTTCGATTTTTGTGAGTATGATTTTTTAGCCATATTCAACAAATACGAGAGGTCGACCCTAGATGCTGGCTTATCGTTGAACCAGCGTCGCAGACTCTGTCCCAACATTAAGCCAGCATCTAGACATTCAGCATGTGAATTTCAGCAAGTATCACAAGATAAAAAAAGAATTACAAAAAAATCAGAATCCAAATGAAAGAATTTATATAGTTTAAAAGATTGACTAATATCGGCACATTGCAGAACGTGACACATGAAGGCGGCATTGATGATGGCAGCCAATTTCAGTTAGCGTTATATCAAAGCGTCCCAGGAAGCCATTTCTGTGAACCAAGCTAACGAGAAGGTTTTTTCTAACTGGCTTCCTTCCTTGATGTAGACCTATCCGGAAACTGTATTATGTCGGCAGGGCGCCCTCTCCACAAACGACTGACGCCGGTACAATGTCTGGTCAACGTCGTGAGATGTAGAACCGGCATTAAGCCAACGTGTTGTTGGCTGGGGCGCTATTATCTAAGGTGTGCGTTTTTCGACAAAATATACGTGCGTGTGGCGTGTCGATATGCCATGAAACAGAATAAATCTATTATTCACTCTTGTGTCAATATTGTACAACGGATGGATATGTGGTTGCTGGGAAAGCCGATCAGACAGATGTCGTAAAACATGGCTTAGCCCATGTGATGACTTAATTCTTGTGAACTGTGAATCATTTTTTTTATTTGTATAGCGATTCAAAAGGCAAAATGTGTGATGTAAAAACGGTTTCAGAACAAATTAAATGCAATTTAAAGCAGCCCCTTGGGATGACATCAATTTTCGTTTTTACTTCCGCACTGAAGTAGTGTATCCCACGGATCATGTTTTTATTTTTTTCAGAATTGTTATATTTTTATAAATATTTTTATTCAACATTTCTATGAAACCAGAAGTAACCCAAACAAATTACTTGTATACCTGAAGGACGATTGAATGTTTTCACAGCATTGGGCCACATGCTGATGGCATCGGCCCAGCGTTGGGTAAACAATCAGTGCTGCAGGTGTGTCCTCCCGTGTCCTGACTATGAGACACCAATTAGCGGCGACTGGTTTGATCTTACCGTCTGATACGTGGGAATATGTGATCTAAAGTGCTGAATATTGCTGACTTGTTTTGTTTACATGGCAATATACGACCTGGAAATACAACTATTTCACTATTTTTCAGTGCTTTAAGATTGTTTTTTGACTTTTTCGTATTTTCAGTTAAGATCAGTAGGCTATATAGCTTCATATAAATTAAATTTTCAAAATTGACAACATTGAAAATGTCTCCTCCCAAGGGGTCCCTTTAATGATACTAATGAAATGTGATAGAAATAGGATTTCGTTCATACGAGGTCCCTTAGTATAGTGGCATGCAAATGTTGGCGGATTTTTTCCTTATCATGCTGTTATAAGTCTTTCTTTTTTTAGAACCGAGCACATGTTTTGCTCGCAAAATAAAATATTTGGATTTCCTATATGGTATCGTCCATGCCACACCGACTGCTTCAAACGTATGGCCTCAGACAAGATCCCCATATGGAAATATTTGTCAATGAATGTGATCTGCTACATTGCAGACTCTCCTCATTTCTATCTAATAGAAAAATATAATAGCAGCTTTAATAGCAACTACAATAGGTTATATAAGTGATAGTGAATAATTTTGTAAACGTATATTTATACCTATAGGCTCGTATTAAATGTTATTCTTGTCTTTCTATATATTGTGAAGAAATGTTACTCTTTAAAATATTCTGATGTTTTTTTATCATCGACGTTCAGCTGTCGCTGCGAACAAGTAAGTTAAATTTAATCTGATCCAAGAGTGCGCGGGAATTACATCGGTGATGCATCTCTGAAACAGCGTGCATCCTTTTAATTATGAGATGCAGACCTAGTTAAAAACAAATGAACAAGTGAGTCAGTGACGATGAGCCATGACATTATGACGGAAATGTAGCCAGGACCAACTGATGAAATCATCTCACCATCCTCAGGGAGTTCTCCTGGCCCGGTTTAGCTAATATGTGCACAAAGGTGGCCTAAAAGCCCATTAATTTCATTTGTACCTGATGAAAATGCCCATAATTAGTCTATAAACAATTTGAACCAGAAAGTTACATCGGCGAAAACTCGAAACTCGAAAAATACGCCAGGCTAATAATTTTAATCATTCATTTATGATCATTATAACACAATAATTATCATGGCACATGAAATTTTCACCCGTAATCTACGGGGGGGGGGGGCGTAGATAGACAGTCCTCTGACACTGTTTATTACATCACGTCGAGCAACTGTAACGTGTTTGGCCAGCTAAATGTCAAGTGGGGGAAGCTGCAGGAATGTTTAGAATTGGCAGCTCGGCACAATTACATGTCGCGAGGTGACGCGCCTTTCCGGTGACATCAGACCATTAGTCGGCCGGGTTGGACGACATTATCCACCGGCTATGTGGGTTCCATAGTGATCTGACGTGTCTTCTCCATCCAGCCCGCGCTCCTGTCAGCCCTGCCCAGCCTGCGATACGCTCATGTGTACAGGCGCGCTTGCAGAGTTTGATGCAGTTAAAACACTCCACTACATTATTTTCTTTGTCCGTCCAAGACATTCTAAGCCAAGAATGAATGTTATTGTTGACCAAGTACAGACCAATTATCATGGTAGGCCTGATGGTACTATAATCAGTCAGGTGTGACCGAGCTGTTGATTATGTAAAGGATAAAGCCCGAGGAGCTCTACATTCTTAGCTTTTTTCAAAGGCTAGGAATGTAGAGCTCCGAGGGTTTTAACTGACTTAAAACACATCCGACCATATTGACAATCCTTCAAAATCAACAGTTCGGTCGCGCTTGACTGATTATAGTACATAGGCCTACCATGAACAATAACTCTCCATTCCCGACTTAGAATGTCGTGGTCGGACAACGAAAATAATGTAGTGGTGTGTTTTAAGAGGGAACCTCATTATAGTCGGGTGTGTTTTAAGTCATTTAAAACCCTCGGCCTCGGACCTTTTTCACAGCTAAGATTGGAAAGCTCCTCGGGCTTTATCCTATACACCATCTTTAGTCCAGGGCATTTAAGCCAAAAAGTAGTGAACATAGGAACAAATTGCAACAGAAGCTTTTTTTGCTTTTTTTGAGTTCACTAACATATCTACAATGACAAAAAAAGTCCCAAGCTAGAAAAATTCGGAATCTTTTTTTACAGGCTTTTTTGTGAGGGTACCCTAAAATGGCTAAATTATGGTTATCACTCACCTAGATTGTAAGATGTTTTGAAAAAGTAATTGTTTGTTACCCATAATTATTAGAAATACTTCTAAATAGAAACTAAAAAAGACTAGAAGTAAGGCTCGAATAAAAAAATTAACTCCCTTACGCAATATTTGTAAAATCTGGCAATAATAAAATTATTGTTCAAAGTAAAAAAAATCTATTTTGAAAAAACAGCTACAATTTTTGAAAGACAAAAAGAAGAAAGACATAATGCATTCTCGTGTTCAGTGGACTTATTTTTATTTTAATTTTTTTCATGGATCAGCTAATATGTCAGTCATGATCCGTATTTATTGATAATCAACCATTCGCCATGCCCAATCCACAGACCGTAGTCGAGTTACTCATCCCCATTGCTGGACTCCGAGACACTCATATCAAGATAGACGTACGTAGCTGTTGTTTTTGTCAAAGGTAATTAATACAATTATGTGTTCCTGATTTTCTTGGCTGACATCTCATGTGTGTACATCCATGAATTTAAATTGTCCACGTCTTTTCACCATATAAGACCACCAAGGCCTACATTTCTATGACTTTTTGTGAAGTTGTGATTTTCACTTTTTTTGCTTGAAAATTAAAAAACAAAACAATTTTTCAAATCGGTACTTGAAATAAATAGACTTCCTAAAAAAGACCCATTTGCTGAGATGGAATCACATATCAAACCTTTGGCACTCGCTAGGCTGAGTGCGGTAACTACCCTACTGAAATGAAACATGAAACTAAACTAGGGTATGCTGATATTTTAGTGTTGTTTTTCTATATAAAATGCTCATTATGGGTTAAAAATGAATAACACCAGAATTGTCATATTTTTTACAATATATGTGATAATACGTAGCACATTAGATGTAATTTAAGTAAAAAACATTATTCAATAAAATATATATATATATATTCTGGGCGCCATTTTGAAAAATGGCTATAAAACGGTCATCTGAATTTTTACGTCTTGGGATTTTTTTGGTCATTCTCGATACAATACTGAATTCAAAAATGCAAAAATCCCTTCTGTTGCAATTTGTTCCACCCCAAAGCATAAATGCCCTGGACTACTTCCCGCCAGCAAGGCTTGACTTCGCGAGAAGTCAAGCCTTGCTGGCGGGAAGATGATGCAGATGGACAGACGTATGGACCAGCGAGGTACGGCGCCGTCATAATGGTCCCTGTCCTCATTGATGCCGCCTCGTGTGTGAGGTGATGGCCCAGCACCGATCCAGCGTTTGGCTATCATACCCGGGAGGTGCACGGACACATCATTTGGAGGCGTGTGTGGGTGTTAAGTGAAGCCATACTGGACTCTTGAGGACAAAATGACAAAAAAGGGATCGTTTGACGTGTTCCACACGGCATTTAGCCTTTCACAGAGACAGACCAGATAGATCTAAAACATAAGCCAGAAAAAAAATCTATTGTACCCCAAGGAATGTTTTTGTTACGTTTTTTTATCAGCTAATATCAACCCTGAAAGCATTGTTGAATAAAATATCGTTCAGGTGGCATTCTTTATTATCGTCATTTTAAGCAGCTTTGAACCTGTAGGCAAGTTTTTTGTTTGATAAAGACAAGTCAACTAGCATTGATGCAATAAAAATTACGATACTGCAAATACAGTTGCTTATGTTGTATTTTGGGTGCAGGTTTCATTATGGTGATATTTTTAGGGGTTTGGTATATAGTATGCACCTGTTTATGACAAACTGTTATATATTTTCGCAATTATTTGTATGTCTACTACCAGAACATTTGATTTGCGACATGCTTTTAATGATCAAATACTTCAAAGGTTTCTGATACCAGTGGGATTAATTATTTCCTGTAGATTTTGGACAGGTCAGTAACTCTATCTCTCTGGAGTGATTCGAACACTTTGCTTGAACTCTTAGTATGGAGGCTGTTTGTATTACCACCATGATTGTGGATTATATTAGGCATACAAACCAAACCTACGATGATATAATTCCAAACGTTCTGGGCCCGTATTCTTGTACAAGTTACGATATATCGTAGGCTCCTGATTGGTCGAGATGGCCATCTCGACCAATCAAAAGCCTACGATATATCGTAACTTGTACGAGAATACGGGCCCTGCTGAGTAAGCCTATGCAGGATCAAGAATATTTGGGGATTTACTAGTAGGAACAGGATAGCCCAGTGGGACTTTGAGTGGAATACCACTCTCAGTCCCACTGGGCTAGGAACAGGACACCAGATCCATGGACCACCACGTCATTCCAAGCACACCACATATAATGAAAATCACGTTTGCCACACTGCCCGTGGTTGCCACTGTGACATAATAACCCCTGTGAAAAATAACCATTTATGTCGAGGAGCTGATATTACCGCGTGCATTATCAACTGAATTAACTTTATATGATCTCTGTTCGTTTTGGGGAGCCGTGCTCATATTTACCAACACGTGGGTAATATGAACGTGTTTTTCCTAAATATAATTCATTGATGTTATTATATTTTTAACAGATAACAGCCTATAAAATGTGGCAGCTGATGTGATGGAAAGTCACCTTTATGTGACATTTGTGTTTGCACTTGTAATTTTGCTATGTATGATAAACTACTCAATGCTCACAGTTTTTCTTACTCCATTACACGCACCGAACCCCCTAGCACAAGATAAAGACATCATGTGAATCAAACTTGAAGTAAAATATTTTCGTAGCCACTGGATCCGGGTACAGGCATGCGGCTCAGACTAATTTGTGTAGTCGCGCGGCCGGAGTGACAGTTTTCCGCACGTCTTCTCGGCAATAAAGCAGCACGGATGCTCTCCACGGCGGGGATAGGGTCCATGGATATCAGGAATCCGGATGCTCAGATACACAGCGGGTGAGCCTAATGGTGTGAGTCCACCGCTGACTTCCGTCTGTCATCCCCCAGAAAACACCAGACGTTCGTCCAATGCTGGCTTCACGTTGGCCCGGCGTCCAAGACGCCGGGCAAACGCGAAGCCAGCATTGGTTCAGCGTGTCCCGTTCTCTCGCGAGGCCTGCAACGCATGGCAGAAGACGCGGGGCCAGGGTATCTCACGCTGGCCCCGCGTTGCGCCGGCGTCTTATCTTGGCTGCTGTCTGTCTGCTGTTGATTCCTGTACGACTGTTTGTTTCCCGGGTAGGTCTAAGGTGCCTAACTCAGACACGTGTTTAGACGCGCCGCTTGGTACCATTGGATCATGTCCGTGAAAACTAACTGGACACTGCCTGCTGTTATGTTACTCCCTGCTTGGAAATAAATCGCCCACACAAACTGAACTTGGACGCTGGCGTATCAAGAACTATCTGTTGAGGAGGCGCAGTGTGAGATAATTGGTCTATTAAGTGAAAATTGTGATAAAACACATTCCTGAAATTCAATAGTCACAAATTACGATGATCTGGGATCACTCAAGCAGATTATGTTTAAGTAAATTAATCAATTTTTAGCAAAACAAAAGTAAAGTATTAGTTATGACGCTTGCATTTGCAATATTCTTTTTTTCAATATTTTTTATTGTCAGTATTGACCACAGTGAATTTTGCCGATATGGGCAGTCTTGCAGTTCCTGGTGAAAGGCAAAACACGATGATGGACTTTTTCTGTAAACATCATTCATCTATAAAGGATTGCAAACAGCAATATTGCCACAAGTTTCTTTCCTATTTCACAAATAAATGAAGGACTAGACTATGGTACCAATGTATATCTATATGGGCCTATTTAGTTGAATTAGGTCTATTTTATTTATAGACAGGATAAGCTATAAACCATGCAGGGTGATATGCAAGAGAAGGAAACAATTACAGTGTTCATAATTCATTTAATATCATAATATTAAGCTGATGGATGAAACAGTTGACTTACCGCTGGTTCAATGTTCAGTCAGATCAACGCAAGTGAGGGTCTGGTCTTTGATTCTGATGAGCCACGTGTGCTTCGTAGACTGGTGAAGCTGCTTCTCGATAAGATGATCATAAATATATGCTACAGTTTAAGACGATAAATTCACATCACATGTCACATTCATGTCAGATTCACGTGCCTTTTTCCAATCCTTTTATATTATCACTCGCATGTTCGGCACATAAAATACTATTTACTCTGTATCTACAGTGTATTGACCAACTGATTGTAAGGTATTATTTACATAATAAACCTTGTTTTCTCTATGAGATGGTCAATTGGGACATTTTGTAATTATTATGTTGTTGGTAATGGTATGCTACAGTGCTGCTATAAAAAGCCAAAAGGGCGTACATGTATCTGTTTACTTTACAAGTAAGCTTATACTGCATTTTGGCTTTGCACGGCCGTGTCAATTTGTCGTCTTGTCATCGGGCCATTGTGACTTGGCCTCTGGAAGCGGCGACGATCGAGATAATGCCGCCGTGACCCATTGCCACATCGTCTCTTCCAGCTCGAGGCAAAATGCCGATTGGGCTAACGGCCCTAACAGGTCAATATATAATAGGATGTGGGTCACTTTGTAAGCAGTGGTAAACAGATAGGCACGTTACCACTTAGATTTAATCAGCAAACAACCCTACCTCAGCTGACTAAGTGCCCCCTCTGGCGACTCTCAGAGACAACGTCAACAATTAATGTCTTGTCACGTGACACCTAGAAGCTAGTCACGAGACAGAGAAACGAGTGACAAGAGAGGGAAGCAATTCACACTGACAGGCTCTGGATCTGTGTATTATGTAGACTTCCATAGGAGAGAGAGATCTATAGAAATATACCAGAAGACGTCTTGACCAGCATCATTCTGAAGAATGAACAATAATTCAATATGCTAAACGTATGCATTTAATGTTGCTATACATAATCAAATGTACTCACATTTACACAGGTTTTTATTTTAATACAGCATAATAATTAGCTCAATCCTCAAACTGAACTTACTTGATGATGATCAGCTTAGTGAGTGAATTATTTGGTGGTGATAGTTCTTTTTTGTTTGCGTGCCCCCCCCCCCCCTCCGCCTCAGCAAGGGAATCGTCTACCTATGCAAATTACAATTGCTGAATCGCGATAGTCATTTCGGAAAAAAGGTCAAAACTTTATGCTAGTATTTCGTACCAGGTTTTCCATTCGAAATCTGTGTCAGCTTGCTAAATGGACAGAACGGAACGATAAATGAACGATCAGTAAGTCTATATCAGTTTGGCCAACAAAGAACTCAAAATGAAAAGAAAAAATTCGGATAAAAGCTTTTTTTGCTACAATTGGGTACATAATGACCCAGTTTTTTTTTACTAAATTTTATGGTGGGCTAAGGTCACAAAGATGTTAAATCCCAAAATGGGCACCATTTGTTGAAGAATATACCGGAATATAGAGAAACTGGAAAGAAGGTAGGCCCTATTACACCTTATTCTAGGGCTGAGAAAGTAAAAAAAATTAATTTGATTATGGCATAGGATAATGCCGACCATATTATGCTAGTGCTAAAAGGGAAATAAATATTTTTGATCATGATACATCCTAGGGTAATGGCCGCCATCTTGGAATTGACCTTGCTGTGACATCAGCCCACCATAGATTTTGGTAAACTGTTTTTCTGATCGAAGAAGGTCATATAGATACTTTTTAGAGAAAAACATATGTTGTCCTCAACTCTACAAGCATATGAGAGCTTTATTGACCAGACTAATATGGATTGATTTTGCATTCATAAAAATTGCACTTCTATAACACATTTAGGGCCTACACATGGACTGAAGACTTTATTTTGCTTCCACACATCAGTTTTTGTTATGTATCTTCCTCTCAGAAGTAAAGCGTCTTTAATTTGAATGAGTGGCATAGGATACATGCTAGTCACTATGGGACGAAGCGTGACAACAAAGACCACCACAAAATAAAATGAATGGTGTTTTAAGCCACCTTGGCTAAACTGGGCCAGGAGAACCTTCTGAAGATGGTGAGGTGAATGAGATGACACTGTCCACCAGACACAGAATTAGAAATTCGCCCCCTGACAGTCTGAAGCCGAGCACGCCACCTCTCGGTCATGGAGGCTCCACACAATATTGAATCTTTGCTAGTGAGCGGGGAAGAAACATTTTGTTTCTTTGAAACTTGAATGCCAGAGTGAGGTTTGAACCTGCGATCTCCGACTTTCCAAGCAGGCAGCTTTAACCACTGCACCAGGGCCCCCGCCTAGGCCACCACAGTTCTCTGTTCGATCTCTCAGAAACAGTGGATCAGGGCTTAGTAGTGTCTAAAAATATTTACTTAATTTCAAACCAGAATGGAGAATGCATTTTTATCTTGGGACGTCGGATGGAATCTCTTCACATCAGTGAAGTTAATCCCACCAGTTTTGTAATTCCCAGTGAAAAAGTAAATGACTGCAAATAATAATGATCGATGGATGTCGTTCGCGCCTGACATTTGCTACATCGTGGCCTAATCTACACATGCAAACTGCTCAATGTAAGCTTTTACCTGTCCACAACAGCCTATGATCCGACATGGCCTCCGTCCTGATTAGCTGCAAAAATCTAATTTTACTCACCTATATAATATAATCAACAATAGGTGACTGTTTGACCTGTTGACATACATGGTAAATCCAGGCACGGGGATAAATAATGGGCATATCGGGTGATGTGCTGGTGAATGTGACTTACGTCAGTCCGTGATTTAATGTCTGACATGAGAAGGGCAAGCACTGCTAAACTGGCAACACAAACCGGGAGCGGGGTCAAAACACGCGTCCCACGTTCTGCAGTAAAGCTTGAGTAACGACGGACAAATTGCGTAAGGCCTGATCAAATCACGGGGGATATGGCGTCTGCGACGCTGGCCCACCATTCAGCCCGAATTGACGTTACGTCTGGGTGGATCTCAGGACAGCCCTGGAGGGGGTCGCGCCGGACTTCCAGGAGTGAGAACATCCCCCTCTCCCGCGTACATCACAGGTGAGATTTATAACACGGCACACCTCGGGATGTATCCCTGCCAGGGGGCCGGGATGGCCCGTGCCAATCTTAGCCGTTCAGGATCGTCGCGGGGGGCATGCCGGATGCGGCGTCATGGGTGGGTCTGCACCCTCTGATCCTTGCAGACGCCCGGATAGCTCCATGTCCGGGGGCCGCAAAGGTGGATCGCATACGTTATTTAATTTAATTTAACAAATATGAGTAATGTTCACCCATGCACTTGAGCTCGTGCGTCGCTGCCGCGACCCACGAGCTCAAGTGCATGGGTGGACATTACTCATATTTGTTTCATTTGAGGCCAACCATTTGCAAATCTTTGTGTCTAACTCTCATTGTATATTCAATCACAGTGATTTGATCGGCTAAGAAAACAGAATAAAAACGACAGTAGTCGCGCTTAGTTCTTTATGGTATATTAAAGTTATGTATCTGACCACGCTTTATATCGCAATGAATGAATAAAAAACATTACTATACTCTTTATTCCACGGATGTGGATAATTGAGCACATAGTTAACCTGATCTACTGTCGATTAAAACAATGACTCATACAATGAATAGCAATAACGAAAGTATAAATAAATACACCTGGCCCATGCTAACCTTTGCATTTAAACTTTCAAAAAAACACATCTGAACATGAGAGAAAATGATACGGTTGATAACAGTTTAATAGAAAATGACGTACTGATTTGGGAGAAATTGCTAGTTTTTTATAAAGCAAAATGTATATTTTAAAGCTGTAAAAATAATAACTGTGCAATTATGCTCCCTTTTTCCAATTGATAAGAAAAGGAAATATCTCAACAAGCATACCAACTTCTATTTTGTTAAAACATCTGCTATAGAATGACGATCTATTTAATTTACGATTTCACTTTAAAATGGCAAATAGTAAATATCAGCAGCTCAAGGCCAGCAACCTGGTCTAGAATATATTAAACGTTTCTCTTATTTTATTATTTATTACCGCTTCAAAAACCCTGTTTTATTCTATTAACCCCATTCTGGCCGTTATGTTTCCTAGAAACAAAATGTTTCTTCCCCGCTCACTCGAAAAGATTCAATATTGTGGGGAGCCTCCGTGGCCGATAGGTAGCTTGGGCGGCTTCAGACCACCAGGGCCCGAATTTCGAACCCTGTGTTTGGAGGACAGTGTCATCTCATCCATCTCACCATCCTCAGGAGGTTCTCCTGTCCCGGTTTAGCCCATATGTGCACAAAGTTGGCCTGAAGCCCCATTCATGTCATTTCTTCCTTCGACTATTGTAATTTGACTCTTTCTGTCTTTCTTTCTTCGATACACGAAAATAAGCTGCAAAATGTGAGGGAAAATTGCGTAATTCACTGTTATAATTGATAAAAACCTCCATCACTATGGTCAATCCGGCAAATGTGAGTAAAACTGCAAATAAATCCGTAGATATACGAATCTAGTGTCTTAACTGACGTGACAGGTGTATCTGTTCATGTTTGTGCATTAGTAAGCATTCAATCATATCTTCAGTCCACCTCTAGTTTGTTATATTAGACAGTTACAACGTGTGCTCGCTCATTGACAGAACTCCTATGTTATTACGGGGGTATAAGCTCAGTGTTGACGTATTATTTCCTCTCTCTCCTCCTGACACGCCAAGAGATGTCCTCACCCGGCCAGTTAACACTGTTAGCGGGATTAGCGAAGCCAGAAGAATCCCCGCGCCGCCCGGCACTGAGGAGCCGTGGCGCCCGCGCTGATCAGGATATGGACGTCCCTGAGCAGCTTTTCTCGATGCTTTCAAGCTGACCAGCCAGTTTTCTCGGCCGCCTCTTGACGGCCGAGGCGTGAATCTTCGGTGCGGAAATAGCGACCCTGATCCGCGAGCGCGAAACGTGCACCCAACGCTTGCTGGAACATTGAGCCAGCGTTGGGTGAATTGTGATCCTGAACGAATCTGATAATGACAGAAACAGCCCAGGGGCATACCCGAATTGTAACTTAAAGAACAGCTAAGAATAGGTGGCCAAATCACACCCTGCCTGATAAATATATTGACCATTAGGTCGGTGGTATGTCAGTTATGTGCCGATGAATCATTATAAATTTTCAAATGTTAATTTCGACATGTCAGCTTTAGATTGCACTGTTTTTAATCTATTTATTTTCACAGTTTTATTGATCAAAATATTTAATATAATATAGTATTCATAGTCGACATCACATCAACGGTGGCGAACGGCGAATGATCATGATGATTCTCAATACATTTTTAACCATTTGCAACAAAACTTTGAAAGCAATTTTAAGTCTCGTATCTAGCACGTTCAATTAAAAAAAATAGTAGATAATAAAATTCATAGTCACAGGGCCATTGCTCAGGCTAGAAGATATGATGGTCTATTTGCTCAGTAATTATACTAGAATTCCCATAAACAGTTATCACCGGTGTGCAAGTGACCAAGTGATCATCATAAAATTCTATTGATCATCAAATCATGAATGAATGTTTTGTGTCATATAATAGATTTTCCAATAGGTGTGTATTTAAATAGCTCAGGGTCGTTCTGTGTGACAGATTGTTTCAAATACTTATCAACGTTTATATAATGCAAGGGTGAAGAAAGTGTGCTTAATGCTGGACTGGCCCCTTTATATAATAAGGACATATTTCTCCAGTTTTCAAGTAACTCATCCATGTTTACTAAAAACGATTATTTGTAATCATTTTGGGACAATACATTTTTTGTTAGATAGGCTTTAGGTGGACATACATCCTGGGCATCTGTTGACAACATGGACAATAAGCTATAGTGTCATGCCTTCTCGTGTAAAGTATGGGACATCCTGACACAGTTCAGTATCAGCATCTAGTACTTGTTTAACTGCTCATGTTTTTTTTCCAAATGCTACACCAGGCCTAATACTAGTAATATGACAATGTTAATGGCACCCTTTATATGTAAAAAGGCCGATTTGCCACATTTCTGCGCGTACTGAATCAGAAGTTATTATATGGGACATGTATGCAACATTTTGACAACAACAATCAATTTACTATGGTTTTCTAGGAAGTTTGTTCAAATGGATACCAAGCTTGGTGTCTCTTTTAACCGTTTCAAGCCTGAATTTACCATTGTCATCTTCATCCACTACAAGCCGCGAATTGCTGCCGCAATTCTCGACTTGTAGTGAATGAAGATGATCTGACGGGATTGAAAAATTAAAGAAAATTGCAATGTATTGGTAAAATAGTTTAATGGAAATTTTCCATCTATAACCCTTAGTTGTAGAAAAATTAAGTCTGTTTTCAGGGATGTAAAAGGATGCTTTAATGCATCGTGAGGGCTTGAAGGGTTAAAATACAAACTTTTGAAATGTGTCGCAGGCACCGGCATTGAAACCGGTTAATTGTTATTTATGAAAACCAAAGGTTTTCATAAATAATATGCCAATTAAAATATGTTTAATTTAAAAGTACACTGCAGATTTATGATAAGCAGGACATTTATCAGTTTATGGCAATTAAACTTTCTGATCATCATTGCTCATTCGATTTATCAATAACCAATAATTATACAACCATTTAAATAGGTGTATTTTTATGTTCAAATTAAATTAAATTAATTTCAAGCATTTGTTTCATTGCTTGTAGTATGTTGAATGATTATTGAATCCCGCTATTTTGCCTATCGTCTGCGCACCCTTTTGCCAATTTCAAAACCAGCATACAAACACGGTTTTACGAATTGGTGATTGTGACCCACATTCTTCAATAAAAAAACGATAGGACATACAAAATATGCGCTTCGCGTGAATGAGTACATTAAAAAATCAGTGAACGGTAAGTCATTAATGATTCATGTGTATTTGATGTAGTTAGTGATTTGTTTTTATATTGTTCAGGACATAAAGAGCAGCGCAAAAGTTTCGTGACTATGAGCTGTCTGCCAACGTGCTGAGGGGAGGAACAGTCCTCCCTGTCTGAGGGACCAATATGTGAAAATAAACTGATAGTTCGCGTCGTTTGACACCCTATTTAATGTAAGGCAATGAACATGAATAATTCGCGGACCTCGGAGAAGTGTTTTCGGGCTGGAAGCCAGTCAGTTGTGTGGCTACCTCCTGCTGCCAATTAGGGACTAATTATTTGGTCTGATCGTAAGGGATGCCGAACAAAAGATGTATTGATGCACGCACGGTTACATCAGCATCAGCTGGCTGAACAATACAAGCAAAGCTCTGCAGAGGCAAAAGGCAGTATCTGGTTACTTGAAAAATAACCGCTTACTTGACTCGCAAGCAGATACTGCCTTCCCAGAAAACACAAAAGATTTGTATAACATTTATACAAAGTCGGCCCCACGTCGTCGACGTTAGTCCGACATTGTATAAATGTTATACAAATGATTTATGTTTGCTGGGTTGTGTCTTTGCATGCCATAGTACTGTATGCCGACCATGGATCTCTTCCTGCTTCTGTTGCCGCACGTGTCACACCACAATGATATAGATCCCAACATACACGATACGTTTACTCAATGTTGGTTTAATGCTGGGCCAGCGTCGACGAAGATGGCTCTGCATCACACTAGCATTGGATCAACGTATATCGGTATCTCGTTTGTCATTTAAATCGAATTGAACATAAGTGTATTCATTGTCCTCATAATGAGTATTATCATGGAGATCATATCATATCACAAAAATGGAATGTGTATGTATATAATGGTTATGCAGAACACCTTGCCATTATTGGATTAACTACATATATCGCACAAGCATATATCTTGACCCAGAGGGTGACAACTAACCAAATTCAGTTATCTCAATTAGGGCAAACAAAACTTCTCAAGTACTTGCCCCTACAAATACGATACGGAGGGATCAGATGATCGTCATGTTGGACACATTTCGCGTGAAGCCTAGAGGCATACGCCGTACATAGGTGAGCGACAGGTTATCCAGTAGTAATTATAATGAAATTAATATTTATTTATAGAAGATGACCCGTTACCGTTTCGCTCCTCTGCCATGGGGCCTTCCACAGAACTAAGCAATATTGACAGAATGTAAGATATATCTTACATTCTGTCAACATTGCATATACAACGTGTACTAGGTATTTGCAAAAATGGCCAAACAGATTGATACAAATATCAGTATTATAATGGAAGTTAATAATTTAACCATATTGTCATACATGTATAGACATAAACACTTACCACACATGCACGAACAAGATTAGAGAAGTGTATCCGAATTTTCAAAGAGATCTCTTCTTTTTTTAATCAATTTTCTTCGTTTAAAATCTGCTTGTTCAACTGTGCTCAGAAATTGAGAAAATGGCCAATTTAATGCTGAAGGCTGGTCTCATTAAAATGACACATAAGCATGTAATTCTATGCAACACGTTTATTGTAAATGTATGTTCTTTTGTAAGACGTGTGGCCTTTTTAGTATCCGAGCAGACACAAGACGTTGAATTAATGCTGGTTTAAAGTTGCTCCACCGTCTGTGACGTGGGACCAACGTTAAACCAACATTGATTCAACGTCTTGTGTCTGCTGGGATGCTCCATGATCTCGTTTACATGCACTCTGAGAAGAAACGTCCCTGCATGCTCACATCTGTATAGTAAAATAGAGAAGGGTTCCACATACAAACCTGATAGATGTTAGCCTAATTTAACCTCACCAAATTAGTATCCACATTGTACCGAGAATAAACTACTAGTATTTAGTGAGTTATGTAATGAAAATCCGCACACCGTATAATTAAGAGCACGCCAATTAGTGATTACTCTAGATTTACGTAGTGTACATTAGATACAGCGTCTGGAGCCTATTAAGTAGTAGGATCATATTTTCATCATTTCGGAAATGAGATGAAATGAATGGGGTTTTGGGCCACCTTTTAGCACATATAGGCTAAACTGGGCCAGGAGAACCTTCTGTGGATGGTGAGATGAACGAGTTCATCATTTCGGAAACACAAACACTGAATGCAGCGATTATATCCCATGACTAGATGGTCAAGCCAAGAACCGTACTCTAGACCACGCCCCCTCCGTTATTACTTTATAAGGTAACGTGACTAAATGACGCCTGTGATTGGCTGGATTAAGTGGGTCAATTATATTTAACAGGGAATTTGAAAGTTGTGTTCACTCACTCATTCAATCAACAGAGGGCAATGTCACGTAGGCTTAGTTCGAAAATCCTGAATAATGAAGTACTGCCACAGACGATGTAGATGCCAGCAGCTAGCAATGAAAAATGGCGATTCACTCGGCAGAATTCGCTCACGTTAATCCGGCATTGTCGTGTCGTTCCAGATTTTTGTAAACCATCTCGACGCATGGGTCAGGAAGAGGTAATCACTAGGCGAGCGCTGATTTATTACTGGGCCAACGTCGCAGACGTTGGCCCAGTATTAAAGCAGCATTAGCCCGCATCTCGTTTTGTTTCTAAGCTACAGCCAGAGGTTGTCGTCGACTGAGTACTCGCATTTGTCAGTTCTACCCTTTTCTTATTTTCCGGGACAAAGCGTTTTAACAACTGCTAATGCTCTGGAGAACGGGACGGGATGATTCCTTGTTTAGTTGGCTTTGTTCTGGAGCGCGGACCGCGACGCGTCCTCAAGTAGAACAAATGAGCGATGTGCCCCGGACACGCCGGCCGAGTCACTCACCAAACCTGGGACGAGCAAATCAGAGACGGCGTAAGTGCCAAGCCTCGGCTCTTGGCACTCTACAATAATCACTTTAACGTGATTTTACGAGTTTAAAACGGGTCATCACACAACCTACGCACCTCATGTACCTCACGGGAACTACTCTAAGGCTTATTTTAAATAACAACTGCATAAGGGGCGGTGATTAACTGATCACACCACGTGATAGACCGAGCTATTCTTAAATTTGTCAGTGATGACATACACTAGGTGTAGAATACTTGATTGAATAAGTTCAGATCAAGTTCAAATTACTGGAATGTTAGGCCAGGATGTTACACAGATTTAACAACATGGACGCATGCACACACTCGAAACCTCAGAGCATTTTGCAGGCGCACTTGATTTACTAGTGGAAATGTATTTTTCAACCACGACGACTTGTCACGAAGTTTTGGCACAAAGATCACGAGAGAATAGTGTTGTTCAGCCAACGGGTGAATGGAGAAGCTAATCGGTAAACCGATCAGGCGGCGAAAAAAGTAGGAAATAAAAAACGAATCTTTTGAGAAAAAACACAGATTGGATCGTTTTCATGGGAATGATTAATATCAAACTCCTGTGTAAGAAAACACTAATCATTAAAATAATCCAAAAAACCTGAAGAATAAAGGATGCTGTAAAAAAACAATTAGTGAGCTGTAATTATTTTCCAGACATAGCCAACTAGAGTCGCAATAGAAAAGGCGAATTTGTGAAAGAGACGTACGGGTCAGTCGAGTAACAGGGCTTAAAATGATTAGACAACTGACCAAAACGTTGACCGGTCATCTTGTCTGCATGATTGGAAGTCCTATCAAAGAAATGATCGTCAATAAATAAATATGATAACATGATCAGACTAATCTTGAAGACGTGATTTATCAACAAGTATAGAGAATACTATGGATCAAATTTGCAAAGCAAAATTGTTTAACTGCCTACTTAAAATGTAAACATCTAGGCTACTGCTTTTTGGCTTTCAACTACAGAACTGATCGGTATTGTAAAATGTAGATCGGGAATTTGCTCAAGATGAATTAAATACATTTTAAATTGATTTATAAAATATGGCAGATACAATATAAAAATGGGGATCAATCTAGTATAACTGCTGATAAAACTGGTGATAAAAACTGGTAGTGACACGATCACATGTAACGATAATAACACGATGATCACACGGTGATGATACGGTGATCACACGTGACTGTAATCACACGATGACCCACACGTTGGTCACACGGTGATCACACGGATATCACACGATGATCACAAGAATATCACACGATGATCAAGCTGCGTATAGACGGTCAAAATTCCCAGCAAACACGAGGCGTTGACCCTATGCTGCTGTAATGTTAGACCATCGTCACAGAAGCTGATCCAGCATTGCAGCGGCATCGGGTCAACGTCTCGTGTTTTCCGGGTTGATGATGGATGTGCAAGCCCGCGAGGCAGGTGAACTGATAACCCAGCACGACCAAAAACGTGTCCAAAATGTAGATTCACCTGAGATGATGGCGTTGTGGCGTTTCTACGCGAGGTTAAATCAACGATGGCCTCCCTAAAACAAACTCGCCCAAATGAATAATTCCTCCATTAGGTAAATCGAAATTCCTCGTTTCACATCGCCTTGTATGGCCTGGAGTGAAATGGCGTGATACATGCAGCGCCTCTCGGGACCAAATAGCGTGATAAGCTGGTGATATGTGTCGTCAGTGCCGGGCCAATGTCGAAGTCCTTGGCCCGACACTACATATACATGACAAGATTATCAATCACTGAACATGGAGCGCGGTTGTTTGTGGGTTTTAGGATTGCTTTTTGAAGCCGAGGACATCAAAACTGCGTGTGTAAAATGTTCAACCTGCTGAATCAACACTATGGTAAAACTGCAATTTTAACAGCAATTAAAAATGTTTTATTGTTAAAGTTAGAATTAACTTTGTCTGTAAAACTTGTTTCGCCATCCAGGTAAATAAATGAATCGGGCTTTAGGCCACCTTTGTGCACATATAGGCTAAACTGGGCCAGGAGAACCTCCTGAGGATGGTGAGATGATTGAGATGACACTGTCCTCCAGACACAGGATTCGAAATTCGGGCCCTGGCGGTTTGAGGCCGAGCACGGTACCTCTCGGTCACGGAGGCTCCCCACAATAGTGGTATTTATTTCAACTTTTAGTCATCTTAATGTGTGAATCACATTCGAAATTGCCATCCCAAAGCAAATTAAAAAGATCAGGTTCCCAATTATTCCTCATAAATTATTTATCATGTAGGATTCGACCGCTTTAGCTGGAATGAATGCTGTAGAATATATCCTGTCACACATTTATTACGAGCTTTAACTCCATCCTTGCATAAATGCGGAAATGGCTCTCAAATGGTTAACCCTTTAAGCGCTATGTATGACTATTATCTATATTATTTATTTTTATTAGCATATCAAATCACCGATATTGGGAATGAAGTGAGTGGTTAAACATCAAGATTTGCAAATGGTTGGTCTCAAATAAAATAAACATATAATTATGAGTAATTTTCACCCACCCGAAGTTGTGGGTCGCGGTAGCGAGACACAACTTCGAGTGGGTGAAAATTTAAGTAACTTAACTTAGGACTCCAAGTGTTAATACAGGAGAAATCAAGTGTATAATCAGAATCCGCGGGAGCTGTGATCAAATCCCGGGGGCGTTGTTCCAGAGAGGGATACTGGGTGCGATGTGATTGTAAGAAAATTAACAAGCCTCGTATAAGCCGGCTTAGCCTGATTCTAACATAACATATCCACTGCTTTCTATCTGTGCGACCCGACCTTGATGAAATCACCCTCGGGTGCCTCTCAAACAATCACTGAGCCGCATTTTCACAACTCTTCTAAATTGACTATCCTTACAGAACACTCTGATAATTTAGGTAGTAATGATTTATGTCACTGTACAGTCAGCAATGCCGGGAGGTACATGGTAATATAACATTATGCACAATTATGTTGTTATACTTTCATTAGAACCGTATAATTACCTCACTTATTTATATTCGACTGTAATTAAAAACAATCGGGCACAGATACAGCATGTATTGTGCTAAGAAATAAATCACATTGTTATCCCAGCAATTTGTTTTCAATTTAAAAGGATAAATTCTGAATTCAGGTTAAAACTGATAGATGGGGCCAAGCTCTGGTGAGAACCATTTTTATCTCCACTCAAGTTACCTAGCAGTATATGAGCACGAGTACGAAGTAATGAGAGCAAAAACCCTATATCAACAATCGATTGCCTTGGAAAATAAACTGTTAGTGGCAGACGCGTGTGCTCGCTTTTTGTGACATCCACTAATGTGTGCGTCTTTACGATGAAATAACAAAGTTTATGCCAGAGTCAATTTGCGATTTGTCGTTTCTGACGGACTTAATGCTGTCCACGACAGTCAATGAGATAAACCGTGTTTCCATTGATGAAATAACCGACAACATCCACGTTATAAAAATGCAACGTGAGTGTACCTTATGTCAACAGCGCGACAGGAGGACGCCAGAAGTCGGGCCTATTATACCCTACTGTTTTCGAAGACGACATGAAAAGTGTAATAATATGTAAATTCCCGTCGAAGAATAAAATATAAGTGTACCATTATTATCATTGCCAGATAGTTATAGATTTCACTTTTTACCAGCCAACTTACATCTGAATTAGGCCAGATTTGCTTTTAAACACATCATGTCGGATTCCATGGAAACATTAACAGCTCGACAGAGTTGAAAACTGAAAATGCTCTCTGATACTGTATGAAGTACAACAGAAGTCGACAGCTAGCCCGGTGGCCACTAAAAGTGTCAGACTCATTGATAAGCAGCACGAACTATAAGCAATATCATCAGTCCAATGTCTAGCACGACAGTTAAATCAGTCTAACGCCCAGGTCTAATCATGTAAACCTTCACCAAATTGTTCCCAATAACATGATAACCACGATAACAGAACACAAAGTCTACGTGCCCCGAACAGACAAAAGACAATTGTCAAACCAATATGAAAATTGCCTGGGAACGGTTTCTGCTTCAACGACAATCTGGACAGCACACTCTATTTAGGGATGAAAGAGTGAATGTGACTTGAGGCAGTAAGCGAGTGTACTTTTTAGATCTGCCGTCTCTAAGCGTTAGATACACAGTCCGGGGCATGTAATAGTGATTGATCGACGCGGCAACATGCAGTCACTGCCTACAAGGAATCACTCTCCGCAGAAACTTACGTGTTTCCTCTGTGTGTCTGCTGGTCTCTAATTTGTGGCACTGCTTACGTCTGACTGGACAGTTGCCCTGCCAACTGCTGGCACTTGGACAGCACGGCCAGACGATGGCAAAGACGCTGCAGAGCAAAAAGATGGCCATGCAGAGTAAGAAGATGGCAAGGACGCTGCAGAGTAAGAAGATGGCAAGGACGCTGCAGAGTAAGAAGATGGCGAAAACGCTGCAGAGTAAGAAGATGGAAAAGACGCTGCAGAGTAAGAAGATGGCAAGGACGCTGCAGAGTAAGAAGATGGCAAGGACGCTGCAGAGTAAGAAGATGGCGAAAACGCTGCAGAGTAAGAAGATGGCAAGGACGCTGCAGAGTAAGAAGATGGCAAGGACGCTGCAGAGTAATAAGATGGCGAAAACGCTGCAGAGTAAGAAGATGGCAAGGACGCTGCAGAGTAAGAAGATGGCAAGGACGCTGCAGAGTAAGAAGATGGCGAAAACGCTGCAGAGTAAGAAGATGGCAAGGACGCTGCAGAGTAAGAAGATGGCAAGGACGCTGCAGAGTAAGAAGATGGCGAAAACGCTGCAGAGCAAGAAGATGGCAAAGGCGATGCAGAAAAATGCGATGACACAGACTCTTCAGAATAAGACGATGACAAAGATGCTTCAGATCAAGACGATGGCAAGAACGCTGCCGAAAAAGATAATGGTAAATACGCTGCAGAACAATACAATGGCAAATAATGACGCTGCAGAACAAAACGATGACACATACGCTGCAGAACAAGACGACGAAAAAGAAGTGGCAGTGCACGACGATGTCATATCCGCTGCATAGCAAGACGATGGTAAATACGCTGCAGAACCAGACGATTACAAAGACCCTGTTCAAGCGTAGACGCTGTGCGAAGGCCGCGCCAACGCTTGTGTCGGGCCAGCCATTTATTCTTTCACGTGTGTGAGAAGCATGCGGCGCAATGCTCGAGTATTCTGGACGAGTAGATTGAGAGGTGTCGCACAATCTCAGATCGATCTTCAAAGATAATCTGATTTACTCCTCGGTCCAATTAGTTCGCGAATCAGATGAAAGCCTCCCAGGCGGAAGACGAGCCGATGGCCGCCGTCCAAGACTGACCAGCGTGTGCTTACACCCCATTTACAAGACCACGACAACAACCAGAGCCCTACCATCGCGTGACCGCTGTCCAGCCGCTCGTTGACGTCCAGACAGGAAAACCATCGTAAAGATATATTTAGGCAACAGCAATTGATGTCGGTCATAAGAACTGGCCATTTGGCCAGCACTCTCTGTAATTAATCTTCACGCCTTCGAATTATCTATTAGCTTACTGCTTTCAAACGCATTGGTCAAGTCTTTACGACAGTTGACTCAGATTTTTATACGTTGACTAATGACATGATCACACGTTACACACATCTTACATCTTACCCAGTAAACACAATACATTGAAACAATGTTGTTTTAATGTTTTAGTGTTTTAATGTTTAATGTTGAGCCACCATCGAAGACGTTGGGCCAACAACATTGTTCCAGTGTGTCGTGTTTGCTGGGATACCATCATGACGATTGCTCAGCCTTTTGGCCTAGGAAGGCCTATTGTACTCCTGATTATCGTATCACACGACTGAGTCAGCCAGTATCTCACGTCATTCCGTTGTTATTTAAATTCAATTAAAATAATATCCGGGTCAATCTTGCGGGGGCTAATTACTGCTATCATGTTTAATTTTAAATATAAAAAATACCTGTTTAATCTTAAAGTTTACTGTTTAATCTCAATATTTTATTCACTTAAAGTTGCTGGTCGCTGTGACGAAATACTTCTTGTGGCTGAAATTGCAATTATTTGATTTTTCGCTTCAAAGCCTTAAAGTTACTGATTTCAGAGAAAACGACACACTGCACCACGATCACGAGATAATTAAAAATACATTTTAGCGCCTATATTCTACTAACATGGCTGTGTCTTACAAAAATGTCTTAGTTTTGATCTAAAAAATACTTTGCTTGTGTTCCAACTTTCCGGGCTTATTCAGTACAGAATATACAGTAAACAGTATTTTTTGAACAGTTATATAGAAGCGTTAAAATCACATTCGATGACGATATTGAATATAGCAGTTAAAATTAGCAAAAAAGGTATGACAAATGATATCACATTTGAAAAAATACTTGACTAACTGAATTAAATAACACTCTCGAAAGGTTATTCCTTCGATCGCCAAGTTATCCAATTAATTGTTTTATTGACTTGAAATTGCGTCTCCCTCACGAGATCCACCATTTCAAGTGAGTGTAAAATCACTTAGTTTTGCCCAAAAACATTAGGACATTAGAACATCGTGCGTCCACGGCTATAAGTCAGAACGTGTTATGAAAGGAAATAAGTTATTTATAGGATCATGATACCATTGCTCTTCAAAATGCACTAATTGACATGCAAATGGCATTTCAAAAACATGTGCAGTTTAAATGTGACACACTTATTTCTAATTATTTGTTGATCGGTACGGTCGTAAGCACCATGTTTTCTGACCAATTCTAATTAGGCCAGTAATACTAATAAAACCTCAATACTGCTGAAAAACAAATTATTTTAATAAAATTAATTCTGTTGTTTTAGTATATTAAGTTATTAACCAGAATATAACCTGACTTTAACGGAACCGAAAAACTAATGATAATTAAATGACCTGGGTGCAGCATGTGCAATTCATATTACTTAAGACCTCCTGATGCGAATGTAAGGAGCTCATGACCTTCTGGCTCGAACTCATCCCTACTGTCACATGAAATAATTCGGGTCAAAAAGTCGTAAGCTTACCCACTGTCATTTTGCATTGAGAACATTTCCATGTTATAAGAAAACCATATCATTTCGTGATAACCCGCGTGACGTATTCGCCAATAAGCCGTAATTTTTTTAATACATCTGGTCATGCCACCAGCCAGAACGTCACATCATGCGATGAGCAGCTGGCTGTAATAGAGAAGCCCGCTCATATCAGCCATAGGTGATCACATGCTGTCATCATCTGCTCATCTAATGTCCCGCTATCTTTTGTTAATTGCACACACACGGTATTTAGATGTGTTCTCCCACCGCATAGAGCCCGCTTCAATCCAGACCGGATTGCAGTATATTGGATGAACCATTTCTCCGGTTGCGATCTTCACGCATAAGACGCCGGCTCGATGTTGGGCCAGCGTCGACGGACGCTGGCCCAACATCGAGCCAGCGTCTTACTTTTCCCAGCCGGATTGTGTATGAAAGCAGTGTTTACGGTCGTGTTATGTTTTGCACACATGCCCGATGGCGTCTTGCCCTTTGTGGTGCTGTCTCACGTAGTAAGATGTGTAGCCTTATCTGAGAGTAGAGTGAGTGCATTTGCTGATGATATCAGGTGCTAGCCCTCTGATATATATACGAACGACATTATAAGATTCGCGGAAACAGCGGTAATGCAGAATGACTGTGACATATGATATGAACTCTGGCACTATCTTGATCCGTGGGTTTCGGATCTACAGAAGACAGACATAAAACCAGACACAGCCTGTTGCGGTCGTCTGGACTTTGCCGTCCCAATATCATGAATAGGCGGAGTACTGACAAATAACATCAGCTGATGAATATGACTCCGAACCCATCCCTCAAAAATGATTGCTAGATTGGTGAAATGTCCTACCTGCAGATTTGTTTGAGCAAGATTAATTCAACCATCTGAATGCCTCCACTGTTCCTTCCTGTAATCTTCTCCGCGGATAAAAATAACTTTTCTCTCTCTGATGATAATGACGGAAAAATAGCGACCACGTTTAAAATTACTCCAAAAGGACGGTCTATTCTTCTCCAAAAAGGCGGTCTATTCTTCAATAAGAAACTGATACGGTCCCGCTGTCAAGTAATTGCAAAGTCCAATCTTCAAGTCAATAATAATCGAGCGTAATGTCTTGCTGGATGACAGTGGTCCGGCTTACGTCTGCGCGTTAGGTTATTATTAGATATTCAACAAAATGGCAC
>OZ024902.1:82781971-82816971 GCA_964017125.1 Flabesymbios commensalis
TTTATTCCCCCCCCCCTCTTCAAATCACCCTTGTGTCAACACTGTCTCATATGGCAGAATGGGCAAAATAACACACTGATGTTGTATTTTGACCAATATATATTATTCACATCTGATAATACCCAACCCAAGTGTACATGGTAAAAAAGGTTGGGATTTGGATTTCACAGTGTTGTAACCCCAAGGTCATGGCAAGGTCATCTCAAGGTCACGGCAAGGTCAAATCAACACGAAACAGGTGAAAATAGCTTTTTTCTACAATTATGTTCACATTAGATGTCTATGATGGCTTGAAACATATCTAGATCCTAACAAGGACCTATACCAAAACACCCTGTAGAGGTTTGTTAGATAACATTTAAGGTTGGAGGGTTTTTCTAAAGATGTTATATTTTGACCAATGACCAATCTACATTAATTACATCTGATAATACCCAACCCAATAGTAGGTCCCTGTACATGGTAAAATAGGTTGCGGCTGGATTTTACAGGGTTGTAACCCGAAGGTCATGGCAAGGTCATCTCAAGGTCACGGCAAGGTCAAATCAACACAAAACAGGTTAAAATAGCTTGATTTTTTTGTTTTTTTCTACAATTACACTTTAGATCTCTATGATGGCTTGAAACATACCCAGACCCCAACACGGATTTATACCAAAACACCTCAAAAGCTCACATGATAATAATAAAAGGGTTGGAGGGGTTATACCCATCAAATCACCCTTGTGGCCCCTCTGTCTGATATGGCAGAAATGGATCAATATAACACACTGATATTATGTTTTTGACCAATAATTAAAATCTGATGAAGCCCGTCTAAAGTACACATGGTGACATGGGTTGGGGTTTGGCTTCATAGTTAGCCGAAGGTCATGGCAAGGTCATTTGAAGGTCACTGCAAGGTCAAATTATCTATAAAAAACGGATGAAAATTGCTTGTTTTTGCTGTTTTTGCTACAATTATGTTTACTTCATATATCTGTGATGGTTAAAACCCGCGTAGACCAAGTAGTCGGGGGACCAAGGAGGTCAAATATGGATTGCTAGACCTTGTCTGCTACACTAATGATACTTATATATTCTGATAAAGCAAGGAAGTTATATAGAGCTATCTAGCTCTTGGCTGTGTGAAATCTTTGTCGTTGTTGCCAGCTCTCTTGCAGAAGCTATGTAAATGACGGTAGTACAATGGTTACCAAATAGCTATTTTGACCCTTTAGTGTGAATAAAAAGATCGACGGTGTGATCAAAAGTTCCATTTTATTGGGACTGGGCATCGACTACCATGTCTATACATGGCCTTTTTGACCCTTCTCTGTACCCCGGTAGTCTCCATTGTAGTAATAGTAGTAATACTATTGCATGTAGGATGCACTTGGAACAGCTTGAAATTTCATTGGTAAGATTGTGAACGTTTTAATTTTAAATGTATGTATGTTTGAGTGAATTGCGTGTATTTGGGGTGAAATTGATTGCCATGGCAACCATGAAGGAGCTTCATTGCCCATCTAGAATAATTCCCAGTGCTGTTCACTCCTACCATATCTCCACTTATGGGACATTTGTTCAATTAATTTCAAGCGAGTGAGGTCAATTTAAATGTTACTAAGTGCATTTTCAGCATCAATTGATGTACTATTAAGTATTTTTTATTAGGACCGTACATTGAGTATCATGGTTATACATGACCTTTAGACCCTTACCTGAACCCCAGTAGTCTCTCGGGTGCTTCATTATTAGTGCCACACTAATATTAATACTTCTTGTAATATTTCCTTGGAACAGTTTGAAATAGTTCTCATTGGCTTTTGTTATTGTATATTTATGGGGGGGGGGGTATTTGGGGGGGATTGTGGGCATTTGGCGTGACATTAGTTGCCATGACAACCTATATAAAAGGTTCATTGTACCTCTGGAATAATTCCCCGTGGTGTTCTCCCCAACTATTTCACCACTTATGGGATATTCATTCATCACATTCATCTCCATTGTGACCGGGCATCGAGTACCGTGGTTTTTCATGACCTTTTGACCCTTTTCACGATCCTAGTATAGCCTATCTGGGGTGCTTCATTATTAGTCTAACACTAATACTGCTGCATATAGGATTCACTTCGAATAGATTTAAATTGTTTTTTATAAGATTGCGAAAGTTTTTTTAGAGATTTATGTGTGTTTTAGTGAATTGTAGGCATTTAGGGTGCAATTGGTTTCCATAGCAACCGTTATGAATGGTCTTAACTTCTCCGTATGGATACCAGGGATATTAGCCCCAGTGATGTGGGTGCCTCCAGACATGCATTGTTTTGTTTTATAGCTTGGGTCATAACTATTTGACTGCGCCAAACATCATCATTTTGCTCCATTGTGCGCCCATATTCCAATGCAATATGGCACATACTCCTTTACTAACGTGTGACCTTTGACCATCAGCAGTACACATGGGTGACATGTGATTTGTCATTTTGGCAAAATAAGGTCAAATTGACATGTTCCAACTAGAATTATCGTTGACCACCAATTTTCGAGGTAATACACCCAACAAAACTGTCAAAAACACAAATTTTCGACATATTCTGGAGCTGGGGGCAGTTCCGTTGCTATGACAACCATCTACGGGTTGAAATGTGACAGCAAATGAAAGTCTATGTCCTAACCTATCACAATATGTGCACCCTTCCTGGCCATTCTCTTGGAGCAATGTGTGATTTATGACGAGATAAGGCATGTTTGAAATGAAAAATATTGCCCAAAACAAGCTAGGGATGAAAGTGTTAATCAAAATAAAATTGTAATGCTGTGAAAATATTGTATATAAACCAGATTGCGCTGTCCATGGATTACTGTTTGCAAAAAATAAACATTTATTTGTTTTTGTTGAGGATGGTTTTATATTTTTTGTTATTGATGACAAAAACACGACATTCGACGTCGGGTGTGTGGTCACGACTGAACATGTTCAGTCTTAAGACCAGTCTACACCAAAAGGAATCCCGACGACATCCGACAGTTCCATCGCAAGTCGTTTTTTTCGTGTAGACCGGTCTTTACGGCAGATTCGTACCACTTAACTGAACTGACCTGCTGATAGGATGTGCCACCTAAAACTCGAGGTCATATTATAGGATTTGGCTATATATTCAACTATATAACTATGCAGTGGGGTGGGAGTGGGGGGACGGGGGTCTCCGTATTGTCTCTCAGTAAATACATGACTCTTTTTCTAACAAATTTTAAATGTGTCTGTTTAAAAATATGTCTGCACCCGGTAATGTAAACACGTACTGCAGCATTAACAAATCAAGACTCATTTCCCTGTTTTATATTAGAATTAGAATACCACAGAATAAGTATTGTAAATATGAAGTATATTTGTGAGACCAATCCACCGGGTGATAACGTACATTTCGGTAGAGTGAAATCGGTGATGCTAAAATTTGCTGATCTTTATACATCTTGTAGAGCAGACCTGCAGTAAGACACGGGTTTTCCACGACGGGCCGCCTCTTCACGCCGCCCCACCATATAATATAATTTACATCACAAGATGGCGTCTGATGGTGCAGCCTCGCCCTCGTAATATGACGTGTCACGTCCCTGGGTGATTCCCGGATCAACTACCGGACATGTCAGATCTTCTCGTCTCCGAGCATCCCCAGAGATGACTACAGACAGCTGCACACCGGACCTAATATTGATCCAATTCTGGCCCAGCGTCTACGACGCTGGCCCAGCATTGAATCAATATAGGGTCTGCTTTTCGTGTCAGCAGGGATAGACAGCTCTTTTATCTTCTTTCTTCCCCGCTGGCCGGCCCAATTATGTGACACGTGACACCGAGGGGACACTTCAGATGCGAACCCAATTTTCTCGCAGCCCCTGAAATATCTAGAGTGAAAAATACCATTAGCGCCAGCTAAGCGTTTTTGTTGATGCTTTAATGTGTGGTAAATAGAGCTATACTTCAGAAACATGGCGGTGTTTAGCTTTTTATAGCAGCAGAAATAAAGTGAAGATATGTGAAGAACAGTACTGGTAATCAAGAGGCAGTGACACATACTATATTAACATCCCTGCCATATTTATGCTTTAAAGTGGGGGCAGAGCTGGTGGTATTTAGCTCAGCAGAATTGTGAAACGAAAATAGATGACATACGTGGTAAATTGAGTAAAACTTATGGCACAAATTGATGGGTATATAAGCGTGTTGGTAATGCTTACGAGAGCTTGCGAGGAAACCACAAAATAAAATAAAATAACGTACGCAAAAAATGAAAATAATACTAATGCTAGTGATAATGATATTCAATAGAGAGCCTATACCAGTTACCTGAATAAATGCAGACGTCCACATGAGATAATTACTTAAATGAGGCCACGTTCTAGATTGGAAAATAGATAGACAAGACTATTGAGCATTTCCTCGTGTGCATGCTCTGGAATCCAATAAATATAGTCTATTACCTAGTAATTAAGAAACGTCTGGGCCCATGTATGCCCACGTTGTAGTTCGGTAGGTGATATAGATTACTACGAAGTGTATGTGCAAAACTCATGACAGCATTATGATGTTTGTAGCTCAAGCACAGCTCATATTGCTAAAGACTAGCTGAAAATATACTACTGGTAACAAAAACAATCACTCGGATGTTCATGGAGTTTATCATTTCGACTATAAATCAGACGCAGTAGAATCACTTACTTGACAAATGCTGCTCCTCAAGTGAAGTGAACAATACTCGAAAATCTAATTAAAATCTCTAATTATCCTTCATAAACAAGCCATTGAATTGATCACCTGCTCGTCTCGGATTGCACACACAAAACCTATTAAATTCATTAACATTGAAAGTATTATATTTGTACAAGGTTGGATTGTTAATGTTTACAATTTACTTACCAAAACATACCAATGATTATTTCAATGTTAATGCAGATTTTCCCAATTATAATACCCGACATGCATCCTTATTTCGGCTGCCACTTACCCGTACTAACTTGATGAACAGAACTTCTCGATATACCAGTGTCAATATGTAGAATTTAATTAGTAGTGATATCAATCATAAAGTGTCAATTGAATCTTTCAAAATAAACCTAATAAAATATATTATATATTACAAGTTTATGGATATTTTTGAGTATTGATTTGTTTTATCTTTTAAGTACAAATGTAATCTTATAATTATATTGTTAACACAATCCAGTATCGTTCAGTATCGTGGGTAGTTATAATTTGTGTGTACTTTAGATTTGATTTTGTTATCTTGTTTGCTGTGCACGCGCATACAGAATGAATGGGTTTTAATAACCAGCCTAAATTTAAAGGGTATATAGGCAAATCTGCTTTTTCGCCGTTACCAACATAATTCTTATAGTTATTTCTTTATGCTGATTTTTGTTTAATTTAACGGCAATAAATAAATTATTACATTATTTATAAAAGCCTAGCGCCAATTGTCTATTTTTAGGAAATTACTTTGTTTCTTGTCCTAAAGTGAATTACACCTCCATTGCACAGCAATATTTGATTTCTACGATGACCTGACAGGCTATATACTAAGAGCAAGTGTGTAACCATGATGTTGTCAATCTTGAATCTGTGAGTATAAATGGTTGAAAATATCGCATAGAAAAAAGTAGGGCCTTTCTAATTATAACAGTGACTTAGATGACCTGCACGTGTTTTTTGAACGAAAATGTACTAATCACGATGGCGGCCATCTTGAATTTTATCGTGTTGAAGTCTCTCTATGTGCTTGGGAGCATAATCGGAAGGTTATGTCAAGAAACGTAGTTTGGTGGCTGTTGACAAAGACTTGGATCAAATCAGTAAAACCTTAACACTTTTATTGATCTGCGATAGTATTTGTCATCGTAGCACGTTCCCCATGTAGTGTCACGGCATGTAGATCACTGATTTAACTAAATCCAGTACAGATAGGCCTGACAAAGCACTGCAGATCGTTAAATGGGCTGCAGTTAAAGCAAATAAATGCATTAGGAAAAAACCGTGGCACAGTTTCTCGGTGTTTTTTTTGACAGACGACAGTGCTCAGCGCCACAGATTTTCAATCCGGGTGACACGGATTAAACCGAGCTGGCCCCGATCCCTCAGGATTTAACACAAGGCACCCATCCCAGTACTTGACCGATCTACACCACTCTCCCGATATAGCTCCAGATAGGATTGAGGTACATTTAAAGAGCCGGAGCGGAGTTGATAACACACACGAGAAAAATAGAAAGGGCCGAAAAAATAAAAGAGAGATAGTCAGAATATCTGCGCCATATCCACTCAGCTTATTTGCGCTAAGCTCACTCCACGTCAGTTTGCCTACGCTGTGTTTCACTGTATTTCTTTTTCAGATAATGGAATCCAAGGTCTGCTGTCTTGAAGATCTTAAGGATCTTGGATTTTTTTTTTTTAAAAGCAGCTGGTTTTGTGATCCATGGGAGATTCCCAGTAACGCCATCAGCACCTGCACAGACTTTGCCTTTACAATACTGCTGCCAAAAGACAGGATATGCTTACTTTGCAAGTAAGCAGATACTGTCGTTAGGCTTTGCAGGGTAGAATAGGGGGATGACTGCAGGGTTGAATAGCACCACGGGACAATTGCCAAGACGTCGGGCGCGGTACTCTGGGATTCTGCTTTGTTTGAAAAGCAAAAAAATGTATTGACTGTAGTCCAGGAGGAAATGCGATCTGAGAAGGCTGGGATTTAAAGGAGGCACAGCGCGTGGCAGAGGAGTCGTGAATTAACCGTGGGAGGGGGGGGGGGGTTGATATATATATAGTGACAGACATCAGAACTTACTGTATTCAGTTTTGTGAATAATACAAAATAATTTAACGTTGTGTAATTGTATCCTCTGTTCAATATTGTACAGCCTTCCATATACTCAAGACTCAATGAATGAATGAATGAATGAATGAATGAATGAATGAATGAATGAATGAATGAATGAATGAATGAATGAATAAATTAATTAATTAATTAATTAATTAATTAAATAATTAATTAATTAATTAATTAATTAATTAATTAATTAATTAATTAATTAATTAATTAATTATTGAATGAACGAATGAATGTGAATGAATGAATGAATGAATAAATTAATGAAATAATAAATAAATGAATGAATGAATGAATAAATGAATAAATGAATAAATGAATAAATGAATGAATGAATGAATGAATGAATGAATGAATGAATGAATGAATGAATGAATGAATAAATTAATGAATGAATGAATGTAAGAATGAATGAATGAATGAAAGGATAAATAAATAAATAAATGAATGAATAAATGAATGAATGAATGAATGAATGAATGAATGAAATAATAAATAAATAAATAAATAAATAAATGAATGAATGAATGAATGAATGAATGAATGAATGAATGAATGAATGAATGAATGAATGAATGAATGAATGAATAAATGAATGAATGAATGAATAAATGAATGAATGAATGAATGAATGAATGAATGAATGAATGAATGAATGAATGAATGAATGAATGAATGAATGTAAGAATGAATGAATGAATGAAAGAATAAATAAATAAATAAATAAATGAATGAATGAATAAATGAATGAATGAATGAATGAATGAATAAATGAATGAATGAATGATTGATTGAATAAATGAATGAATGAATGAATAAATGAATGAATGAATGAATGAATGAATGAATGAATGAATGAATGAATGAGTAAATGAATGAATGAATGACTGAATGGATGAATGAATAAATGAATGAATGAATGAATGAATAAATGAATGAATGAATGAATGAATGAATAAATGAATGAATGAATGAATGAATGAATAAATGAATGAATGAATGAATGAATAAATGAATGAATGAATGAATGAATAATAAATGAATGAATAAATGAATGAATGAATGAATGAATGAATGAATGAATAAATAAATAAATAAATGAATGAATGAATGAATGAATGAATGAATGAATGAATGAATGAATGAATAAATGAATGAATGAATGAATGAATGAATAAATAAATGGATGAATGAATAAAGGAATGAATGAATGAATGAATGAAGGAATGAATGGATGAATGAATGAATAATGAATGAATGAATGAATGAATGAATGAATGAATGAATGAATGAATGAATAAATGAATGAATGAAAAAAATGAATGAATGAATGAATGAATGAATGAATGAATGAATGAATGAATGAATGAATGAATAAATGAATGAATGAATGAATGAAGGAATGAAGGAATGAAGGAATAAATAAACAATTAAATAAATGAATAAATGAATAAATGAATAAATGAATAAATGAATAAATGAATAAATGAAAAAAAGGATTAAATTAATAAATTAATAAATTAATAAATTAATAAATTAATAAATTAAAAATAATAAATTAATAAATTAATAAATTAATAAATTGAAAAAATTAATAAATTAATAAATTGATAAATAAATAAATAAATAAATAAATAAATAATTAAATAAATAAATAAATAAATAAATCAATAAATTAATAAATAAATAAACAAATAAATAAATAAATAAATAAATAAATAAATAAATAAATAAATAAATAAATAAATAAATAAATAAATAAATAAATAAATAAATAAATAAATAAATAAATAAATAAATAAATAAATAAATAAATAAATAAATAAATAAATAAATAAATAAATAAATAAATAAATAAATAAATAAATAAATAAATAAATAAATAAATAAATAAATAAATAAATAAATAAATAAATAAATAAATAAATAAATAAATAAATAAATAAATAAATAAATAAATAAATAAATAAATAAATAAATAAATAAATAAATAAATACGAACATGAGATAATGAATGAACATAAAATAATGAATAATAAAATGAATGAATTAATAAATGAATGAATGATTGAATAAATGAATAAATGAAAGAAGCCATCAATGAATCAATGAATGAAAGGTGGGTGAGTATAGTAGGTAGAAGAGGAACATTTTTGTTACGTTGCAAGAGGAAGATCCGAAAAAAATCTTCTTACGATCAGACACGTTGTATTGGCCGAAATTTAAGTTGATACTGAAATCCTTTTAAAAGAAGAAACAGCTCGATCTCAAACTGACGTTAAGCCATTTTCGCTAATAATAAGACTAAAATAAGCCCAGCTTTTACATTAGTAATCTAGTAATAATGAGTCTAGTCTGAAGAATTATCTCATTCTCCTATAAATAACGTCTGAAGTAGGCGCGGATCCAGAGGGGGAGCGCACGGGGCGCACGCTCACCCGTTTTTGCGCCAAATTCGTTAAAAATTGGCCTAAATATGCCTGAAAACTCGCCCCCGAGCCACCTGCGCCCCCTCCTT
Source organism: Flabesymbios commensalis (assembly GCA_964017125.1). Lineage (NCBI taxonomy): Eukaryota > Metazoa > Annelida > Polychaeta > Terebellida > Flabelligeridae > Flabesymbios > Flabesymbios commensalis. Next base: position 82,791,353 of record OZ024902.1, read on the forward strand.
TTTCAAATCCTTGATCCGCCCCTGTGAAGAGTGTCTACTGGGCACATAAACGTGTTAATATTATGCAAGTTAGACGCTGGAATACCTTCTCGCGGGAATTTCTTTATAAACACGTCCACTCTTTATAAACACTGACGATGACTGAATGTTGCACCATCATCTACAATGCTGGCCTAAGCTTGATATGGTGCGTATTTACTGTGAGCTCTCCTCTTCTCTTTCCTACTCTGATTGAATACATCTTAGGATAAAGCACATACTGCAGCATGTTAGTTCCTGATCTATTGCTTCCAAGACTTATTAATTAATTCCATAAAATTAATTTGCAAGCAATCAAATATTGTACATATGTCATATAAATCGCGTATGACGTATTGACATATTGTCTTCTGTATTGCTCTTTATTACTATTTATTTACTTGAAGCTGGAAATCCTAAAGCTCATTCTAAGCAACAAAAGTGGATAAAAAATAATATTCTGAATTCCACCGCTCCATTTCTGGCAATTTACCACATTGTGTATTTTCAATTTCCAGGGAGAATAACCGTTTCACTGTTGTCGTTTTCAATTTGATTTAATAAAAGGTTAGACTGCAACTATTTGGAATTGGGAATTATTCGCAAATGTTTGGTTACAAATTAAACAAATTAAACAAATCAACCCACTTGAAGTTATGAGTCGCTACCGCTACCGGGTTGAATAGCACCACGGGACAATTGCCAAGACGTCGGGCGCGGTACTCTGGGATTCTGCTTTGTTTGAAAAGCAAAAAAATGTATTGACTGTAGTCCAGGAGGAAATGCGATCTGAGAAGGCTGGGATTTAAAGGAGGCACAGCGCGTGGCAGAGGAGTCGTGAATTAACCGTGGGAGGGGGGGGGGGGTTGATATATATATAGTGACAGACATCAGAACTTACTGTATTCAGTTTTGTGAATAATACAAAATAATTTAACGTTGTGTAATTGTATCCTCTGTTCAATATTGTACAGCCTTCCATATACTCAAGACTCAATGAATGAATGAATGAATGAATGAATGAATGAATGAATGAATGAATGAATGAATGAATGAATAAATTAATTAATTAATTAATTAATTAATTAAATAATTAATTAATTAATTAATTAATTAATTAATTAATTAATTAATTAATTATTGAATGAACGAATGAATGTGAATGAATGAATGAATGAATGAATTAATGAAATAATAAATAAATGAATAAATGAATGAATGAATGAATAAATGAATAAATGAATAAATGAATGAATGAATGAATGAATGAATGAATGAATGAATGAATGAATGAATGAATGAATGAATAAATTAATGAATGAATGAATGTAAGAATGAATGAATGAATGAAAGGATAAATAAATAAATAAATGAATGAATAAATGAATGAATGAATGAATGAATGAAATAATAAATAAATAAATAAATAAATGAATGAATGAATGAATGAATGAATGAATGAATGAATGAATGAATGAATGAATGAATGAATGAATGAATGAATAAATGAATGAATGAATGAATGAATGAATGAATGAATGAATGAATGAATGAATGAATGAATGAATGAATGAATGAATGAATGAATGAATGAATGAATGAATGAATGAATGAATGTAAGAATGAATGAATGAATGAAAGAATAAATAAATAAATAAATAAATGAATGAATGAATAAATGAATGAATGAATGAATGAATGAATAAATGAATGAATGAATGATTGAATAAATGAATGAATGAATGAATAAATGAATGAATGAATGAATGAATGAATGAATGAATGAATGAATGAGTAAATGAATGAATGAATGACTGAATGGATGAATGAATAAATGAATGAATGAATGAATGAATGAATAAATGAATGAATGAATGAATGAATGAATGAATGAATAAATGAATGAATGAATGAATGAATGAATAAATGAATGAATGAATGAATAAATGAATGAATGAATCAGTGGTGACGTTTTCATGAAAGGTAAAATCATTTGAATGTGATGCCATCCACTCCTGTCCCTGGCCAAATGCTCATCATCACGCCATCCTGTCGACACAGCCAGATCGTCAAGGCAGATTAGGTTTCACCATTTGACAATATTAACTTGTAGACAATACGTTCAAACTCAGTGACCGATGTCGGATATCTCTCAATATTATAATGCAATAATTATTATGAATACAGGCTCATTCTAATGCTCACTGCGTGCTGGTAGTCATCATCATAACATATAAATTCACATTGGGCCTAATTTACCATGTCCACGAAAGTCCAGTTCACACATTCTCCATCATATGGGAATATTTATTTATCTTCAATTCTGTAAAGTAACATATTAGATTTTTTAATAACAGCTCGGAATTTCAACACTTCAATCACGACTATAGTTGTTTGTAATTTGTTTTATCAGCCGATCAAGTTGCTGTTAGTGAGAATAAAATCAGTGTTCAAACATCTAATTTTTGGTGGTATGTAGTTAAACAAATATGAGTAATTTTCACTCACTTGAAGTTGTGGGTCGCGGTAGCGAGACACAACTTCAAGTGATTGAAAATTTAAATAAATTGAACAAATATGAGAAACTTGAAGTTGTGGTTAGAGACACAACTTTCAGTGGGAAACATTTGGCGAGAAAATAAATTGAACAAATCACTCAGTTTATCTGCATGAACTCAACTGCAAATGAAACCGCAAATGAAGCAAAACAGTGAAATAATGCAAACGTGTGAGTAAACAAAATGTGGTAGGCATAGTCAGAAAATATACAATTGATCTAGAGATTATCTATACCGCTGGAAAAACAACTGGACAAACTACTCAGGAAACAATTTCAGTCATGCCGATGTGCATTATGAAAGGGTGCATAATAGTAGGTAAAATGCGTCATTTTAAAATACATATAATTAATGGTGTGTGTATGTGTGTGTGTGTGTGTGTGATATAACATGTTTTTTTCTGCCTGTTGATTGTTGTAGATACATTTAACGTTGAAAAGGTGGCCTGATTGACATGAAACAATGGAAGAACATCTAAGTATCACCATTAGCTGAAGCCCCTTGGCGGTCCAGAGATCGATGATAAATACAATATTATTATTGCCAGTGATTTCTATGGGTGGTAGGCCAGCAGTACATTCCTATTACTTAGAGTTATATACGTGGGCACATTCTCAGGCTCTTATGTTTATTACTGAAATCAGTTTCCCTGGAAGGAGAGACATATTCCAAGCACGAACTAGAGAGGCTTTCCAGACATGAAGTGCCAATCTGTAGCACCAGGTGTCCTTGCCTGCCAATTGCTTGAACCCCCCCCCCCCTATATTTTAGTACAGTACACATCTACCTTCTCTGGTAACATAACATGTTATAACACCTGTATTTAGCAAACACTGCCATGCATAGTTTCCACAGAATTTGGTCGAGCAAAACTAATTTACTATTTTTAGCGAAGGGGTGTTCTTTTCAGGATCAAGGTAGACCATATTATGTTGTATGTAAATTAAAAAACTTTATTTGTTAGCTGTGGGCTAATGAACTGTTGCATTATTGTTCTTGTGCACACATTTATGGATATTGCTTCCAGTCTAGCTGTGGTATGGTTAGTTTGAATTTGGAGAATAATTTGGAACAAAAACTGTAATATTAATGAAACTTGAAATATTTCGCATTTTTTTTACTTGGAAAAGGGTTTGCCTGAAATAAAAAGCATCAGAACTAGATGCAACTCTACTGGAAGCGCTGCCGACTTCTTTTGAATGTTTTGGGTTTTCTTGTAAGCTATGTAGTATGGTGAGGAAATTCCAAAAAGAAACATTGCCATTTGCACGTTTAGACACTGTGTACCAAGTAAATCGACTGACACATTTAGAAATACATCCATCACTGATACATATTTATTTTGGGACGTGGTATTTTAATTTAAATACTATTATAGCTCATGAAAAATGATATCACTCACATCCAAAAGAGTTTCAATGTCATAACTCCCCGTCCTCGTGAGGTGAGAGTTCCATTATTTCTCAACAGAAATTGTGGAGGTCCCTATTTCTCACTGACTGAGTGAGATAGTTTTTCACCAGTTGTCTGCGGGCAATTATTCACTGCTGAATTAGCTGACATGGTGCAGCCGTCGCTCACATCGATCTGTAGCAGCGCTGGTTTGATGGTGGCCCAACGTGAAAAGACGTTGGAAAACATTAAGCCGGTCTTGGCTTATTATACTGTCTGCTAGAATAACAGATACCCTTTTAGCCTGGCGATTTGTCCACGCCGAAGTCCACTCGATTTGACATCCCCGGGGTGAAATAAGCGAACAAATGTAATTAATCTTCTATTTTGTGTAATTCGAAAATATCGCCTGGTGCCCTAAAAGTGTCTGTGGAATCATTAATAGAGAGCTGCATTTGTTGTTAAAAAGAAATCAATTCGAAAGCTGGAAGCAATTTATTGTGAGAACACCTTAATTCTCAGTGGCATAGAGAACAATAAGAAAAAGTTAGCCGACCGGGTTTTATTAAAACATTTGATATTTTAACAAGAAACAGTCTAACCTATGCATAAACAGTAAACAAGATAACCCAACAAATTTAGCAATTGAAGCACAAAAATAAGGAAATGTATATAATTTATATATCTGTGAGCACACAGTTACACAATACATTGACCTTTATCATGTTTATGTGACCACAAACATGACAAGCGAGTAGCCTATAAAATAGATTGATCGTGTCCTACGTTTACCTGCATGTTCAACTATCAATCGTGGCTGACATGATCTGTTTGCCGATTTTTATCTTTATCAGGGAATTATTGAACACATTCTTATTGTTTTATCACATATTAAAAAACGTGTGTTTTTTTTACCTTTCCTATATATCTCCACCCGGCATAACCTGGCTGCCTACTCACTTCGTTGCAGACCCGGTCACAGTGACCGCAATGGTATGAGCACAGCAAACTGTGTAAATGAAAAGAAATGATTGGGGTTTTAGACCAACTTTGTGCACATATAACTTAAACTGGTCCAGGAGGACCTCCTGAGGATGGTGAGATGAATGAGATGACACTGCCCTCCAAGCACATGATTCGAAATTCGAGCCCTGGCGGTCTGAGGCCGATCTCGCTACTTCTTCGTCACGGAGCCTCCTCACAATATTGAATCTTTACAAGTGAGCAGGGAAGAAACATTTCGTTTCTTTTGAAACTAGAATTCAAGCGAGGGGCTCGAACCCGCGGTCTTCGACTTTCCAAGCAGGCAGCTTTAACCATTGCACCAAGGCCCTCGCCCCTCGCAAGCTTTGTTAAAATGATGAAAAGCTACCGAAAAACTCGGGTAACATGAAACTTAGGACTTATATTTCGAGTGACTATTATTAAACTGGGCCTTTTCTAGTGAAATCTGGTGATCGTATTGGAACTATTCCATTTTGAAAATGGTGGTCTCTGTATCAGAGCCTTGCGATGTTATCAGAGTAATATAACTCGAGCGCATCTTCAGTAGGCTACAGCACAGACCATAAGCAGAGTACTTGAAGAGATTAACTCTGGCCGCGGTGTGGCTACGTCTTCTGGGGGGAAACAATTACGTTGCCGCGCTGCCACAGGCCATACAATAGGCAAAGAAGAACAAGGGAGGAAACAGAGTGAAGCAGGGTATGACTGGCTGATTAGAAAGTAAGGCAACTCGCTGGCAGTGCTGCCTCCGTGTTTATGTCCTATTCAAATATTTGTGGGAAGGAAGACGGGAACACAGGCTTGCGGCGCATCATCCTCTGCCAGACAGACACCGCGGACGAGACATCGGGCCGAGGGTGGGCTAACGTCGGCAGACGTTAGCCCTCCCTCGGCCCGACGTCTCGCCACGACTGACCGGTGCTGTCTGCGGGGCTATTATCAGCCGGTGTGTTTACCGTGCTATACTGGCTAAGTTATACTTTTCATTAGCTGGACAATGGCCCCGTCCCCTCCAGCTATCATTTACAAGACCACGCTGATGAGAACGACGGAGTGAACGGAATACGATACGGCCGAAGAATCAATTCGCAATAAATAATTATAATTAATCCCTGCAAATTCAGTGGCTTGATGCACGGCTGTAGTCCACTTCGAATCAGTGCCGCCCACCCGGAATAAATCGATTTGTTTAGGTTTAACCGCAGTCTTGACAGTTTTTTATTCTCATTTACTACCGTCATCGCCTGCAAAAAATAGTAGAAAAAAAAGTAGAACGACGCAAATTCTCAGTACAAGTTTGTCACTGCAAAATTTACGAACTGGCCGTATATGATCATCATGCGTGGACAGCGCTACAATTGAATTGGGAAGGACGAGTAAATAAAACATAGCACTAGAGATGGGACTGACCCAATGCTGGTTTACTGTAGGGCCACCGTCTGGGACGCCGGCCCAACAGTAAACCAACATTGGTTGAATGTTCCGTCTCTGCTGGGAATGGAAGATCCGTGTGGATTACACTGTGCCCTATAGTGCCGTGAAAAGCCGAGGGGCGGTATCTGCTTACTCTACAAGGTAACAGATACTGCCTTTTGTCATTGCAGAGCGATATACAGAGCAACAATGTGAGGATGTGTGGCAGGAGACAGGCTGTTTAGACAGTCTGGAGATAGGCCAGCCCTTAAGACATGCCGCAGTGCTGCAGAAATAAATCCAGCTCTCGCCCCGGTCCATCCTCAAGGCCTACATGCAGAGTACAAGCCACGTGTCATTGTGAGTCCCTCTGCTAAATGTATTTTCTTAATCCCTGTTAATATAGGCTCCACTAAACACGAGAGCGACTCAATGTTGGTAGAATGCTGGGACGCTGTATTCTAGCAGAAACTCAGCACTCAACCACCATTGCGTTAACATCCCGTTTTATCTGGGACGGGGTCGCACAACACATGGTTTTGTGGTTGAAACAAAGTGACTTTACTTTTAATGTTTGAATATGTTGTATCGGTAGGCAGTTGCTGTATTGGTAGAACATCAGAAAAGTCCCCCATTAAGGCAGGTGAAACTCAACGAGTGCGCATGTCTTCAAGTTGACCACAGCTGTTTCGAAAATCAACTATATATGAATTAATCAAGCTTTGTATCCACTCTATGGGTTGTAATAAGGTTTATCTCTGATGGCAGCGGTTTGTTTTTGTCATGTTGGTTCTCTGAGGACGATTTCAGACAACCCATTGATGTTGCTCATACTTCTCCGCTTATTTTGAACAGTTGAAACCAGGTATCAAAGTAAAAATAACGTAAGTCAAAGCGAGCATCCTAGCCTGTTCGGTTACGAGGTTTTGCACTGGACCAGTGTTGGCTCAATGCTGGGCCAACGTCACAAACATTAAATCAGCATTGGTTAAGCAGCATGAATTCAGATACTTCCGTGCATTGATCCTGCACGGAAGTAAGGAATTCCCAACAGACACAAGACGTTGAATCAATATTGGTTTAACGTTGATCCACCATCTACAATGTTGAACCAACGTTAAACCACCATTGATTCAACGTCTTGTGTCTGTTGGGAATTCCTTACATCAAGGCAGCAAGACTGGACCAGCTAGAATGATCGTAGATTTAGATCTACGATTATTCTGACTGGTTCAGTCTTGCAGTATAGGGAAGATGGGTATTAGGTTTTGGACTCTCTATAGTGCAGTGTGCTCTGATCCCTCGGATGTCGAGGATGTCGATGATCCGGCAAATTTAGCCGCAAGTATGGTATACTACCCCTATTTAAATTACAACTGAAAACGGACGGTGATCAGCCGATGCCGCCGCGTGATAGACTAAGCAGCTCGTTAGATTGATCTGCGTTTTCGTTAAGGCTCCCACACCCCCCAAAGATTCCTCGCGATTGCTTGAAACTCGACTGTCATGGTGTTTTTTTAGAAAATCGCAGACAAGCTGGTTCTACGACGGAAGCATATCACTCCAGAACGACTGTTATCGACTTGGCGTCGTAAGCTATAGCAGAGATCCTAGTGGTGACCGTGTAGCCCCCTAGTGGGTGTTCCGGAAGCAATAATGAGACATTACGATCGCGTCGAAGGACATGCCACATCGCAACGACCGTCTATGACGGCTAAGACGGGCCACGATTAAGACATGTTCAGTCTTGACGACAGCTTCCGACGTGACGGAAATCGACGAAATCGTAGTCATGCGAGTGGCCCCAGCGCACCGATTGTTAAAGGTTATCGTCGCGTCTTTAGCAATGGGAGAAGTCCTTGCCGTGTGGTGGAGGCTTTAGACCAATTATTTTCTATAAAAAAAATTGTTGGCTAAAATAAATCTGCAAATCTCAGACATCACGAAGGCGAGAGTGCTATTTTAGTCACATGCGTCACCAAATGATTTGTGGTGTATGAATGGAAAGAGAAACTTCAAACACTAGCAAGCCTTCAGGCGATGTTGGGCAAATAACCTGGGTATGTTGAACCGTTGCATGCGTGATATCACTGCACAAGATAGTGTTAATGAATCACAGCCAGTCTGTAGTCGAGGAAGAGATAGATAATACAGGTAACCTTGTGCAGTCTATCTCAACTGGTGATGTGTGTCGTGGGAGCTCGGGCGCTCTCCATTGAGCCATGTGACAGCACATTTCAGGATTAATTCGATGTATATCAGTGAAAAACACAGTATTAAACAGTTTGCTTTGTAAGAAATATAAAATGCGAATAAGTGTTAAAAGTTGTCTAGTTAGGCCTATTGTTAGTGACGTGCAACCGATCTTGTTTCACTTCACGATGTGAAATTAATGTTAGTATTCAACAATAAGAAAATAGGACGGATACTGTGACCTCAATTCGTATCCATCTGTTTATGTTTTTGTGCTTTGAACCGCACCACCTTACTAAGGAATGACCCTGCTAAACAGTACAATATTATTAATACAGCGATGCAACAGATTCGAGCTGAGACGCCTGCCATTTGACGTGAAAAGAACAGTCACTTGGGGAGAGTTATAGAAACGTATGACTTGGACTGCCGTCGCGTTGGGAGCAGTTTCTCCCGTTCTGCGGTAGTCCAGTTTTTAGCGGTGCCCACAACCACAAAATATGACCCAGTATTAGCACAATGTTGGGCCGGCGTCGCAGACGCCGGCCCAACATTGTGCCAAAACTGCTCCAGCGACCACGACATCTACGAGCGCGGGATGCGTGACACGTTCCAAGGTCAGGATCAATGTTTAATGGTTACCTGTCCGGGCTGCGGGATCCACAGGGAGACGTTAGGATCTGCACGCCGATTATCCCGCCCCAGTGACCACCGGATCCCCCAGTGCCTGATTTAGAGCAGGAATTGTTTGTTTTCCCGCAATAACCATCCAGCCGAGTCATCTGTCCTGGGTAAGTGGACTCCGGCAGATAGAGGTGGATGCCTACATCTCAGGAGATTGATCTTTGTGGAGTATAGGCCTATCTATTTAAACATTGACGTTTTGTAATAATTGAAACATGTAATCGAGTTCATTGGTGTCTATAGATTGAAGGGTATTCATGAGTTTTCTTCAGTGAACAAAACAAAAGATACATTTGTGAAGATTGGGAGAAAATTTGTAAAAGACACAATCCATGCAGTTTCTGACCCTCACGCTCCAATATAAATATATTGAAACGTGTGTGATTCTTGAAGGCTCCTTTCAGATTTATTTTATCAGGATTCAGGAATCAAATACTTCTAACTTGATACTTTCTAGCTAGCTTGAAAAATAGCTCAATGTTTAAAAATATATTTGATTGCTATTGTTTTAATCAAACTCCTCACCTTTTCAACAATGTTGTTTTATCTCACAACTGCACATTGTTTGAAGTGTTACTAAAAATGAAGGATGATCGCTATGAATGTGTTAGCAGAAAATGCACACTAACGTAGTCAAAGCAAGGACACTACAACACCATGTGCTAGTATTCCTCGTCAAAGTAAGAAATAGTTAAACCACTACCTAATAAATTAAAAAAAAAATAGAGATAATGTATCAAGCATATAATAGGAGACAACTAGGAGAAAACTGTATCATTTTACATACAATTATCATAAAAATGAGTTTTCATTTTATTTTGGTGCTATTGTGGATCCTACCGTGTATAAATAATGCTTTAAACTGACGAAAATGCAAGAAAAAAAGAATCAAACCACACTCTTTATTCGCTACGCACGACTATATAGTCATGTTTTTAATTTGGCTTATTAGCTGATCAAATCACAGTTATCGGGAATGAAATATATTGTTAAACATTACAATTTTCAAACATTTCGTCTCAAAATTAACAAATATGAGTAATTTTCAGCGACATAAGCTGGGTAGTGAGACACAACTTCAATTGGTTGAAAAATTAAATTAGGTAGATGAAAGATGATATATAATCAGACATCAAATACAACCGCATCTACTATTAAAAATCCAATAGCTTTTTAATTCTCATTAAATCTGTCATAAACTGCCAAGCTACGAGACGATTTCTCGTGCTGAAATCGATTAAGTAATGCTGTCCTGGCTTAATAATATCTCTCTAGTAAAATTGTCACTTAAAACTGAAATCCTGCAAAAAAAAGTATTACTCCGGAGTGTGACGCGCTGGGAGTAGGTTGGGCGTAGTGACATTCTTTTCTCATCCTGAAACGTTAATAGAAATATATGAAACATGCGCAATTCAATGTTAGATAAAGGTTTCTCTCACATTTGCTCTACCGAGAACAAAGTGACGTGGTCTTTCTCGGTCGCTTGAAATACCCAAGAAAGCCTAATCTTTCTATTAGTCTTTCAAAGTTTTTAGTGTTTTCTACACCGAATCAACTTGATACACATGTCAAAATGATTCACCTTTTCTACAATGTTGATCGTGGTTTTTGCCTAGCAAACACAATACGTCGGAGACGGTGGCCTAGTGTATGTTGGGTTTGTCTAACACACACTCGCATCTTATCTGAAGTGTCGATCATCAATATGGTAAGATCACAATATCACGTATCACAAATATTGGCCCTTGGGGAGAAAAATCACCATGATGTATGAAGACTAATATTTAAAGTTTATAACTTCATTATCAGCCAGTAAAATGCTGTATTATTTATCCACCTTATGGTATGTTTTGTACATACGTATTGGAGGGCTGGTAAAACAATACTAAATATTATATTATATGTTAAGGCACTGTGAACTTTGTAAAGTTTGAAGACGGTTCATTATTAAGAATAGAGCGAGTATATGTAATCGTATAAATTAAATCAATAGTAATCATCGTAGTTTAGGGACAACTGTTGAACTTTGCTAAATGTTAGCTTGAAACTAATTAATAAATATGGAAAAGCTTATCATATAAATAGTTTATGAGAATATCACACCGGCTGTTATTGGAAAAGTAATGCCTTATTCCTGGTAATTGAATTTCCGGTAAAACCATAAAACTATATTTAATAATTTAATAACTGGAATTTAATACGTAATGCTATCCTGGCTTAACACTATCAGTAAACTTAACTTTAAATTATTGATAGTTGACATACATTGTTACACTTTTCATCCCAAGTGGGTGGTAATTACTCTGCTACCAGTGTTTTGTGTATCACAATGATTCTAATCCCATTTGTTCTGGGTTCAGTCATAGCAACAAAATGAAAATGAAACGACAAGTGAAAAAGTAGTGAGTATTTAATGTGTATCAGCTTTGTTTGTATTGACATCGAATGAGCTGATCACGATGAGGTTTAAATAGTCAGTCGCCCCTTGTAATGAATTATGAATGTTTTATGAGTCCCAGATTCATGACAACCTAATAATATCCACTTGGGTTTGTCTTGTGGTGTGAATAGCCGTGAGGTTATAAAAATAACCGATACAATAAATTCGATAATTTGGCGGTCGTGACCAATTCACTTGCTGTGGATCACCGACCACCAACAGAGACCAGTGGAGGACAATAAACTCAAAGTAACCATTCAGTCAGGTCCAATAAATCATCAGGTTGCGTGTTGCCGTACGTGATCTGATTGTGGCATGTATCAGTGTATATCCTTTATAAATCCTCTCGTGGGATGGCTTACTCTATTCGGCAAAGCCAAAATTCAGCTTACTTAGCGATTACATGTTGGTCTAAAGTGTAGACTTTTTCATATTATGTAAAGATTACAACATTCGTCGGCTGCAATTTAAGGCAGTAGCTTTTGCCCGCAGTGTTTCCTCACAATTATTCTTCTATTATAACCTACAATTGATTAAAAAAATACGATTGAGATATCAGCTAAACATCCGAATGATTTGATTGTAATATTTAAAACGAATATTTTAGTGATATTCCCGCTCAATCGGATATATACGGATATTATATATATCATACAATAGGAAATGATCAACAGTTTATATCAGGATTCGCTTACTTTAAAATGACGTGGCTTCGTCTAATGAGAACCTTTCGTGGAGTTTTAAACTTGCTAAAAATAATCTGATTTTGCTGAATCTAATTATGTTTTAACTACTACATGTACTGAAATATTAACAGTAGGATACTCGTGATAATTATTATTATTATTTCAATGCAACAATGGAAAAAGATATTTAATTAGCTTGCGCCTAATTATTGTTTTCATATTCGTCTTTAATTAGCTGAGATTAATGAGTAATGCAGTCCGACCTGAGCACGATATGATGGTGATTAGGTTCATATTAAGTATCATCTAGACGTTCTGCTGTGTTAAAACAAAATATTTTTCACGTTAATTGAAAAGATTAAAAACGAATCTAAACCTTAAATGGCAAATATATATATATATGTCTTTAATTATAGACAGTAGGCCTATTTATCATGATGCACAATTTTATCAACATTGAAAATGATGAGGTCGCAGTGGACAATATGTATTGGGATTCAATTCGATTTTGAAACTAGTAGTTAATAAGTTGAAACTATAAATTATTGTTATTGCACTACACTAATAATTGTAAATAACAGAAATAGAGATAATGATACTCGAAATATTCTATCTTAGGCTGTTTTTGGAAGGTATTGTACTTCATGTAATTGCTTAGTACAACAGAAGCCGAAATTTCAGCCCTTTTTGGTGTCAGGTGCATTGCTTCCGAGATATAACAATTTGGCGTTTGGTAATGTATTATAATTGAATATTGTTTAACCTTTGACCCAGGCGATCGCTCAGAATATACTATTATGGAATACCTCAAATAAATTTTGTGCTCAGATGTCAAGTCAATCCTTAAGAAACTCAGTGGAAATTGATGAGCAAAAATGTGGCCTTAAAATAACAATAAAAACGAAAAAAAAATGAAAACAATAATTTGGACGTAGTAAACGTTCAAACTAATAACAGACGTCGGCCCTCCTAAACCTCGTTATAATTATGAGCTAGAAATACATACGCTAAACCTCGTTTAGGATGTCAAAGGCTCAGCTGAGATGCATTCAAAGGATTATTCTCAGCACATATCGTGATATTTAGCTGGCTAGCCAAGTTTATACTCCCCCAATTGATAGACCTGGTTCTTGGTTCATATATCGTAGTCTTCGGATTGTTCGAGATGGCCATCTCGACCTATCCGAAACCTACGCTATATCGTAAATTGTTCGAGAATATGGGTCCAGCCGGTTGACGACTGTGACATTAGCAGGCAGGTGACACGCTGATTTCCACATGCGCCTCCATGGGATGCCACGCGGCCTCGTTTCAATTATTGACCTTCGGTAATCTCCGCCTGTAATCGGCTCGGTGCTCGGTGCTCAATTAAATGTAGCCGCTTCGCGGACTGACAAATAGCCATTGACTTCCGCTGCTGCGCACATCGCGCACCTCTTGGCATCTGAGACAGACGCTAGATTTACGTGTTCGTGTTCAAATTCCATCCTATGGCGCAGACGTATGCCATTCGACTGCAGTGAGAACATTTTGCTCGCCCAATGCTGGGTCACTGCTGGGCCAAGGTGTGCGGTGTTCACCCAGCATTGAACCAACACGGTACCCACACCGGAAACAAATATAGCAGATCTCGTCTCTTGTCACGTGATCAGACCTGAAGCATCAAGTGGGTGGAAAGTATTAAATCGGAAAAAAATCACCACGTCTATAGGTTTTCCCCTTTAATTGTTAATGTTTAATTGTCTTGAAATGTCAACGTTAAACTTTACTGTTTGAAAGTGAAAGTGAAGGGATAACTGTGTCGTTTCTTCTATGCCGATGATTCTGTTTTTATGGTTGAGAGTAGATTAGATTTGCAAAATAGTCCCGATTATGTTCATGATTATTATCAAAGGTGGAAATTATGTGGTAATACATTCAGAACTAAAATAGATGTATTTAGGAAGGGTGTAAGGTTGTCCATAAATGATATTTGGTTTTATGGTGATTTAATTGTCGAGGTAGTAGAACATTTCTCATATTTAGGTATAAATATATTTTTTATTACAGGGGAATTTTCAGCCACTCAGACATTTCAGACAGGGGTTTGCGAGCATTATTTTAAATTCAGGGTATTGCATATGATTATTGATCGATTCCAAAGCAGAAATACTATGTATGTTATTTGATATACTTGTTTTATCTGTACTACTTTACTCATGTGAATTATGGGGACTACACACTGCTGCATCGGCGGAGAGAGTATGCCTACATCTGGGTTTTTTTGTAAATGAGTTTCGAAAGTGTCCAAATCAACAACCAATGAAATGGTATACGGGGAACTCTGGGAGATTCGCAGGAAAAAAGGTACACATAGTGAAATATTGGTTAAAAATTGTACATAGAGAATTTAGTGCATTGGTTTTGATTTTTTTTAAATAATGTTACACACTATATTTAGTGCAGATAATTCAATATTGTTAACTAGGCTGCTGTAGTAAGAAACATGTTTAATTTTGGATTTGGCTATGCCTGGATACAACAGGGTGTTACAAATAACGTGATCAATACATCCAACAATGGTTTAATTCAGTAAGTATCAGCTCGAGCTGATCTTTATACAAGAATACAACAAACCACTTTAGATGTCAAATTTATTTCCATATAGTAACAAATTGTAAGCACAGCATTTCTCTTATAATATTTCAAACCAAGAATCACACACTAGCAAATGTAATTCAGGGCAGAGGGAGAAATCGCAGATCATACAGCGAAAAGCTATGTCCAGCATGTAATGTCAATGGAGATGAATGCCATTGTTTATTTGAATGTGAAAACACACGTCCCATCAGACATGTGTTACCTCTCTTATCTTCTAAAAACACATCTGTGTTAAGAAAACTTGCTAAATTATTATATCTGCGTCATTCTTAGTTATATATTAGAGTTCATTTTCCCACACACAAACCAATTGCATAACTTTATTGTGTGACTGTTCACGCTTTATATCTGTTACCACTTTTTATGTGTACAAAATGCACTTGTTTATATGTATGGACAAAGATTGTAAATATATTGCTGAATAAACTCACTTGCGTATTACGGCTACTTTTAGCAAGAAATAAGTTTAAGGTCATTAGCTCATAAGTCTATTTTGCTGCACGATTACATACGGTAAACTGAAATATGCATTGCACTTCTACTAGATCCATGTTTAATACTGCGTGCGACTGGATTTGTTGAGACGAATAAGAACGGAATCAGATCAAAAGATCTCGACGTCCACAGCCCATTGATGAGGACTTCGATCTGGCCCTATCATAACACGCGATGACCCATGCGAACTAACCCCAATTCTGAGCTGAACCCGAGTTCCATGGCTGTTCAATAGAAGCTTTGTGGGTGGCTGAGGCAGAGAACAGCGTCCTCCCTATTTTACCCGAAGCAGCTTAATTGTGTGATCCATTCACATTCAAATAAAGAACTGGGTCATTCCGAACAGGGCTCGCACGTTTTAACCCCTAGAGCACTGATGTCGACTGCAATGATATTTCAGTGATTTATTGTGTACCTAGTTTTTAAAATGTGAAATACTTCAAATCTGTGGTACGGATATTTTTCATAACCTAAATTTTAAAATTCCAATTTTTAGTCACTGGAAGTTGTGGATCGCGGTAGCGAGACACAACTTCACGTGGGTAAAAATTGAATTTATAGCTCTGATCTCAAGTGGTCAATCGACCCCTTATAGGTGCGTCCAATCTGCTCATCGCATGTACCATGTAAGATGACATGGACTAGATTTATTAGACAAACTCTCGTCTCTCCACGCAGATTTCCAATCTGCAAAGTGTTGCACAGTACAGTATATTGACTGAAAGCGCGTTTGCGATGCACACATCATCGCAGAAGCGACGTGTAAACGTCGAATGTATTAAATCATTAGCCAACGTCAACAAGCCAATGCCAGTACCAGTGCAACAGCAGTTTCTCTAGCATTAAATTTGGGAGAACACCCCGCATATTTTTTTACAAAAAGTCATTTGTCCAGTGCATAAAATGAGTCATATGTCAGCGTGCCGAATACAAATAATTGCTGGCTGGGTCCAATGTGCAAACTATAAGCCATCCTTGGGCTTGACCAATTTGGCGTGACCTGCAATAAGTCCCCTTTTGCACCATCGTCAGGTATGCCACCAATAAACCATCGCCATACATACCCTCAATGAGCCATCGTCAGACATGCCATCAATAAACCATCGTCAGACATGCCATCAATAAACCATCGTCACACATGCCTTTAATAAACCATCGTCAGACATGCCATTAATAAACCATCGTCAGACATGCCATTATTGAACCATCGTCAGACATGCCATTAAAAAACCATCGTCGGACATGCCATTATTGTACCATCCACAGACATGCCATCAATAAACCATCATCAGACATGCCATTAATAAACCATCGTCAGACATGCCATCAATAAACCATCGTCAGACATGCCATTAATGAGCCATCGTCAGATATGCCATTAATGAGCCATCGTCATTAATAAACCATCGTCAGACATGCCATCAATAAAGCATCGTCAGACATGCCATTAATGAACCATCGTCGGACTTGCCATCAACGAGTCATCGTTAGGCATGGCCAGAAATGAGCCATTGTTTGACATGTCAGCAATGAGACACTGTTAGGCGTGCCAGAAATGAGCCATCGTTAGACATACCAACAATGCTCCATTGTTAGAAATGCTAGAAACGAGCCATCGTTAGACATGTCAGCAATGAGCCATCGTTAAACATGTCAGCAATGAGCCATCGTTAGCCATGTCAGCAATGAGCCATCGTTAGACATGATATTATATAAATAACATGATATTAATGAAGCGATTTAAGATGAGTTACAGTTCAATAAAGGGAAACTGACAATTTGCATTATTGTCAAGATTTTGCTAGCAAACAGAGGTAGCGCTCACAATGTCGTGACTGTTCAAATAATTACTGGGATTATACTTAATCTTGGTAATCCACATGGCAGAATGTGACGCCAGGCTGTTGAGAACCTGTGAAATTGGCTGATTAATGTGGTAAATGTAAGAGACAAAAAGTTTATATTGCAGGCGAATTCGTGTTATTTCCAGAACAGCTAGAAAATGAATTATAAAGACACTTTGTCTCTAGCAGTTGATTGAATACCTTCATACCCTACAAATCAAGTCCATCACAGTCTTCCTGTCAATCGTATTCAGCGGTAATGAAAGGCAGGAAGATTAATTGTATTCAATATGGGTGTCTTTGTCGCTTTTTCTAATCCAATCTGAAACGTAGCATCGATGGAGAAAATATGTTCCGGGAAAATGCACCTAAAAGGTCCATCCTGGTAAATAATGGCAGGGCAGTTTCAAGTGTTATACAGTTCAAAGCAAGGCCAAGACATTAACAGTTACTGCTTACGCCCGTAATTAGCTTTAAATTGCAGTATAAGAGCTTAATAATATGATTGATATAATTAAGCGCCTACACATCGTCCCCTTAGATATGAAAGGGTGTATCTGCCACTTTACCAAGTGGCAGATACACCCTTTCATATCTAAGGTGACGACATAATACCATACATGTACATTACATTATCCGCCCTTGTTGACCAGCACTGTTCCTCCACATGGTTAAATCCCGTGTCTTCGTATGCCGCTTAACCCAATGGGGGCTAAGCATGACTATAGTCGTTGTAAATCTGTTTTTCATCTGTTTTATTTTAGTGGGATAAATCACTGTTATTGGGAATGAAATGAGTGTTTAAACGTCAATATTTGCAAATGTTTGGTCTCAAATTAAACAAATAATTCTCACGGAAATTAAAATAAGAGAACTTAGCTGGTAGGCCATAAATAGCATTTGAAGGCATTACTTCAACATTTGGTGCACGTGTCGTGTTTAAGGAGTTATTGTACAGGATTTGTACGTTTTATGATAAAAATATAATTATATATAGTATCATGGGACACGATATCATATCATGTCAAGGCATTATCTAAGGTGGCATCCAGCACATATCCAGTCAAGTGGCAGCGGCTGAGTTTGAACTCATAACCTCCTACTTTAGAACCAGAGGCTCGAATTCTAATAACGGCACAACCATATGCACGAAGTCTTAATAATTCCATGATATTGTGGTTGATTGACCAACGACTCTGCCATACCAACGCTATGTGCTCCACCGTTTGCAGCTGAAATTGACTGCCTCTGTGGCTGCAAATTTAGCGTTTGATAATTTCAAAACACAATAAAAACATGTGAGTATAAATCAAAATCATACTTATTGTCAGGTGCAACGTTTTGTTGGTTTTCACCAATATTTTTAAATGTTGCATAAATAACACGGTAAATATTCCCAGAACCGTGACTAAATATGGAAGCCATGCGACAGAAAACTCGCCAAGTCATTCAGACTGACCCGGCGCTGCAGGTAATTATATAACAAGTCGAGACGGCTTCCGATCAGATTGCGTGCGCATCCAAATTAGCGCTTCTAAAATCAGGCGACAGTCAGGCAACACACGTGAAACTCCCAGCAAATACGAGACGTTAAGGCAACGTTTGCTGAATGCTGGGCCATCATTCAGAAAACGTTATTTATTCCTTTAACCGCCAAATTATTCAACTTGAATTTTCACCCACTTGAAGTTGTGTCTCGCTGACGCGATCCACAACTTCAAGTGAGTGAAAATTATTCAGATTTGACAAATAGAGGTCAACTCTTTTTAAATCTTGCTGGTTGATGTCACATTTTATCTTTAAAATGTGGTACATAATTTGCTAATAAAAAATGAGAACCCGAATATATGCGACACCGGCGGTTAAAGGGTTAACGTCCTATATTTAGTGGTTTACAAGCGCTAGCACACGAATGGCCCGTGTCGGGTAGTTGTGGCCTAATGACTACCTAACGCGTTGTGTGCGCGTTTTAAGGTCAACCTGTTTGATCCGGAGTCTGCGTGGTGGCTCCGCCAGGCAGCAAAAATCACATTCCCACCACCGTATTCTCCAGTTATACCTGGTCACGCGAGGTCCCCCGCAGTCTTATTCACTGCGGAAAGTACTGACAAAAAAAAGGCAGTATCTGCTCACTTATAAAGCAAGCAGACACCGCATTTTGACTTTGCACGGGAAAGTAGCGAAAAGGAGACTTGTCAAAGCAATACTGAATTATAATCATTAATGCTGTCATTTGATTTATGTTTCAAAATTATCAAAGATATTCATTTTTTCTCTATCTTATTTATTACAATATAAGCAGGCGCTTTAGACAAAATAATTGTGAAATTGTTAAATATAAATGGTCTTCTTTTTATTGTCATTGATTGATTTGATTGAATAATTTGATTGATTGATTGATTGATTGATTGATTGATTGATTGATTGATTGATTGATTGATTGATTGATTGATTGATTGATTGATTGATTGATTGATTGATTGATTGATTGATTGATTGATTGATTGATTGATTGATTGATTGATTGATTGATTGATTGATTGATTGATTGATTGATTGATTGATTGATTGATTGATTGATTGATTGATTGTTTGATTGATTGATTGATTGATTGATTGATTGATTGATTGATTGATTGATTGATTGATTGATTGATTGATTGATTGATTGATTGATTGATTGATTGATTGATTGATTGAATGATTGATTGATTGATTGATTGATTTATTGATTGATTGATTTATTGATTTATTGATTGATTGATTGATTGATTGATTGATTGATTGATTGATTGATTGATTGATTGATTGATTGATTGATTGATTGATTGATTGATTGATTGATTGACACTTGATATCACCTTGACCATGGAGACCTTTCAAAGCGACATCCGTAATACCGTCTGAAATAGCTCAAGATCACAAAATATCCTGAAAACAAAGGTAAAAGCCATCGATTCTTTGATGTACCAGGAATGATCACTTAGACAGTGGACACAATGCAAAACACTAAGGTTGATCCAGCATCAATCAAGCAGAGTAGCACTGTCAAATGAAAAGCACCGCTGTCTAAGACGACTTCGGAACGTTTAACTACAAGGTCTTGGTTTGTGATAAAACACATTATTATATATTACTTAAAATATTTCGTTTTTGTGAAACTTCCTCGGATATACTTAATGTTAACACGCGAACTTAAGCAACCAGATATAAATAAAATTTAATCATAGACTAATGCGCTGTGCGAATTCTCCACTGCCTTCACACTGGACTCCTGTTTTCAGGATTAAATACCATATCATCTTACATTGCCGGTAACACGACCATGAGTAGAATTAAAAATGGATTCCTAGTATAATTATAGTTCATGTTTTGGTGTAATTGCTCTGAGGATAATTAACTCTCCATGGGGATGATGACTCATGTCACAGGCATATTGTATTCATCGCGTTTATTATGTTTGGGCTATGCCCAAACATATTGAGTTTTGTTTGGTTCTATGTCCAAAAATCGGAGTGCTATTTTTCCTTGGGTTTTCATGCAATCAACTTGCAATTTCAACACAATGTTCTTCGGATAGTCAGGCTGCACGCTATAGCTTTTGTAAGAATTCCTAGTTCTGCTTTAAGATTTATTTAGGATTTTCTGGCTCACTATGTGGATCTATGTCAAATTTTGATGGGCTTATATATTTCTCTTTGAGTTTTCATCCAGTCGACTTCAAACTTTGGCACAATGATCCTTAGGTATTGCAGTGTTATGCTATGACTTTTAATAATTCACAGCTGTTCGTCCGGATTTATTCAGGATTTTGTAGATCATTATGTGGATCGATGTCGGCTCAATGATGTAAGCCTACATGGCAGGCTGTGGCCCAGTGTTGAAGCAATATTGCGTGTTTTATATGGACCGTGGAAATCTTTTAAATGCTACATGACAATTCAAATAAAATGAAATGAATCGGGCTTTAGGCCACCTTTGTGTACATATAGGCTAAACTGGGCCAGGAGAACCTCCTGAGGATGGTGAGATGATTGAGATGACACTGTCCTCCAGACACAGGATTCGAAATTCGAGCCCTGGCGGTCTGAGGCCGAGCACGCTACCTCTCGGTCACGGAGGCTCCCCACAATACTAACTTTCACACGTGGATGGGGAAGAAACAATTTTGTTTCTTTCAAACCGCCGAGACCGGGAACCGAACCCCGGACTCTGGCGTGAAAGGCAGCGGTGCTAACCACTACCCTAGGGCCCCCGCCCACATGACAATTCAAATAACAGCCAATCCATTCAAAGACGAAGCGTCGACTCAATGTTGTTTTTATGTTGGGCCAGTGTCTTAGACAAGGATACAGCAATAATTCAACAGAGAGACAAGTCAATGTGCTCACCCGTCCCTCTGAATGTCTTCAATTTCACAAACAAATATATATCTATTTAAAGGTACAAAAGCTCAATGGGGATTTCTGATGTCTGAAATTTGATATTCTAATTCTGAGGTCGAAAGTCAAAAATTTATATTCAAAATGGCTGCCAAGGAAAACATAGGCAAAATATTATAAATCTGTCATAATGAAAATCACCCAGTACTGGGCCCTCTGAATGTCTTCCATTTCGCAAACAAATATATATCTGTATAAAAGTACTAATGTTCAGTGGGGACTTTTGAAATTTGAAGTCTAAGGTCCGAATTCTGAAGCCTAAAATTTAAAATTTCAATTTAAAATGGCTGCCAAAAGACCCATGAACAAAATTCCGATCAATCTGTCATAATAAAAAGTACCCGACAAAATTCAAAATGGCCGGTAAAAAACTTCTAGTCCAAACATTATTGTTACTTGAAAAGTCACAATTCCCTTCTAGTTTGCTGTTTGCTGTCTCCCGGTCTGTCTGTCTGTGTAACTGTCTGTCTGTCTATCAGTAATAATAAAGCTCTCAGTGTTCATGATCACTAATTAAATAGATAATAAATTTTATTGTATTTGTAATGGTAGTGATCAATCGAAATGCAACTCTCAGTGAACATGACAACCAATGTCACATGAATAATATATCTGTACTGATACTGATTAATAATGTACATGAATACATGTACTGATACTGATAACGCATGTACAAGATCACCTGTAGTGATGTACTGATGTACTGATCAATGATGTACAGGCTCATTTACACTGGATTGTTATGTATTAGCTGAGTCCACCCACTGACAGATTGTCTGTTTTTATTTGGCCACCGTGATAAGGCCGACTTGTAGCAGATCACACCGATTACATCACTCCATACAAGTCCTAACAGAATACCAGGTCGTCGCCTCGGAGCTAAAGGATCCTATCTGACACTCGTTAGAGTGGCAGATAGGATCCTTTGGCTCCGAGGCGACGAGTTCTGCTCACAACTTCACACGCTGATGTAACGCATTTGCGCTGCATATCGCTAATATCTGGATATTACTCACTAAATACATTGTAATCCAGCAAACACAAAACATTTGTATAACATTTGCACAACGTCGGCCCAACGTCTTCGACGTTAGTCCGACATTGTATAATTGTTAATCAAATGTTTTGTGTCTACTGCTTAGCCATGCTTAGCTAGATTCATTGGTCAAAGGATATTTAAGCACAATCACACAGAAAGGCCCATGTTTGCACATCACTATATATAGTTGAAGTGGGTTTAGTTTTCCACTTAATCATAGTTTTTCTCATCTCAGATAGCAAGATAGCGAGGACGAAGAAAACAGTAGCTCAGCATAACAGGTCATTATGACGTT
The DNA here is from genome assembly GCA_964017125.1 of Flabesymbios commensalis. Lineage (NCBI taxonomy): Eukaryota > Metazoa > Annelida > Polychaeta > Terebellida > Flabelligeridae > Flabesymbios > Flabesymbios commensalis. Next base: position 82,814,497 of record OZ024902.1, read on the forward strand.
AGCTCAGCACGGAACCAGCACAACAGACCACGTTTTCTAGATGAATTCTGACCTGCACGTATTTAATCTTGATATTACCAGCTACAGCTCATGTCGTAGAGATACTATGCCGATGTATTCGTCTCTGTCCTGTTTGTAATTTGATATTCTGGTTAGCTCTACGTGTGCGTGAAACTGAAAACTATTCCAGGCCTAACACCTTTTTATGCATATAATATTGCATTACACAACACCTGTTTGTGAACAATTAATTCATTTACCTGGTGGCTATATCAATGAACTAAATGACATGATATGAGCTATTTTAATGTCAAAAAGCCTACACACAGTTAAAACGTAGCAAACTAAATGTGTCTTTTCAGATCTGAATTAAAAACAATTTACACGAAAAAACAAGTATCACGACTTAGATTTGTTAAAAAGTGGATGAAACTTTTAAAATGTGATGATCTCAATATTTACACCATGTATTGCCAATAGCACGCAAACAACGAATGTTTTAAACTTTGTTTTCAGCTACTAATATGTTCAATAAAAAACAAACCACGAAAATTGAGCGACCTAAAAAATAAGAAAAGAATCACGATTTACATCGGTTTAAAAATAAATTAAACTTTAAAAAATGAATTTATGCGCTCGATATTTATCCAATAAGCTTAATAAAAATATATTTCTATCTCAACGAATGTTATTAACTTTCTTTCAGCCACTAATATTTTGAATAAGATTTGAGAAAATCCAAGTAATTTTGCACCACGAAACTTGAGCCACCTTAACCCTCGTACTGTGAGTATTTAGATTAATTTTAAGCTGAAGTAACGCAATTTCCAGCTTTAAATGAATGCAACATGTCGTCTCCATGGATTTGAAAGGGTGTATCTGCCACTTTGTAGAGCGGCAAATACACCCTTTTATATCCAAGGGGACGATACTATTATTTATAAAAAATGAACCTCACCAAATTGAATTATTTGATCAGCAGAGCATTTACCGCAAAATATGTTACAAATTTATTGACATTTTATTTAGTCAGAAATGTGCTTGAAAACGTATATATATATATATACGGTCTTAGAAGCACAAGGGTCAGGTTGTGTCTCGCTGCCGCGATCTGCATCTTAAAGTGGCTCAAATTGAGCGTATCCCTACTTTAGATGCCAATCTAAAGTGTGCATAGATAGTAACTGTGGCCCTGCCTGTTGATTTTGAGGGACGTGCTCACGACAGCCATGCTGTGGTAATAGCCGGGGAGTTTTTTGGTGTTTGATTGGGAGAGTGGGGGCGCGTCTGGGATCTTAATCAGTGGTGACGCCAAGCGGTCAGATGAGACCACTGGCGGTTGACTTGATTGAACAGCCACGACTGTTGCCGGCAGATGCGTTTTATGGGCTTCTGGATAATTGTCTAGTTAGCGTGGGCAGCTCTGTATAGAGAAAAAAACACGATGACCAGACAAGATTTTGCTTACTTTTCTTGTTGCATATTTCTCTCTCGGACATCCGGCAATTAAGTTAGACCCGGCAGGTCAATTGAATCGCCGGCGCTGTTCATCAAATACTTACGAGAAAGAATGTCAGGATGGAATGGACTGGATATACCGGTAAAGATGCGTGCCAAATGAAAAATGTTATATTAACTCATTTTTCAAACACAGTTTTAACTGTTTTCACAATAGTTTTTAAATAACGCATTATCTTTCTCCTTTCTAGGTTTACTTTTCAAAATTATTATTTCTAACCAACAACCAAATGCAAAGATTCAATTACAATAATATTAAACCATTCTTAAAACGGTACCACACTTTAAGGTATGAGCGAACAGTTGTATTTGAAAATATAATTAAAATATTTATCATACGCACAAAATAAGAATTGTACGTGTACTTACCGTAATGAACTAATGGCTAGCGTACTGGTAGCGTATTGGTAGCGTATACAACCCACATGTTAAGCGTTCAAATATCAAGTGCGAACCCAGATTCCCAGATTTTCCACATAGTAACCTACATCTGGTTACGTGCTTAAACTAATTTTGGGCTTCGCCGTTTACCAGTGTATGCCAGCTTATACCATCATCTTTGAAACGTATGCAACCTACACCAGCGTAATACTATGAGTGAAATTTTTCATACGCTCGCATACGCTAATACGATACGTTACGGTGTGACACTGCCTTTAGGACTCTCTATACACTGTGCAGAGGAAGACAGACAGTGTTAGGACACATTTTAAAGAACAATAATTGAAAGATGTGATTACAAGAGAAGTGTAAGACACGGGATGCTTACTGTCGGTCGTTATCGTGGTTTGTCTTGCATCCTGCATGGTACTCCTAAACCGGCTAGACCAATCATCACTCTCGTAACAAGTGGCTATACGTACTGCAGATGCAGAAAATGCTACAAAGGGTACTCTTGTTGTCTGGAGCAAACTGTAAGCGTTATTACAATGTTGGGTCAATGCTGAGTGAGCGTCG